>OX381713.1:57221402-57766956 GCA_947462335.1 Harmothoe impar | reverse complement strand
AAAACGTTATCATCATCACTCACGAGAAAGAGAATGATGACAGAGGAGATGACGGATTCAAATAAGCCATAAACGGTACATGTTGTTGACGTCCTATTTACGTCACTCAAATCAATGACATAGCATAAGTATCCTTCTTATCATGAGCTATGTCAACTAAATGCCTCCCCCCTCAGTCCTTGCAAGGTCTTTAGAAGAGAATCATATTACTTTTCCAATTACAACTCACTATTAATTTGTAGAATATTTTGCAGGTAACCTATCAAACACGATGTAATATCTGACCGGTAATTAACAAGTAGGAAAGCCTGAAAGAGACGGGAGGGATTTAATATGGATTCAGCCTCAACGCTGCAACCACAGGGATGGGGGGAAGGGGATCTCGAGCGACCCCCCCCTTCTGCAAAAGCGCCGAAAATGTTTGCCCCCGCCTCCTCCTTTGAGCGCGCTAAAGAGGGGCTCGCGCGCATTATAAAAATTAGGTTTTGAGAAAACCTTTCTTCTTTTTTATGCAAATCCTTGGTGAAAAAGTTGACAAATATTGGAATATTTGGTATCAAATTAAAGCTAATCATGCCAATAATGCAGTGGGATAAAAAATACTTTACATCCCCCCCACTTTTAAAGATCGATGAATTATTATCTACTTAGATGTGTATTTTGGCCACGAAAAAACACATAATCCGATGCATTTTAGCCCACGAGTAACAACTTTTTTTTTTTTTTAAAGCCTCCCTCGTCAAATTTTTCAGTCCTTGGTGATAAGAAACAACTTCTTTTTTGAGTGGTCTTACACTAGAGACTCCTGTTTATAGATAACAATAGCTTTTGATTACCATTAGGCTGTATCCTTAGATTTATTAGTATTTCATTTCCAACTACAGTACACGTATACTACTACAGTATCATGGCCATAATGGTATGATAAACAATGAAAAGGTTTCATATGTACAAATACTATTTCCATTTGCAATTAATGTCTCGTGAACTCATCTAATTAAGATGAACAAAACAAGACATACTATTAGTTTCAATTTGTACAATGTGTAAAACATAAATCTAGAAGATTTGAGAATACTCACAAATCTTGCACAGCTGCCACACATCCAGATGTGGCAGATAGGTAGACCATTTAAAGGCGATCGGCAGGTGAGGACTTAGCCTACAGGAGGAGGGGTACGTGTAGGTGCCGGCAGCATGCAGGCCTATAGGTGGGGGAGGAGCAGCTCAGGGTGGGAGCAGCTCAGGAGGGAGATAGAGGGAGTGAGTGAGTGGTCAAGTCCAACAGGTTATGGGCAATGTCCAGCGCTGCTGACCAGAGCAGACTCAGGGAGGTATGATGATCAACCACCTGTCCAGGAGCCCACCTCATTACAGGTAACACTCAGAGCACCTGCCACAGGGACATTCCATGTATATGGGGGTAAAAACCAACCACCATCGGGTCCATCGATGCACAGGCCCTTTGCCCAGCCCTAAGGGGGTGTGGTTTACACTTACTTACATGTCCATCACCCCCAGGCCACGCCCCTCACGTGATCAATGATTGGCAGCGCTGGTGGGAAGCAAAAAACAAGCAGGGCCTTATCGAAGATCAAAGCTTCTGCCTATGGTCGGGAGAGGGCGACACAGCCCTTGTACTGCACAATGCTCACCAGTGGATTACCTGACTCAACCCCCCCCCCCCCACCTTTTCATGACTATATGTCCACGCATATCTACACCACCTCTTCACCCCCTTCTTGATCCAGGAGAATTCATCATGATAATAATTATAATACCATGCCTCCGGG
Source organism: Harmothoe impar (assembly GCA_947462335.1). Lineage (NCBI taxonomy): Eukaryota > Metazoa > Annelida > Polychaeta > Phyllodocida > Polynoidae > Harmothoe > Harmothoe impar. The sequence goes on along the minus strand of OX381713.1, from coordinate 57,765,163 downwards.
CATGCATGGGTGAATTCAGTAATGCAGTATACAGGCACCAGTTGTACACTATAATACCAGCAAGTTACAGACTAAATCATTTTTACATTTCACACTTCTAGCAGTTCGATATTCTCATGGGGTATAGTACAATATATATATATATATATATATATATATATATATATATATATATATATATATATATATATATATATATATATATATATATATATATTTATTTATTTATTTACTTAAATACCACTCTATACTAAGACCTATGGCGTATTATTCTTATAGCATGTGACATGGTTATGATATGATATTACATAATCATATCCACAGTGGTAATTTATAGGTTAATCTTGTAGGGCATATATATCAATATATATGTGGTATTAAGATTTAGAAGAGCCTTGTATGGGTGGGGAGGGGTTGGTTACAAGTGACAAGAGCCCCAGACTCATTAGACTGTAATCGATACTTCTATAATTGATGCACCAGGACACCTATACCTGAACGTCCAGGTCCAGCTCAATTAGAATAATCATCATTTATATCACATCTATATTGGACCTGGTTTCTCTTTGGCTTAGGGCTATTCACAATTAAGGACCCCATTAATTATTTTCATTTTTTCGTTTTTGGATATGGTGGAGATATGGTGCAATTATCCTAACTAGCTGCATGAGCATCTTTTTCTTGTGTGTAAGGGGAGGGGAAGGTGATCCCTTGAAACGGGACGAAACAAAAGCTCACACATCTTACTATGGGTACTACTATCTTAAACGCTTGCATCAGTAGCCTAACTATACTCTGTATTTGATGCTGCAATACCTTCGTTTTATTCTATTGAATAGGTACCTTGGTGGAAAGCCAGTAGCCCTATTTGGCGTTTCAGAGACCATGCGAACCACCAAAAAATAATAGGGCCCTCAGCCCCAGTGGAGCCCCCTGCCGGGTATCACAGGAACCAGCTCCACGTGATAAGGACACCATCTTGTGGAAGCCATACATATAGGGCTCAGCACGTTTTTCCTTGGGCTCGTTTTCTTCTGCTGTGCCTGACTTTTTGGAAATTGAAGGCCTAATTTGGACTAATTTAGGCTTAGGCCTAGGCGTATAGGCTAATATGAAAACATTCACAAATGACCTCACCTATTTTGGGACCTTATTCAGAACCCTAACCAGCTATTATAAACCCCCTAGATTTAATGAAGGGCCCTACCTAATGGGAGAGGGGTGAAATACATTCTGACTCATATATGTATGTATATATTTGTGTTGGAGCCGGATTGGATCATGACTCTCTTTTTCCCAGTTAAGGCTTGTAGAGTTAATGTGGTTCTGTCAGGGGGTTCTATCCTCTCATCTTTATCCATCTTTGGGGTTTTTATCCCCACAATCAATATAAGCTAATATATGACAAAATAAATTAGAACAGGAAAAAAAGAACAAAAAAAGAAAATGAAATTATATATCTACCTATTACAAATTGCTAGCAGCTACTGTGACCTGTATGGACATGATTGATGCGTTTTCACCTAACCAGTCACATGTCGGAAAAATGGATTTCAGAATTGTACTGCTTTCATAGAGAGCACATAAAAGGCTCCATTCTACTTTTTAATCCATTAAAATATCTATATTTTCCAGTGTGTTTAAATGTTATGGATGCACATTATCCACAATGGAGCTCTAAATATGGGCTATATATTAAAGTATATGTACACATAGAACAGGAATGCATCTTTGTATTTCTGGTCAGTTTGCATGTCTCAGCACTAAATAAAATGAGCCTACTACCAATGTAAAGAGAAAATATGTGACTATCTGTAGATATTTAATGCTAAGGTGAGCTTTAGATAATGAATATGCCAAAAAATGTGAGAATCTAATTATATTGCGGATAAATTTTGACATAAATTGCGAGAGTGATAATCGGCGATGTTCATCAAATTAACCAATTTAAGTAATTTCTGATCATTTTTTTTGCATCAATCCTTCAGCAGTAGTAAAGTGAACATAATGGTGTGTGCATTACCTAAGTGTAAGTCTACTCATACTTGGAGCCCCTGGTACAAAAATGTGTATAAGACCTATCTCTATCAAAAGTCCCACGGGACTAAGGTGCAGCAACAACTAGCACCATTGCTTTGCAGCGCTATCTTTCTTCTTTATTATACTGGTCATTGAAGACCTCAGATAAGATGTGAATACTACATCATGCACACTTGTGTCATGGCGAGACACATGATGCGCCTTAGTAACTTGATAACAAGAGACTGACATTTATTATTATGATTTGTTCCGCATATTTTGTATTAAAAAATTATTATACCTAATCATATACGTCCATGATGAAGCCAAGGTTTCCGGAAGTGATACTTGTGACGGATGTGCGAGATGGGACTGATTGGGTGAAAACGCACCACATTTTAGTGTATCATCTGGTTTTCTTGTGTCATCCATTTGCCTTGACTGAATATCAGTCCCAGTACGCCAGTGGGCAAGAGTCACTTATAGAGGCAACCATTCGCTCAGTCATCTGGTCCGGGTGCATTCAGTCTATTGTGGCTAAGTCTTTTGTTCTTGTGTTCTCTAGGGGTCAACCAGCTTTCGGCTGTGTAGGTTTTAAAACTGTATCTATCAGTATCTAGATGCTATGAAGCTAACAGAGGCTACACGGAGTATAGTCAGGTTGGAAAGCTGAACTGGCCTATACCTTCCTTTTAGGGGCTGTCCATAAATGACGTCACACTCGAGGGGGTGGGTGGGTGTTGGTCCAAGTGTGACAAAGTGTGACAGGGGGGTGGGGGGTGTCAAGCCCAGTGTGAAGTCACACTTTGGAAAAAAAAAAAAAAAAAAGCTATTTAATCAAATGATTAGGGCCTAAGGTATCGGTAAGCATGTAAGGGAAATCCATTATTTCCTCCAGATTGCGAAGTGTCTAGAAAAAAGCAGCTAAAAGCTGTTGCTCAAATTGTGTAGTGATGAGAAAGTAGCTTTATTTTGAGTGACCTAACAAGGGGATATAGATGGGGGGGGGGGGGGGGTTCCCATGTCTCATGTCGATTTTGAGAAATGGCCATTTCGCCTGTCACTTAAATCCCCATGTCCCACGTCATCTTTAAGAGCCTGTCCTGTTCCATGTCGATTTTAAGAAATACCCCATGTCATGTCACTTATCTTAGCTTAGTGACATAAGGAAAAAAATAAGTGACATGACACGGGGTGTTTCTTAAAATCGACATGGGACATGACATGTTCTTAGCAGCGACATGGGAGATGGGAATTTAAGTGACAGGTGACATGGCTATGGGGACCCCCCATCCAGACCCCCTTCATTGGTCTACTTCGAACTCTTTAACCTTTTCAAACGTTTCTGAAGGCCATTGTATCTGACAAGAGTACTGCATTTCAAAATCCTTTGAGATTACAATTATATCCTAGACAAAATATGATAATACTGAACTGGAGTAGAGAAACGGCCGTTTTCGCGGCGGCCCTCAGCCCTACAGGTAGACACCCTACCTTTTGGTCGGGGACTGAGCGCAGAACTCACCGTTAACAGTTCGGTGGACGCGTGTCTGCGGCGGCAAAACGTCGCGAACTTGCCAGGACTCGAACCTGGAATCTTCCGCTCCGTAGGCGGACGCGTTATCCATTGCGCCACAAGTCCCCATGAGGCTGAGATGCGCTTGTTGGATATCAGGTTCTAAAACACAGTCAAAACTTGCAGAGGCCAATGGCTAGACAGAAAGGGTCTAACGATAAGGAAAGGTACATTTACTATGATTTAGCCTCATCCAGCCTTCTAGCAAGGAGCTTATATGATAGTATTCTTGCTACTAGGCCCACACTCATTGACCTCTAGCCTACTCTATTTTTGTCTCTCTCCCCCCCCCCAATCCCATCCCCAAATCCTCTCGTCCTCCCCACGTCTCAGACTCCACTGTTTAGGCATGTAGAGGTTAGCCCTACATGTTTGTTGGTGCAGCATCCAAACACCTGCAGACACCTGACACTATCCCCTACACACCCGATGACCACTGGTCAGTTGGGGGAGTGGTCATTTTTGAATAATAGGTGGGGAGCAAAAAAAGAAAGAGAATAGAAAGAGGTGGATAGTTTTGACCCCCCCCCCCCCGGGGGCGGATCCAGAGGGGGGGAGGGGGGGTCTGGGGGTCAGGACCCCCCCCCACACAGCCAAAAATAATTTTCTCATTTTCAGAAAATATTTCTTGTTTTAAGTAAAATAAACTTAAAACAAGTTTGTCCGTAGGATAACAAAATTTTACTTGAAAGCATGGTTGAGTTTAATAAACTTTAGAGTAAGAAAAATAAACAAGAAAAACAAATAAGAAAGAAATTCTTAAATCAAGTATTTTATACTGGAATCAAGATGATATTTCCTGACATATTTCTCAAAATAAGATAATCTTTCTTACAGAATGGACCTTTTTTCTAGAAAACATTTTTCTTAAGTAAGTTTTAATTTCTTATTCAAGTAAATAAACAAGATTGGTGTTCTTGCCTGGGAAAGGGGTATGATTATATTGAATTTTAGTCTTAGAGAGAAAGGATTGATGCCAGAGCATCAGTAAGAGGTTCATCAGATTAAATGCAGCTTTTTGTAGCTACAATAGAAGTTTAAGCAAACAGACCTTTATTCAAGGTCATTTCACTTTATGTAATGGGACAGGTAATCCTTCCCTTTATTTAAATGGTATTACCAAGCAAATGGTGTCCCTTATCATTTCTCCCTAATAGTTATTATAATTTATTCACTGGAACAAGGGTTCTTACATCAAATTAATCCCTAACAAATTTCCCACATATTTTTACCCTCTTCTATTTCTTTGGGACTTATTTTGAGGCAGAAATGTATACCCTGTTTGATAAGAAAGTTGTTGTATTGCATAGTGGTGGCCTCTTGTGGCTCAACATGTAACTAATGTTCTTAATTTAAGAAAATAATTCTTATTTAGTAGTATGTATACTTGATCCCTATAGAACCTAACTGAACTCACATTCCACACCCATAAAATTCCCAAATAATGGAAGGAATTTGATGAAGGCATTAAGCATGGTCATAACCATCACATAATAGAGTATACTTGCATATTTTTTCGCCCTAATTGACACTTTGGATTCATGGTGTAGGGGCTAGGGTTATACGGGTATGTTATATGACGAGTGCTGTTGGATGTTGTGTTGCGAGCTCAGTCCGAACCCTTCAGTCCGACGGTAGGTGGCAGCACCTACCTCGGGCTTGGGGTATGGACAGAGGTCGCTATAGGCTTCCGGTCTGCGTGTGCGCGCGCAGGCTGGCTGCCTATATATACCCAGCATCTGGCGGTACTCGTCGGTTACTCTGAGCCGCGCTGGCAAGGAGACCCTGTGATCAATACGGCTGATTAGCCTACTGACCCGTTCCGAACTCTATAGGGAGTTCGCACACATAGATACTGCTTGTCTAGGTTCTCTGAATAAACCTGATTTGCAACCTGTAACACTTGATCCGAACTGTGTCGACTTTGTTCTTTAATTGATACTCTACCAATATCATAAAGAGACAAAGTATCGTTTATTACACTGGTGCCGTGACCAGTTCTGAGTGAAACGCAGGTTAGCCTGTGCAGTAGCACAGACCTCCTGCTCTGGACGGAGCAGCGAGGTCTCCCGATGAGGCGTCAGCCTCATCCCCGGAGGGGTTAGATGCCGTGAAGGAGGCAGATACCCGCAGGAGTGCGAATGTTCCATCCAGGACAAGCGCATTTTTGGGACACCAGGTTCCCGGAATAATGAATTACTCATTAGATGAAATGAGCCTGTCAATGTTCAACGTTGGTGGGTCAAGATCAGCCGCTCCGAATCCACGGAGGGCTACTATCTTGGAGGAACGTCGTTTCGACGACATGAGAGAGGCCAGAATACAGGAGCGTGTGCAAATGGCCCAAATGGAGTTGTTGACCATTCAGAAACAGTCGAATGAATGGAAAAGCAGTCTGATTGCATTGGAAGGTGCAGTCACACATAGAGCTTCCAAAATCAAGGAGAAAGACGCAAGGCTTTCAACTTTGTTGGAGGAGAACGAGAAGCTGGTGCAATCACTTAGCAGGGTTCGAGTGGAGTTCGATCAGAAACAAGCTGATCTACAGGGACTCCGTTCCGACTTTGTTCAGGCGAACACTGATCTGAATCAGATTTGTGCGGCCCGAGATGCCGTCATCCATGAAGCAGAGGAGACCCGATCAGAACTTGTTCGGGACACTGAAGACTTACGGGAGGCTCGCCAAAGTCTACTGTCAGAATGTGACATTCTGAAGGCAAAAAGAACTTCTTTGGAGAAATTTTTGTCAGAGACCAGGGAAAGTATACAGGATAGCAGTACCTCGTATGCTTCCGCTGATAATGACAGTCCGAAAGGTCCTCATTACAGGAGTTTTACAGACACCCCAAATCTTCCTATGGGACGTGGGATGACTGTAGAAGGTGCCTTGTCTACTTCAACGCCAGGACGACCACTAAAGGTTGGCCGAGCAAGGGGTAGAGGTAGGGCGAGTGATTACTCACCTAGGGTGGGTATCAGTGGTATCCGGCCAATTCCGAAGCAGGTCTTTTCGGCTCCGACGGGTGTAAACACGGCGGGCAGGGGAAGGTCATTATCGGAGTTGGTGCGAAGTCCACGTTCTCAGTTGAAACTGGATGAGCAGCAACTGGATTCGGAACGCTTGAAGAAAGCATCCGAACAAGATAAGGCGGCCAAGACCGACTTAACTCCCTCGAGTTTGTCGCAATGGCGAGAATGCCAAGCAAACATACTGTTCAATGAACAGAAAAACTTGGAATTGGAGAGGCGAGATGTGTATCGCAAGCAGCAGGCTGCTCTTGAGCAGCAACAGGAACGCATGAAGGAAAATGCAGCCCTCGCTGAGGAATTAGCAGAGCAGGAGGCGGCGGTTTTGAGAGCTCGACAAGAAGGGCTCCGGGCGGCCGGTGAAGCTGCGAAAGCTAAATTGGCAGAGGCACAGCAAGAGGAGGAGGCTGATAGACAGGCCAAGGAACTGGAAAAAGAGAAAGCGGCGCATCAGCGATTGCTTGCTCTGGCTCAGCAGTGTCAGTATATGACTGACCAGGAGAAAAACTGGTGGTTCGCTCAAGGTGTGGACCCCACTAAGGATTTGGTGTCGTATGGTACCTACCAGACCTATCTGGAGAGGCAGAATAACGTGCCTACCAGAGGCGCTACTCCGGGGACGACTCCGGGCACAAAGAGTCCGAGGAGGGCTCCAAGGAGAACAATTCTGAGTACAGAGTTGCAAGAGTTGTACGATACAAACCCAGCAATAGCTGGGATCGGATTGCACAACGTGGGTGCAGAAAAGGACGCCTCGGCTTCCATTTCTAAATGCCTGGCGATAACCTCTAAGATTAGGGGGTCATCCAACGCTGCTAGACGCATTGCTAGCGAGCCTTTTCCCTACTGGCAGAAAAACTCTTGGGAAGAGTGGTTGGGAGCCACCGTTGAGGACATCAACCTCAGTGGGTGGGATCAACAGGATGCAATTCCTTATGTCTGTAAGGGATTGCGCTTGGGAGATGGCCTGATGGCCGTGGAGCAGTGGAAAGATGAATGCGGACCCCGCGGCACTTTCAAACAACTGGTAGAGATCGGAACTATCCTATACGGAGACTCCGCTCGGATTGACCCGATGGTTGCTTTTAAGAAGCGAGTGCAAGGCAAGCACGAGGCCCCGAGGGTTTTCGGACTTGCACTGATGAGACTCCTGAAGAAGGTACATCCAGCTTCAGGAATCCATGATGCCTTATTCTCTAAGGAACTGTTCTCTCAGTTTGTTGCTGGACTGAGGGACCCAGAAATACAGCATGTGGTGTATGATACCTGGAGAGCTGATACGTCATTAGATGACCTTTTTAAGGCCATCGACATACATGCTCTCAAGAAGTCACTGTTAGGGGACCGGGTGCCCACCCGGGCCTCGGCCATTATAGAGTGTTCTCCGGAGCAGTCTGATGGTTCGGGCAGTGAGGAAGAGGGGGCGATAGCTTCTGCAGCTCAGTTTAAGAGGAATGGGAATTCCTCTAAAACGCCGTGGAAAAATAGGAAGCCGGAAGGGGGTGGAAACCCTCCTCCGAAGAAGGAATCATCGGACCCAAAAGCTCCGATAATGGACGCAGCGTTTTTCACATCGCTGTTTGAGAAGATGACGACTTCCATTCAGGGGGCTACACAGCCTAACAGGAGGAAGATCAATCGGCGGACCGCCAAGTGCTATAGGTGCCTGGAGATCGGTCACTTTGCTGCGGAGTGTACGGCTCCGACTCCGAAAGTTCCCGGAAAGGAGGGAAACTAGAGGGGGTGGTCCGAGAAGGCGAGCGGACGACCCCTGCATATGATGTACGCCAACATACCAGAGAGGTAGAGCCTAGTGAAATTCCGAAGGCAGGAAGGGAATCAGGGGTGGCTTCGAGCTTGAGGGGCTCGGATGCCGGTCTGATTAACATTCCAGTCCAACAGTTGCCCGGCAATGAGGCAGGGAGGCCCATTACGGATCGGAACGAGGAAGTTGCGGCTGTCACAGACACCGTGTGGGTAGGGAGTACCCAGCTTTCCCCGGATCATCCATGTTTCGACCATTTGAAGAAACATGGCCTTGATTTGGCTGCTCCGAAGGATTTTAAACGCTTTACTGTAAACCCGTCTCCGCTGGGGGGGAGGCGGTGGTATGTGTCCGTTACTGTGGCCGGTAGAGCGGGCGAATTTTTAGTAGATACGGGAGCTAGCCACTCCTTTATCTCCTCTAACTTCTATGCTCTTATGCCGGATAGTCGTGATAACTTCAAAACGAGGGTAAACGCCTGTTCGGCCGACGGGTCAAGTATGCAGACGTATGGGCGCGCGTTCATACCGCTCCGAATTGGAGGGAAGGAGTATGTGGCTTCTCCCACCATTGCGGATATTGCAGACGACGGTATACTCGGATTGGATTTTTCGGCGTTGTATGACGCGGTCCTGAATCCGGGTACAGGGGTACTCCTGATAGAGCACCCGTACCGTGCGGTAGAGCAATGTGTGCTCCGACAAGTGTCGACAGTGGCAACGGTGGTCCAAACTGTAAAGATTCCTCCCGGACAGACGTGTGACGTGCTGGTCCGAAGCAAGGGGCTTAGGAGAGAGGAAGAGGCAGTTGTGGAGCCGGATGTGGCCATGTTGGGTAGTATCGGTTTGACGGGCATGGACACCCTGATGGGTGATGGTGCTTGGACCGTTGTGCCGGTTTCTAACCCCGGGTTGGAACCGAAGTATCTAAGGAAAGATACAATACTGGGGAAGGTGTTCACCAGTGAGGCAGTGATGCCTGCTGGACAGGTGAGCATGAAGGGTGACCCTTCTCCGACCGATCTGAGTGAGGGACTTGAGAAAATGATCTCCGAAACGGATTTGACGGATCGGAGGGATCTCGATTCCCTAAGGAGGCTGGTAGTGAAGTATCAGGATGCATGGCAGGTGGAGGGGGAGCCTTTGGGCCGAACCGACAAAGTGTTGCATTCTATCAATACGGGTGATGCACAGCCTTTCAAGATGCCTTACCGACGCTTGCCTTTGGGTAAGAAAGCGGTGGTAGAGGAACAAGTGAAGACCATGTTGGAACAGAAGGTGATCGTGCCTAGCACTAGCCCCTGGTCCAGCCCGGTCCAGATGGTTACTAAGAAGGACGGGTCTATCCGATTTTGTATCGACTATAGGCGCCTGAATGGGGTAACCAAGAAAAATGCATATCCTCTCCCCCGGATTGATGACTCTGGACTCCTTGGGTGGGAACCAATGGTTCTGCACCCTGGATTTGCAGTCCGGATATTGGCAGATCGGGATGAAGGAGGAGGATAAGGAGAAAACGGCTTTTACAAGTCACATTGGACTGTATCAGTTTGAGCTGATGCCCTTCGGGTTGTGCAACGCCCCGGCCACTTTTGAGGCTATGATGGAAACTCTTCTGAGTGATCTGTTGTGGCGCAAATGTTTGGTATACTTGGATGATGTTATTGTCTTTGGCAAGACTTTTGAAGAGTGTGCGTTGAACCTCGGAGAGGTTTTGGAGCGAATTCGGTCCAATGGCTTGACATTAAAGCCGAAGAAATGTGAACTTTTTCGGAAGTCCATGGTCTATTTGGGCCGGATCATCTCCACCGAAGGTGTGCAGGCTGATCCGGCTAAGTTGGAGACTGTGGAGACTTGGGAAGTTCCAAAAGGACCAAAGGATATCAGATCCTTTTTAGGGTTCTGTTCCTATTACAGGGACTTCATCCCCGGATTCTCTAGGGTGTCTCAGCCATTACAACGGTTGAGTCATTGGACTCCGGGGAGGAAAAAAGAACCCTTCCCATGGGGGATGGAACAGAATGAAGCCTTCAAAGAGATTAAGGCGTTGTTCCGAACCACCCCGGTGCTGAGATACCCTACGGAGAAGGGGCATTTCATCCTTGACACTGATGCGAGCAATGAGAGCATCGGGGCCGCATTGTCCCAAATCCAGGACGGAGTAGAGGTCCCGCTGGCGTTCGCTAGTAACAGTATGAACAAGGCACAGAGAAATTATTGTACTACCAAGCGAGAGCTGCTCGCAGTAGTGGTGTACACGAAGAAGTTTCGGCACTTCTTATATGGAGGGAATTTCACACTCCGTACCGATCATTCGGCCTTGAGATGGCTTCTTAATTTTAAGGACGCCGAGGGAATGATTGGTCGGTGGTTGAATCACCTCAGCGAGTTCGGACTGGAAAACTCTCATATCCAGCACCGAGCAGGCACGAAGCATATTAATGCTGACTGCCTGAGTAGACGTCCGGTACGCCGTTGTGTGCGTCCGGAGTGTGGGGATTGTGGTGCTCACAATGCTGTGGTAGCGAGTGTGCGTTTGCCTTATGATGGGTTGTTGCAAAACCTGTTGGATTGGTCCACCGACACTATAAGGACGTACCAGATGGCCGATCCTACCATAGCACGACTGAGGGAGCTTGTCCCTACTGGGGTCTGTCCAGTGAGACCCGAAATATCGCTGGAAAACCGTGAAATGCGACGTTTCTTGGCTCAGTTCCACGAACTGGAGGTCCGAGACTCGTTGTTGTGCAGGTGGAAGACTTGTCCCGGAAAGCGGAGGGTGTTACAAATGGTAATCCCTGCTGCTATGAGGAAAGACATCCTGTACTACTGCCACGGCCATTCCACTAGTGGGCATTTCGGAAAGAAACGCTCGTTGGAAAGGCTAAGCCGGAGATACTACTGGCCCGGCATGTCAGGCGACCTTTTGAGGTGGATCGAGACCTGTCCGGCCTGTTGTTTAGGCAAACCTGGTCCTGGATTAGGAAAATTGCCACTGCAACAAGAGCTATTCGGAGTGAGATTTGCTCGAATAGCTGTGGACATTATCAGTGGAGTTAAACCAACTCCAAAAGGTAATACGTGTATGATGGTGGTCTCGGACTACTATACGAAATACACCCGAGTGTACCCACTCGAGGATCATACCGCTGCTACTTGTGCGGAAGCATTGGTGAAGGGGTGGATCCTCCATTTGGGGGCTCCTTTGATGTTACATAGCGATCAAGGGAGAGAATTTGAGTCCAAACTATGGGCAGCTATGTGCCATCAGTTGGCTATATGCAAAACTCGGACCAATCCGTACCGACCACAGTCCGACGGGCAGGTGGAGCGGTTCAATCGGACCTTGATCCAGGTTTTGAAGCCATTAGTAAACTCCCATATGGATGATTGGGATGATCAATGCGAATTTGTGGTGCATGCGTATAACAATACGGTCCACACTTCGACAAATTGCACACCGAACCTCTTGGTGTTCGGAGAAGACTTGATCATGCCGGCGGATTTGGTATTCGGGGTGGTAGGGATCAGTCCGGAAGCACCATGTACGGTGCTATTTGTGGAATCTCTACGGGAGAGGTTCAAATTTGCCTACGAAACAGTTAGGGCTCATTTGCTCAAAGCTGCGAATTGGCAGAAGGTGGGTTATGACACCGGATTGAAGTTGCGACGATTCGTAGTGGGGGATAGAGTGATCCGCCTACACGAACCGCTCTGCAACGTCAAACTGGCGAATAACTGGGATGGACCGCACACTGTGGTTAAATGTATCAGTCAAACGACTGTGTTGATTCAGTCTGAAGCAGGACGCATCCGGACGAGCCATGTGGCTCGGTTGCGTGCTTGGGCTGGAAGGGAGCTCACCCCGGAAACGGAGGTGGAGAAGGGAACTTCGGACGCTAAATTTGTACCTTTGGAGGGGGTGTCAGTGGATACCCCTAAGAGAGTGGTACAAAAGAAGCTCCGGAAGACCGTGAAAAAGAAAGTCTCGGCAGGCGAAGGAAGAAGGGCACGGAAAACTAAAATCAAGGCTGGAGTTTTAGTTAAGAACGAGTGTCCTTCGGCCAGGTTACGAGAGGTGGACGGGAAACCCGTTCGGCGAAGCCCAAGGCTGGTGGCTAGAGGGGCCGTAACCTAGCTTGTTTACACAACGAGTGTGGTGTCCTGTGTTGTCCTATATGTTATATGTATGTTACCAACAGGGGCGCTCAAAGTCAATATGAAAAGAATGTAAGAGTGCTCCCCGAGGGTGGTGGACGGATAATCCGGTGGGGTAATCTTCGATTTCCCATAAATATCCACTAATACTCCTGATGAGCTCTTTATTCGAAGTATATTTTGACTTTTGTGAGCCGCCTACGTAGCAGTGTGATCCCCCGAGCCCGAGCTGCGGGCGGGAAAGGTCGTGACCTGATTAAACAGTAATTGGGTCACACCGGGTAACGGGATCGCGTCCAATCACGCGAGACGCTGCGCATGCGCTTTGTTTTAAAAACAAAAGCGAGGGAACGCCATATTGATTTTGGGCTCGCCCCGGTCAATAGCGGTGTTGGTCGGCAGCGTGGAAGTTGGTGTTTTGGGCGGCTAGAAGAGGAGAAGAGTCAGTTAAAGAGTTGTAAGCAGTGAGTACTCTTTCCTGGTGCGTCTGAGGCAAAGAGGGAGACGGGGAACTAGTGTTTTCCCCGTCAAACTCCCGTCGAAAGACACTTTGACGAAGTGAGGATGGCCGAGCAACAGCTCCGTCAATCCGAACTTTCCGGACACTCCGAGGTGGCATCCGCCACCGAGGAGGCAATGGATGCTCAGAGCCCTAGTGGTGATGAGTTGAGCCAGACACTGTCGGAACTCCGTGTAGATCCGGCCGTGTCCCCGATCCGAAAGTCCCCGTCGCCGGACGGCAGCGAGGACTCCGGAGTGCTGCGAGGACTCGCCTACACCCAGGTAGCGGTGGAGCCTTCCGAGACGACTGCACGTCCCTCCCGGATATGCAGTCTCAGCATATCACCGAACCTCAAGCAGACGGTTGCTCGCAAACTGTCTATGGGGAGTGGAAGTGATTCCGACACTTCACGTCCGAGGACGCGCGGTGGGAAGGGTGCTACCCGAGATCGGTCCAAGTCGGCCGATACTAAGGCTAGCACTAAGGCTATCAAACACTCTGGTGTGGGAAAGAAGCCTCCGGGAAAGGACGAGCCTAAAAAGCCCGCTCTGAAGAAGGAAAGTACTGTGAGTACAAAGAAGCCGGTTTCCAAGGCTGCCACTGCAGCGGCCTCCAAGGATCCGAAGACGGTGGACCCCAAGGCTCCTGCTACGAAGGCGCCTAAGGGTCAAAAGAAAGCTGATCCGAAGCCTGGAGCTAAGGACCAGCCAGGGAAGGGGCCGACGTCTGACAGCACGAAAACTGTCAAGACTCCGGGTCCCAGTAAGTCCAACCTACCGATTCCGGCCAAGGGGAAAGGTAGTGGGAAGGCAGTTGTAACAACAGCTGCTCCGACCTCAGCCGTTGACGTGTTGTCCTTCTCGCGAGGGTTAGACAACAGCTCAGCAGTAGCTGCTACAGCCGCTGCGATGGCTGGTACGAAGGGACATGGGGGAGCCCGTCCTAAAACGGTAGTTCCCCCCGAGGCACCTCGGACCGAGGAAGCTATGGATACAGCATCCGCAGCCCATACGGTCCAGGTAGTGCAGGATGTGCTGTCTGGCATCACATTCAACCTCCCGACTCCCCTGGAGCCAAGGAAGGAGGTACCCGTTCGGGTGGAGTTACCTCTTCCAAAAGAGGTACCCGTCCGAGTGGATACTCCTCCACAGTCGACCGAGCCTGCTCTGGAACCATCCAATACCATGGACATTTCAGAGGAAGCCGGGAAACTGGATCAGGCTGCAGGTGGTGGTCCGACTGGATCGGGGGTGCAAATCCTCGCTCCACATCGCCATGACGCATGGGATAAGGAGGAAGCCGACGTCCCATCCCTGCTCCGAGGTGCTATCATCGAACAGATGAGCGCCACAGAGGTCAGATCCTTCGATCTGTTCCAAATGCGAACCTTCCGGGGGCTGGACGAGTTGTCTGCCAGGTTCCCGGCTTGGTTCCCAGATCGCCTAACGGCTGCAATGGAGGATCTTACCAAACATTCAGAGACGGCTCGCTTAGTTGCTGAGTCCGAGGGACGTCCCGAACTTATCGCGGCCTTGGAGTACGACCTGCAAACTGCAGCGGAATTCAAGACCGTGCATAGCCGGCGGGAGAAGAGGAGACATCTGACGCCAGCAATGAAGCTGGCTCGGAGTATGGAGCAGAAGACCAAAGAGTCCATTCTGGATGCCACTCTGGAGGGTGAAATGATCCAACAGAACACAGCCGCGGCTAGGTCTGCAGACACTAGTCAAATGGAAAAGGCCAATCGGAGGGACCAATACCTACGAGAGACCATCAAGGTGACCTCTCGGAAGGGGGGTCGATCCGATGAGGAGGTAGAAGCGGTTCTGAAGGGATTGGATGAAAATTCTCTCCCGGACGACGAACTTCAGGTTCTGGTCCGGAATGCACTCCGAGCCAATGCTGCAAGTGGGTTTAAATATTTTAAACCCATGTGTGTGAATGACTGTGTCAAGGACAAACGGGCCTCACACATTCCGGAAGAGGTGGGTCCTGACGGTCTCTCCGATGACGAGGAGTGGATTAAGACCGATCCACTCGAGAAGTCGGTACAATTGTACCACTTTGAGCTCCTGGACAAGGTTCGCAATGGTAGTACCAAGTACCATTCAATCTTCCAGAAAGCTAAGTTGGCATGGGCTATGTCTAGATGGCATCCATTTAGCAAGTGCCCCTTTGAACCTTGTCTCAACATCGACGAGACACTGGAAACGCCCCGAACTTGGCCTAGCAAGGTTCGGTACGCAAGACATGTGACCCGCTTTCATTTGCGTCACTACATGCGGTATGACTGCTTGAGTGTGGGTCCAAAGCAGAGCAAGGGTTGTCCGAATGGTGGCTGGTTCTACACGAGAGCCGATATCATCAGGCATCTTGCTAAGCAGCACGGGTTGGCTCTGGATGTCGCAGCGGAACGCATCCAGACAGCCCATCAGGAAGTCTACGCCCACTTCCCTCCAGTAGTGGGCCGGAACGAGAATCTCGAGGTGGCTTTTGGCACCAACGAGAGAGGAAAGGTCCGGGTGTTTTACAAAGTAAACCCGGACGGCAACTACAACCGGGTTCCGGAAGGTGAGCTCTTCGATGAATTCGAAGAGTACCAGAAGCGTACCAGCACGCGAAAGGTGCGGCACGCTCAGAAGAGACCTAGTGGGTCTTCCGAGCAGGCCAACTCTAAGAAGGCCAAAACGGATGAAAGGAAATCCGTTATGGAGAAGGCGGATCCGGGCTATAAAGGACCGGCATTCACCTCTCATACGACTGACTGGAAAAAGGGTCCCCAGGGCAGGCCACCTCGGTCTGATCCGGAGGATCCGAACTCCAGCACGATGGGGTCCTTCGCGGAGGAGTTCCCCGAGAGTAACCTGGTTCCGGGTGAGGAGTCGCAGACTCTAACCCAGACCGGTAAGAACCGACTGAACCGCCCTCCTTCGTTCCCTCCCGCCGACTTCACTTCCTATGAAGCCGGACAGGAGGCCTTCGGTCAATGGCAAGACAATTTTCATCGGTTGCTTGCTGGCCTGAGTCAGGAGGTGGCGATGTTGTCGTTAAACACGGTGCATCATCTCCATCAGAGGGAGGTCGCTACCCAGAAGGCAGCGGCTGCGGAGTCCGTACAGGAAGAGCGTGAAAACGCTCGGACTGAACGATGTGCTGCTAAAACCGAGAGGAAGAAGCAGAAGCTGGCAGTTAAGAACGCCGAGGAAAAGCTGGACCACGAACGTCGTCGGTTCCGGGACTGCTTCGCGCATGAGATGCACGAATGGGATGGAACTCGGGCTCAAATCGAGCTCTGGCTCCAGGAGCTGACTCTAGCGGAAGCAGCGTCTGACTCCGAGGAGGAAGAGGAGCCGGCTCAACCCGGTTCCGGAGACGAGTCGGGCTAGATCATCTTATTCTAGGAGCCGATTAGGAGAAAAGGGGGGGTATCCTAAGTATACCAACCCTACAAGCAAAACCCTGAGGAAGGGTTTAAGAGTGTCCGAGCAGAGGAACGCGGCAGGCTGGCTACGCAAGGATCCAGTCTGCCAGGTGGTACTGACGGAGGAGGACAAGGAGATCCGGAAGGGACGCTGAACTCGGGATTGGAGCACTTTACCAACATGGATCCGATACAAGATGTTTTTTTATATAAACTATGGATATCAGGACCGAGTGCTCCTAATTATAAGTCCGAAGATCGCCTGGAGGCAGGACTAGATTTTTTTCTCTCTATTTATCATCTAAAAAGCTCCCGAGTATGAGCTATGAACTTTCTCGTTCCGGTGAGTAAGAGCTGAACGAAGTAGGTTCTGAAAGCCGGGCGGAATGCGACACCATCAACAGAGGATCCGGATCTTCGCTACAACACCACGTATGATGTCTTTTTGTAATAATACTTTAACATGTCTTTATAACCTTAAAAGAAGTGATATTGTTTATCACTTATAAGTATTATTCATTACGAGTTTAATTAGCTCGGGGTCCTGAAGGGACGAAATTTTTTTTACTGTGATATTGTACTTTTTCAAGTGTTTGTATACTATATGTATAGATTAACTCCATCTATCCTAGGGAATGGGGCGTAATTTTCATTACGGTCTATATGTGCAGAAATGTGTGTAATTAATACCTTTTTGTGTTCAACAGTATACGTCATATTGTTTGTAAGGTATAACTTTAATAAACCCCTAAGGTGGTATTTATAAGATAATGCCAGTCCGAAGTGTTTTCGGACTTTAACCTTAATTAATTTTTTACCTCCCGGTTATTATCTGGTAGGGGGTAGTGTAGGGGCTAGGGTTATACGGGTATGTTATATGACGAGTGCTGTTGGATGTTGTGTTGCGAGCTCAGTCCGAACCCTTCAGTCCGACGGTAGGTGGCAGCACCTACCTCGGGCTTGGGGTATGGACAGAGGTCGCTATAGGCTTCCGGTCTGCGTGTGCGCGCGCAGGCTGGCTGCCTATATATACCCAGCATCTGGCGGTACTCGTCGGTTACTCTGAGCCGCGCTGGCAAGGAGACCCTGTGATCAATACGGCTGATTAGCCTACTGACCCGTTCCGAACTCTATAGGGAGTTCGCACACATAGATACTGCTTGTCTAGGTTCTCTGAATAAACCTGATTTGCAACCTGTAACACTTGATCCGAACTGTGTCGACTTTGTTCTTTAATTGATACTCTACCAATATCATAAAGAGACAAAGTATCGTTTATTACAATGGTTTCAGGTTTTCAAGACATAGCAATCTTAAATCTAGAAATAGGACTTTCTTATTTCAGGAATATAAGATATAATCTTGTTGGGTGCACAAATTACCAGTTTAAAGAAAATTTCTAAAGAAAAATAATGTTGAATACTTGTTTCTAGAAGAATACTAGAAAAATATAAGATATTTTTTTAGCTTCCCTTTCTGAAAACAAGATAAATGTAAAAAGTCAAAATGAGTTTATTCTTTGAATCGAGAAAATTTAATCTTGATTCTAGTATTTTCTTGGGGTAAGAAAATTATTTTTGAAAAAAAATAAAATTTAAATGATAATTTGATCCCCCACGAGTCGCGGCGCGTCACTTTTTGGTACTTTGGTGTTTGGTGGACCCACCCCCCTTTTCAAATTACTGGGTCCGCCCTTGCCCCCCCCCCCCTCATCAGGAGGGATCAGTTATTTTGCCCCCCCCCCTTTGTTCATAAAATGACCAAGCTCCATAGCTAGGCATTAGGGGTCTCTGAATACCAATATTTAGGAAACTGTTCAAGTGCATAGAAAATAGTGGGGAGCAAAGGTAGGCATCGTGGGTGGCTGTAGTGAGGTGGTCTTGGCACTGACCACTGCACTGACCACTACACTGACCACTTAGCTGGCAGGCTGACCATCAGTGAGAGCTGGTCAATGTTAGTGGCAGCCTACTCTCGTTCCCAAATCCTTCCGAAGGAAGGCTCTGGTAACTGCCAAATGTTGGGATTTTGCTGGGTCTGGGCAACCCCTGCTGGTAGCTTGGAACCAGCGAACAGGAACAGGAAATGGAACAAGAAAGGCTGATGGTAAATCTACCTAAAACTACCATCATACATTCTGGTTCCATTTCCTGTTCCTGTTCGCTGGTTCCAGCCTACCAGCAGGGGTTGCCCAGACCCAGCAAAATACAAAGTTCAAGGTTATTTGGCTGTCCCCAGAGCCTTCCTTCGGAAGGATTTGGGAACGAGAGTAGTGGCAGCCTTCCATGCCCTTAACGTGGGTGGTTAGCCTAATGCATGTCTGTAATGCACTGACCAGCTGTCCCTCATCCTCCTGTACCACTACTTCACATTTAACATTAACATCCATATTTATTAACAGGATGACACATGTGGTAGGTAGGGTAGGGAGGCTTTTAATAGGCAGAGGGTACTGTATAGGGTCTATGTCTAATGCATGGCAGAATATTGCAAAGAAAAATATCTTTTGACTTTGCCATCGTCGCATGAACAATACAAGCAAAGCGTAGGCCCACTTTTTTTTATCGGGCCTATAGGTCTATACTCAAACATGGAAAGAACATAATGTAATCACTTCATATCAGGTTGGTCATATGCCTATATCAGTCATATAATATAAGTGTATATATTATAATATATCACGATATACATATTAATATGAAATATGCCTATACAATTATATAGCTGTATCCAGAAATACATAAGCCTAGGCCTAATATTGTACATGTACCACATTCATGAACGTGTGTAAGGTCCATGGTCATAATGCAGGCCTACGTCTATCTGCCTATTAATAGATTATGGTGTATAGCTGATGCACCATAGTCTAATTATCTTAATTAGTTGAATATTAACCTAATTAACCTAGAATCCTAGACCACTCAACCTGCATGGTATTGTGCCATTTTTAGCTCACCATTTCGTCGTTTATGAATAGCATGGATTATAATGATAACACGATACATTGTTGACCGATATAGCAGTAGGCCTGATACCAGAGCTCTCTACATTGGTTCGGTTTTGTCAATGTATCTAATCAGGTGAGAGAATTACACTGGCATCAGCCAATATATGAATCTAATCATTCGTAAATGTAGATACCAAAACACAAATAACCTCTAAATTTCCCTCACTGGTGTAATATGTCTTTTAGTAGTAGTAGTAGTAGTAGTAGTAGTAGTAGTAGTAGTAGTAGTAGTAGTAGTTGTAGTAGTAGTAGTAGTAGTAGTTGTTGTTGTTGTTGTTGTTGTAGTAGTAGTATACAGTACATATATACATATTTATTTTCTGATTTGAAGCCATTAGATTAATAAAAATCTGCTTTTTCTTAGCCCATTGAATACGGCCACATTGTATTCAATGGGGGCATTGAATACGGCCCTCCCTATAGTTAGGCATAGTAAATCTTGTATCGCAAAAGAATAAACATATATATATATGCTCTGTAATAAGTACTTTTATTCATGAATAAGTCTGGACTGAAAATGTGATGTCAGACTCTGGCACCCACTACCGGGCACCTCGTGTTACCTTTCGTCACTAACCGTCCCACTCATCCCCTTTGTCTCGTAGATGTGTGGTTAACATTGGCACATCTGGCAGGTGACTTCATTTGTGGACGTTCCCTACATCATTGACATGGTGTACCGGTACACTCAAAAAATAAACTTGTCTCCAGACTCTTCAAAGTGACGGTCATAAAATAAACGAGGCAAAAACTTGTCTAAGTGACAAGGAAGTGGGTCTTCTAGCTGGAGATAGAAGACCCACTTGGTATGTGCCAGCCCAAAACCCGACATTTGCCAGCTCCAGATTCTATTTGTGGGATGGTAACCTGATAGGTTAGACAACTTTTGACTCGTTTATTTTATGACAGTCACTTTGACGAGTCTGGTGACAAGTTTACTTTTTCAGTGTATATATACCTCTATACTCACACGCAGCATCACACGTTTAGACCCCGAAATACTACCAGCCACCCAGACATGCTATCTACGTATACAACCCTGTATAGTACACCCCCTCCTATCCACCATAGCTAGACACCCCCCCCCCCCCCCCACCACCACCAATCCCCTCTCATCCACACCCAATACCAGCCTCACGATCCTTAAGCACACCATAAGGGGTAGGCATTTCGTGGACAAAGCCAGAAACGGAGGCTGTGAGTTGGTCACCCTGATTGCCTATTAGGAGACAGTTTGCCAGGGGCTCAGGGCCCCACTTTTATATCGCCATTAGTATAGATTCAATCAACACAACTCCCTGCTTCCAGCTCATTAAGGCGGCGTGGAGGAGGCTGGAGGAGGCCGGTTGCCAGGATTAATTACTGGCATATACAGCGAATTAATTGTGTTTTCTAAATTAAGGCTGTCCAGCGGCCGGATTAGGACAGTGGCTGTAATTAGGTGTGGGGATCCAGCCCTAATTAATGGTTCATTAGACGAGTGTGTGTTCGCTGCATGGGTGGGTGGGTGGGTGGTGCATGGGGTGGGTGGGTGTGGGGTGGGTGTGGGGGAGGGGGTGATAAGGGTTTTGTTCCAGGTTACAAACTTCATGCATGCACACTCGATAAGGCCCTGGAGAAGTCAAGTATTCACTGATGAAAGTGCCCAATCAGGATTCATCTATTTCAATTTTTTTTTCAATTTTAAAGAACCGTGAAGTAGTATTAGCCTATTCCTCTGCAAATGTAGCATAGATTATTTAGGCAGAAAACTCATTCTGAACGTCGAGTCCCGGTTATTAGAGAATAACAACAGCTAGATATGGTTTTCTTTCAGGAAAAGGCATTATTTCTCAAGTCGTTAGTGTTCATTATACAACTGAAAGCTCAAACTAATTGCAACATAGCAAACACAATCAGCTATTTCTTTAGATCCGCCACAACTTGGGGAAACCCTTCTGAGTTCTATTCTCAACTAAACAAGACCAGAAATAAGGCTAAATGGGGAGGAAAACCACTAACTTTTATCCAGCGGTCATCATGAGTATTTACTAACGATCCTTATTAAGTAATTAAGGAATTAATAACACTAATTACATGATAAAAAGGAGCAATAGGAATACAGTATTAATATTGGATCATTAGTCTTTGCAGGCAGTAGTCACGTCTTTTACCTGGCAACTCCAGAAAGCAAGTTCTGCAAATGTATCCCGAGGCAGTGGAAATAATAGGACTAGTCTGATTATATCAGAGCTGAATATTATTTACAGATTTAAAACTAAAAAAAACACCACGAATTGTTCAAAAAGTTATTACTTCCTGGTTTATGTTTGTTGGGTTAAATTGGTATATCCGCTACCTTCTGAATGCAGAATATCTTGAAATGAATTCATTGATTAAATTAAGTGGGACTTTGAAACAAAATTAAAAACTTGTTATGTTGATAAAACATACTTGTTTATATTTTTGGTTTTGTTTATCTAGGAAGGGGATATACTTGTCATGTACTATATACGTCATATTGATGATTATAATCGCAATGGAAACCACAAATAAACAATGACCATCATTGTCTACTAAGTAACTCATATTATATAGATCTACATATATTTTCACAATAATTATGACATAATAGTAAAATGAATGATGAAATCACAGTTCACTAAATCACCCAAATATAGCATGACTTTTCCAAACATCTGTATAACCTTTACATTATACTAGCCAGTGCTGCATCCTTACACCATGCAAACCCTTTGGGGTTGATACACTCCTGGAGGTCGGCATGATGCATCAATGCAGAGTTTATTAGCAGTGTAGGCATCACCCTTCCTTATAGGGGTTAAAGTCGCACCAAAGAAGCCAAGAGAAAAGCTAAATGTGATAATCGCCCTCACCAATCAAATTACCTGTAGAGGTGTGCTTTGGCCCCCAACTCTGATCCCCCCCCCCCCCACACACACACATGGCCCCCACCCAGGGGGGGGGGGGGTACTTTGATCCCTTTGCCGCCAACCCTACCGCGCCACCCCCCGCGTATCGACTGACGGCCGACGTCGATAGAATTGGTCATAATGATGTTGAAACTCAAGCAGAAAGTGGTTAATGATCTGCTGACTAGAGGTGACGTGCGCAGGGCAAGGATCGACCCACCTAGGGGGACTCCTTTACCTAAGGAGAAGGGGGAGGGGGTTGAGTATATTCAAGTCTAATTGAGTTGAGGGGATGGAGCTATAGTGCGTCTGGGACTAACGGTAGGGGTTGTGGTTATACAGGACTGGGTGTGGGAAGGGGGGGGGGTGGAGGGTGCTTGGACTCATCATTTAAGAATGAACTATAGGAGAGAAAACTGACATATCCATTAGGCCCAAAATGCAGATCCCGAGCAGCAAATGATATAAACTATATTAGGCCACTCAACAATTATTTTGCATGACCGCGCGCATCATAAAGATCATGATTAGGGGGAAACTTTTTTTTCTAATACATATTTTTGATAAAAAAATATGTTAAAATTGGAAAGATGTTGGCAAATCTGGTATCAAATTAAAGCTTATGGTGTCAGTAATGCAGTCAGCTGGAAATAACTGTATTATAACAATTTTGCGGATCAATGAACTCCGAATTACTAAAATGTGAAAATCAATCGCGAAAAGTCCAAATTTCCCGATGTATTTGAGGCCCAATTTTTAAAAGAAAAGATGAAAGACAACTCTTTTTGAGTGGTCTTATGGGATTTTATCCAAAAAACAGGAGGGGAAGGATCCCAAATGAATTAGTTATAGTACAGAATAGAGCAGTCAGTTGGTTGGGTAATGTTGATGAAGGTAACATCAGGGGAGTCATGTTAAAGTGGCACAATCACCGAGCATATCCCACTTATAATTCTAGTACTGTTCTAGTTTACGATGTGGTTAAGTGTGAGTGGTGAGAATGCCCCTTTAAGAACCCTAGCGTTGAATGAAGTATAGCCCCAGAGGTATGGGGGCTGAGGTGGGGGGGGGGGTAGGTACATGGATGTGTTGGGAGCCACACCTGCACCCCCTCCCCCTCCCCCCCCCGCTCCCCTCCTCCAGGGTCAAAGGCATCCGACTCACCTGTGCTCTAATAGGCCCATTAGGTAAGACACATGAAAGACAATCGAACACCTTTACAAGCATTTAACACAGGTCATCAATGGACATGTGTAATATTGCCCTTCAAAGTAAGTGCCCTCTCTAAGGTATAATTAGAGGCACCAGAGATTCCTGCCTATTGACAAAAGGTGGGACTCCCTCTCTCCTTAGCACCCTTCAGGTAAGATGAAGAAGTAATTAAGGGGCCTGATGCAGTAGCAGGAGGAGGGGGTGGTTGGTTGGCTGGTGGTGTTAAGGGTGGAGAGAGGTATACGATTTCACCTGCCTCCTGAAGGTAGAGGGATGCAGGTGCTAATAATCACAGGTGTACTCACTGAACCCTGCCAGCAGAGACTCCATGCTCCTCCTCCAGGGGGCTCCACTGCTTAGTGTTGCTCTTCCTCCTCCTCCAGGGTCTGGGGGTCACTGGAGGGCGACTTGTGGTGACCTGGCTGATTTGCTAGCTGGGGGTAACAGGCTTGTCAGTCTGTAGACTTGCTGATGGGGCTGCTGACTTGCAGGTTTTGTATTGTATTTTGAGCACTACGGCATATATAAATTCACATGTGTTGTTAATTATTTCAAAGATATAGTTCCTGTTATAATGTATATGGTAACATTCGCAGAGAACTACACACAAATGTACTGACAACCCATCTGAGGATGGGTTATGCCCTGATAACCCTGTAGCAGGTGTTGGGAGACTGGTGGTATTCTACCAGACATGGGTTCACCTGCTACTTCAGGCTGTTCTCCAATGGCGCTCCAGGGGTAGAATGAGCAACTGCAGTATAATCAAAGAGGGAGCAGCTCTTCAAAGGTGGGCTTCCTCTCCATGGGTAGATGGTATTTTTTCAGTGTAGATGTATTGTCATACCATACCCGCACAATTGAATGGATGATGTATGGGTGATAGGTGAAGCCATGGAGGAAATAATATACTAGTAAGTAACTGTTCATGGGACCTCCACCATGTGTATTCCCCAGCGGACTTCTCCAGTGGGTTCCTAATGTTCCAAGACTCCAGGACATATGTCACTCAGCCTACTTTATATTATATTCTCACTGAGGGTGCAAGAACAGAGCAGCCCCCACCTTTCTTCCTCCTGTACATCCCTCTGTCTCCGTGCGTGGTCTCTGCCTATGTGCACCATGCAGTGCCTTGCTTATAGCTAGAGCTAGCTGCTCGCCCCTCCGTCCGTCCACTGTCGTCCTCCATGGCGCCCCCGCCCCCTTCCTCCAGGCGGCTGGCCATCAGCACCCTCCCCCCTTGTTGTATTATTTAAGCCCCCACCCCCCTGCGCGGCCCCCGATGGCGCGCCGCTTCCTTCCGGGGTGCCCAGTTAGCCGTAACCCCGCCTAACGATGCTTCTTAACGCTAGGTGGCGTCATCGGCGTGACAAGCCCTCCCAGCGTGCAGTTCGCGGGCCCTATCAGTGTCGGCGCGGGGCCCGCCGACTAATGAACGCGTCGACGAGGCGTCGGCGTCGACGGTCGCTAACTGGTTAATTTAGCGTCGCCCCGCGACGTCCGACCTGCGCGCGCGGCAGGAAATTAACCCAACGACGTCCGACGTCACTGGACGTCGGCTGACGGAGGTTGACGGACGTGTGCACTCCTCACTTCTCGTCAGGGGGCGTTGTGATCTTTTGTAGAGGAAGGGATGAGGGCAACTTGACTAGGCTAATTTGACTATGTATAAGCTTTAGTGTTATTATCTCTCGCTGGTTTTTTTTCTATCCATTATTGTGTATTGCTTGTCCTCTATTTTCTGTGTGTGAAAAATGAAAAATGAAATCTGCACATTATTTTTCACTTCTTCCTTTTCATTTGTTTATTGATACTTCTATTTATGTTTATGTCAGCTTGATGGTTTTTCCTTTTTTGTCATGAATGGGCTTTGACTACAAGTATCAAAGTTCTTAGAAATAACCACATGACCAAAATAGAGAATTGCTTCTTTTTTTATCTAAAAAAAAAGAAGAGCCTCCAGCAATGCGAGCTGAATTTGGCAGAAGTTCAGAAAATAACCACAAAGGACGGACTTAGTTCAGAAGCAATTATTTATGATTCATAAAGACAGTAGATTGATCTTATAAATAGTAGGGGGACTGTAAAAAGTGTCTCTTGTTCTGACCTGAATCCCATGCCCAATCAGAAGGAACCCAACTACGGTAAGGCGACCTGGGCGGCACCCACAACGCCTTCAGGTGGTGATTAGCCGGCCAGTGGTGGAGATGAAACAGCACGTCACAGGTGCGCGTGCGCACCGGAAGCTGGTTGTCTAGTGTCACAATGGCCGGGTTCGCGCGTCAATCTCGGGAGTGCCCTAGTCATCTGAAGCTAGACTGAAGTCGTTCATGTGTAGGTCTAGTCTGGTCTAGTGTCCATATGGAAGGCCAGTGGACCATACATTTCCCAATTGCTAATTGCCAATTGCCAACTTATGGGTCAATGGAAATGTATGGATAAACAGAATGAAGATAAATATATATATGTATGGCCATTATATTTACATATATTATCATATATCTATATACATCATACATATGTATATATTTTGGGCATGCATATCCAACTAATGGCAATCAGGAAATTGTAATTGGCAAAGATGTGGAGCACTGGCCTTCCCTAGTATGAGATTTGGGCATGCCTGCATATTGATATAACCCGACCTTGAACCCCCTTGACCGATCTGGAATGGACTGAAGCTAGACTATAGTTCACGCGCGAACCCGGCCCATGGGCCGCTAGGTGCAAATCTAGCGTTATAACTCACGACCCATCTTAATCGAGGGATTTCGGGCAAAAAGAAATCCCACCCCTCGTTCTGGCCGTTGATAGCAGCACCACCTGTGCTAAGTTGAGAACCTTCAGTACAGGCCCTTGACCACTAGGTAGAGCAGCTGGCCGGGGGTTATGACATCACAGGGCAGGCCACTATATATATATTGCTTCTGTCTGAAGTGGTTCCCAGGACTTAGCCCTTCAGTGAGTAGGCCTAGTTACTGAGGGCCAATGCTATTCACATGTCTTCAGGGTAACACAGACCGAAGCAATCACTATCCTGACTTAGGCCCCATCTACAGGCAACCAAAAGAAGCACCGGGGGGTTGGACATGGCTGCGCCCTTGGCCTAACCCCAAGGAGCCCTATAGGACTCCTGTCATCTAGCTCATCACTCCCCTCCTTACCCTTTTCTTCTTTGAGGCCGTTCTTTTCCTAATCATGTTTGAATTGGCGGGTCCCATGCCGGGGAGTCACATATGGACGTTGAAAGTGGATGCAGAAATTATGTTATAAAGTGTGCACAGTTGTCTTAAGGACCAGCCCTCCCCCTCCACATAAAAGGCACTAGGGAACCCCAAAAGACCATTATATTGTACATGCTTTGACTCTGAAACTTAGAAGTGAAGTATGAAGGTTATAGGCCTCTCAAGAAACGTAGAAAGGTGTTTTAAAGGGAATTGCTGGTTCCTACACAGAAGCCACCTGGCAGCAAAAGTCGAAGCTCATGAAAAGTATTCTTTAAGCTGTATTCATATTCCTACGTAGACCACTTTCTCTAAAGCAACTATTTGTATTTGCTATTTTGACAGTATACCTCAATTGTTCACATATATTCACTGCTAGGACACCCATAGGATCCTATAGTTAAGGCAAAAGAAATATTTTTCCAAAATTCATGCCTTTCTCATTTCATCTGTGACCCCCTGTTTTTTTTGTTTTTTAATAAAGAGCAGCGCTCCTTTTATTTACCAGAAAAATGTTTCTATCCGGTACCTTCTGCACGACTCCAAACATCAGCTCATGTTCGTCAATGTTCCCTACATTCAGTTTAACCACTAAGTTCAGCCACTTAAATATGGATTTCCAGAAATAAGACACTGGCGGACACTTTATGAGGAAGTGCTGTGAAGTTTCAGTTCGCCCATCACAGAATGTACATGCCGGATTGCTCTTTACCCATATATTGCAGAGAAACTTGTTGCAAACGAGAATATGATGTATGATTTTGTATTGAAGTGACCCCCTGTTTTATTGATCCTAAAAGGTCTGTATAGATGTCCATTATACATTCCCAAGGTTTGGTTGCAATATCAATAGAAGAAGGGGATTATCCATGACAGATAATGTGAAAATGCTGTTTTCCTGTTCATTTCTATAGTTAAGGTACTCCTTTGCTCAAATGGCTGTATCATGAAAGTTAGTGACATGGCAATTTCTTTTGATTTTCTATTAGATAATAAATCAAATTAACATAATCCTGAGTTATATGCAAAAGTCAATAGAACATCAGTAATCCTGCGACAAGTAGCAATGAAGTCCCTTTAAACACCAATTAGGACTGAAAATGATTGTGATGAGCGAGGCTTTTTTCTTTCTCTTCTCTTCCCTTGCCTTATAATATTATGCTAGATGTATGCCTTTTGACATTAAAATTCATATTTTAGTAGTTGATGATTCATTCAGCTTTAAAAGTACGAAATGTAGATTATTTCTATCCCACTGCATTACTGTCACTATCAGCTTTACTATGATACCATGTAATTATACCAATATGTGTTGATTTTCACGCGAGCGGACCAGACTTTTTTTGGCCCCCTGCAGGAGGGGTTGAAATTTATCAAGCTCCCCCCCCCCCCCGGCAGGTTGAAATTGAGCGCAGCCAACCCCTTTGAGCTATAGTAACGCCCTGGCTTTTTCGCTAAAAAGGGGTGCATTATTGTTGGTCCCCCCTTCAAGGGGTCCAACATTTTTTTGGTCCCACCCCCAAATCCACCAACCCCCCTGTTGTTAACAAATGACCAAGTGAAAGATGTATTATTTCTATTTATAAACACTTTTTTGTGCAGAGGTTAGACATTAGACTTGGTAGAGTGTAGAAATGTCACCAAAAGGTGATGGTAATTTCTATGAAGACGACATTCTCTCTCTCTCTCTCTCTCTCTCTCTCTCTCTCTCTCTCTCTCTCTCTCTCTCTCTCTATATATATATATATATATATATATATATAGTATATATATATATATATATATATATATATATATATATATATATATATATATATATATATATATATATATGTGTGTGTGTGTGTGTGTGTGTGTGTGTGTGTGTATAAAACAATCGTGACGATACATTGTGAATAGCATTATAACACCAGTGTGGAAAGGGGATAAAGTAGGGCAGAGTGAATTCTTCCCTCTCGCATGAGCCCAATGACAAGAGGGGACATGTATAGCCCAATCAGGACTAAGGGAGTGGCTCTACCTAAATTCCATATTCATCCCCATCATACAAATTCTTCTCACTCCAACCCTAAATCCCATACTTATCCCCACCATACTAACCATTCTCACCCTAACCTTATAAGGGAATTGCTGCAGGAGTCTGTGTTAGAACCTGGTGTATGTCAGAAATACAACATTACATTAAGTAGCTTGTGCTGATAGTGCAAAGGACTACACTGTTAGATGTAACCACTGTAAATTTACAGCAAAATGTGCTGGCAGTTTTGGTTCCAGCACATTTTGCTGTAAATTTACAGCAACTCAGTTGCTGTAATATAAACAGAAGAATGTGCTGTAATTTTACAGTATATTCTTCTGTTCAATTACAGCAAAATCTACTGGAACCAAAACTGCCAGCACATTTTGCTGTAAATTTACAGTATATTGTATGCTGTAATTTAACAGCAGAAAGTACTGGAAATGCCATAAGTTGAGTTTTTTATCATTAATTATTGTTATTATCAATTGATCTCAATTGATATGCATTACTTCAGTTACATTATGGATAACAAACATTACACACAATGTAATGGCTTTAATACGTATCCAGCTAAACAATATGTGATACCAGCACTACACAGTTCAGACAGTTAAGGATTTAAATTTTCCACAGATGTGGTATCTATTGTATACTTTTGCTGATGTTTGCATTATTTTACACATTTCTGCAAGTTGAAATACTTTATACAATATCTTGCTGAAGTTTCTCTCACACATTCTTATTTTACTATGTTTTGACAGACAGGGGGCTTTATTTACCCCCCCCCCCCCCCCAAAAAAAAAAAATACAGTGTGTACAAGAATTGTTACACAAAATGATATAGTGCTGCCACCATGTGGTAGAAATCTACACGTCATGTGCTGTAAATTTACAGCAACATTACTGTAAATATGATTTACAGCACAGAAGTCGGTAAATATACAGCAAATAGTTCTGTATTTCCGACTACAGCAAAATGTTCTGTAAATTTACAGTATATTGTGCTGTATCTAACAGTAACTATTTACAGTGTATGCTAACCTAAATGGCATAGGTTAAATTTATAGCGAAGGAATACATATTTCTATAAAATGAGTATTATTCAAAATTGATCACTGTGACATGTGATTTTATTTCCATTTCCTATTTGATTATGTTTTCAACTACTAGTATTATAATCCAAAGTAATTTGCAGATGGCAATAGAACAATAGGTTCATCTGACCACCAAACACAAATTCTCCTATAGCCATAGTTAAGCGCTAGTGTTCAAGTGGCTTCCCATAGAATTGAGCACTGTAACATGCCATTTTCTTTGCATTTTCTACTTCCTAATATATTAAACTATTTCTGTGCACAGTTATGTGCTGATATCAATATAATATCTTGATCATCTAACAGGTTGAAATCCCCCATTAAATCACCTCCTTACCCCCCCCCTCCCCCCCCCCCCCCCATTATACTAACCATAATAACTCCCACCTGAAGCCCACCCTTATCCCCACCTTGCTATCCTGACACCTTCAGTGACAAATCAAACTAATTTACGTCACACACCTCTGATACAGGTAACTGTTCCCCTCATTACCTGTGATTGTTTTCCCCTGTTGCACCTGCCTGCCAGGGACTCTCCACCCCCTTCTCTCACCCACAGTTCCTCCTGGGAGTACAGTGGAATGTGTTGTGTGTAGCTCCTAACGAGCAGATACCCCAGTGACTCAGGTTCTATCGGACTGCTCGTAGTATGGACTCATTAGGATGGGCCCTATACTTGAGGGCGGCCTTATAGTCACCTTGTTAGTGGTGTATTTATTGTACAGGGGCTCTGTATAGGCCCTACCATATATGGTTCACCTAATGAAGTACATAATGCTATAGTGGGATACTGCCGGACCTTGTGTATGTGTATAAGCTTAATGAATGGTGTTGGTGAGTACAGAGTGCATGGGTTTAGCTTCAGCATTATGGCAATATCGAGTGCGGATGTCCTACATCTTTATTAAACACTGTTAGAAGTAAGTACTGTTGCGCACTGTTGCTGCACAGTATATAAGGAGGTATATCTGGTGAGTGTAGCTGAACAGTGTGTGGTACTGGAAACCAAAAATACCTCCCTTTATACTGTAAATCTACAGTATATCTAACTGTGCAGCTACACTAACTTCAGTGTATCATAGAGATTATACTGCATTGATAATTCTTTGCTGTAAGATGGCGAACTGATTTAGCGTTTGATAAGGTATAAAGGTATGATCCATGGGCAATCCAATTATCTTTATACTTATTAGTGTCTTAAAAAATTTCGACAGATTCACTTACAGAAATATCACACCCATGTTACAACATTACACTGATGATAGAAATTCTGGAATATGGTAAAAACACTGTATACAAAGGCCAAGTGATTATAATAAGTCTTGCCACAGGTGTGTAGTTGTATCAGGGACAATGCATTGAAGCAGATACCTGACCAATTAGTGACAAGAGATGTAGATTTACAGAGGCTTCATCTGCCTTTCAAGAAACTTCAAGGTGCTGTACCATCTCATCAATAAGCCTTATGTTTTTGCCTGTCACCTCTGTGAACTAACTGATAGAAGAAAACTCAGGCCTATAAGAATTATAAGCTTTGCATTTTGCTTTTCAGTTTATCAATTTATTTATCCTCAGGTTGGAATGACAAGCTCTACATTATTTTCGATAGGTGATAGGTTTTAACAGAAAAAAGTATGTGTAGTCTTGTCACCTCTTAAATACCTGCCCTGATGTGGGCATTAAGACCTGTCCTGACAATTAATCTGGGGGGAAATTTAAACCCCTTCTGGCAATCCAGGGAGATTTAAGCTTCTCCTGACAATCTGGGGAGATTTAAGCTTCTCCTGACAATCTGGGGAGATTCAATCTCCTTCTGATAATCCGGGGAGATTCAAGTCCCTCCTGACAAGCTGGGGAGATTCAAGTCCCTTGACAAGCTGGGGGAGATTCAAGTCCCTCCTGACAAGCTGGGGAGATTCAAGTCCCCCCTTACAAGCTGGGGAGATTCAAGTCCCTTGACAAGCTGGGGAAGATTCAAGTCCCTCCTGACAAGCTGGGGAGATTCAAGTCCCCCCTGACAAGCTGGGGAGATTCAAGTCCCCCCTGACAAGCTGGGGAGATTCAAGTCCCCCCTGACAAGCTGGGGAGATTCAAGCTGCTCCTTGCAAGCTGGGGAGATCTAGATAACTATATTCTCTGATAGTTAACCATTGCCAGTGGCCTGTTGGTATAATGTGCCACTTTAGTTGTATGTGGATGTACTGTAAAAAGTTAGTGTAGGTACACAGTAGAATCTACTGTAGAGCTACTGTAAAATCTACTGTAGAATGGATTGATAGTAGAATCTACTGTAGATTTACAGTAAATTCTACTGTTTACCTAAAATAAACTGTACACCTACAGTAGAATCTACTGTACACCTACAAAAATGGCAACCAACTTTTTACAGTGTGGTTTGGCGTAGTAGTCAAACGACTGGGGATAATCATTTCCACCTCGTAAATCAGATTGAAGATACCTCACCAGGAAACCAAGAACAATGTTATATATATCTCCCCCCCCCTTAAAGCACCCAATCAGTGTCGAAAAATCTACAAAAATCCACACATACATAACAGTCCCTATAGTCAGTGCCCCCCCACCTTCCCAGCCCCCAGCCCCCAGCCCCCAGCCCCCAGCCCATCCAACACTCCATCACACAGACATAGACATACATATAAATAAGTACAAACTAACTGAGCTACTCACCCCGGTGCCGACCGGAGCTGGGGCTGACAGGGAGCTGCTCATAAGGTGCTCACTAACTGCGGCAGCTGTCATGTCTCCACAGGCATATGGCGTGTACTTTTCACCAATTAGAAGGGTACGTGAAGAGGCAGAGGCAAAAAAAGGCCGCGGCGCTACAATTAGCCCCATTGATGTTAATCACCCGTCGTTAGGCCGAGTTAATTGGGCGGCGGCAGCCTCCATGAGGGGCGTTCGTTAAAGACACAGCTGGGGTGTATAAGGGGTAGGGTGCTGCGCTGTTGGGGTTGCTGTAGGGGTAGCAAGAGTTGGGGGATTTAACAGTGGCGGAGTGAAGACGTTGGGAGGCAGTAGGGGGCAGGGGTGTGTACATAACAATGCCCCCAGAGCAGGGATCTCTGTCTATAATACTGCTGCTGGGGAGGAAGGGGGGGGGGGGTGCTGGAGGTGTCATAACATGTCCCAAGCTGGACTGGGAATATGTATGTTATATAAATACAGAGAGTATATATACAGCTATTATCACTGGGGAGATCATCGATCATTTGGTTGAGGGTGCCATGGTCATTAGAGAATGTAAAAGCTTACAGTTAATGAGGGAGGGGGGCTCTGATGATATAATGGTGGCCACTGCCGATACTAGTATACAAGGATCAGGAAGGAAAATGCGATAGATTTGGATTATACATTTCTGCTAATTACAGGTGCATTGATTGTAAATCCAAGATGTTGGGATGTATTCAGACATACTACACGTATCATGGGCCGCACTCTAGCACACATCCGCCTTGATACTGCCTGAGACTGATGTTAATGCTCCGCCCTTTACAAGGGTGCTGGAGGAATTTAACAAGAGGTATCAGTATATAGCCTGTAGGATTGTTACACATGTCCAGGAGGAGGAACAAGGCCCCAGCGCTATTTCACATCTCCAGTAGCTTAAGCCAACAGGCGGGGAGGCTGTAGCAGGGGTGCTGGAGGTGGGGGTCGCTGGAGGGCCCAAAGTGATATGTCTAATAACTGACAATTAAACCCTGCTCCCAGGAGGACCTGTCCTCCCCTGGAGGAGCTATTAAGCCACTGGAGAAGGTGCAAACAACGTCCTTCCCTTGACAAATATTCCATAATGATGTGTCTGGGGAGAAAATTAGTTTTATTAAGGTGCCTGCCTGTCGGCTCTGTCATGCCCACACAGGAGTTCACCTGCACCCTCCTCCAGACCAACTAGTGCTGTCACATGTCGGGTCGGCTCACTTTTACGACGCTCCCCCTCCTCCTGGGTCCTATAATGAACCTATACTGGGTCTCCGACCAGTTGGCGTGGACACTAATTTGAAGGGTGTGAATTCTTAGGTCATAGACTGGCAGAATTTAATCTGGCAATGTTATAATGCATTTTGACCTGGCGCATCATAGTGGCAAGCATTAGAATAATTAGATCTATTATTGTGTCATGTGTATCTAAAGTGAAGACACCACCGCCTTGCCCATACTAGGATATTCAATTATTTTGGCCACATAGTGATGACTGACCTCATGGAGCTTAGCTTGAATTATCGCATGCCTGCGCGATGCATGAGGGGAGGGGCTGTAGCACAAATCACCATCGTCAAACAAGTTACTTTGCTAATCATGCAGTTGATATTTACTTAAATACATGCTACTTGAAATAAAGCCTAAAAGGTCAGATATGCAAAATTGGGAATTCTGTCAGCAGGTCGACCTGACTAATCACTTCTTGTACAATTATAGCCCCTTATATACTCATAGTTGCTCATTTCAACGGTGCTCAAAATTGATACCAAGAAGGTCAAATTGCTCATTTCAATCTTTTTTTCCTCTAAAAGTTTCTAATATGATAATATAATAATGAACAATACATAAGAGCATAAACATTGCTGGTTTATCCTGTGTGAGTCGCAGGTACTGTCTATAATTGGTAATCCAATGGCTGATTCATTATTATAAAAGAGAAAGTATCAAACCAGGCTATTATCAAGTTACATTACCCAAGTCTGTAGTTTTGTCTGTGTAGTAGGCGGCAGTATAGATCAATTAACATGGTCCATACGCCATCCAGCTACTGTCTTACCTTAGATATACAATACAATCATTAAGTACCATGCCAAACATAACCTAACTAAGCACACCATTAATGATGGACGTTTGTTGTTGCCAGGGCCTTTTTTAATGGCATGTTACACAATACCCATATCTCTACCAATAGAGAGAGCAAGAAGAGAAAAAGGCAATGGAGGAAGCCGGCAATGGCTTTTCATGTTCTCCCTATTAGTTAGGTAATGCAGAGTCGGCACCTTTTAATCATTGTTTATCTGGGACTAGATAAAGTCCTGGCTAGTAAGAAGCTCTGCAAATAAAAGGAGGAAATTAATGGCGGTGCCTCCTCACCTGAGCTGCTCGCCACTTGCTCACTAACAAGCAGATGTAGAGGGCGCATTGGGATGAGTTACTCCATCAAACAGCAACCCGATATAGCAGCGGCCGTAACAACTTGTTTCAAAACAGTATAATTACTGAGAATCCTTAATGATTGGCGTCGCTAATTAGCATGGGCCCTCTCTCAAATGATGCTACTTGGCATGGATGAGCTTTTTTCTCAGGACTTGTTCTTGTTCTATTTCTGCAGCACGGGCCCCATGCAGTAATAAAGGCTATTCTCTGGACAGGTAGTCGCCATCAGGGGCAAGGTTTCCTGTCAGAACACTATATGGATAATAAAGTGTGGGCCCGTGCTTTCACTGGGCATATTGGCTGTATCCTGACAGTGGGTGTATAGAATAGGTTTGATAATGACTTCAATGGAGGCATGCCTCTGTCGGCCCCCCTCAACCCCTTGTCCCTCAATTAGATTAGTTATCGCCCATTGCCAGCAGCACCGGCCGTCTAATGATTACACCGTGGGGCACGCTCAATTAAAAGGCCCCACCAATCAGGGGGCGCGTTGCATACAATGGACCAATTAGCCTGCTTGTTACATATATGCTAACACCGAGCGATGGCAGGGTCCTCCTGATAACTCTAGAGCTTGGTTTTGTGGTTCTACCGAGCGGTCACAGACTACTTGGCTAAACCAGTAACTGTCTGAAGAATCTTATTGCGCGCTATAACTTAAGGTGGACCTGTATGATTATTTCCAGTGCTGGTTAGGTCTTGTGCATGAGACTTTTTAATAAGAGATCTGCATTCTCATGTCATTTCCGTATACTAGGCCTACTTAGAGGCCTGCCATTCATGTATATACTACTTACACGGGTGACATTTCTGTATACTACTTACACGACGTTCATTTCTGTATACTACTGACAGGGCTGCCATTCATGTACACTACTTACATGGCTATTATTTCTGTATACTACTTATAAAGGTGGCATTTCTGTATACTACTTACAGGGCTATAATTTCTGCATACTACTTACATGGCGATCATTTCTCTATACTACTTACAGGGCTGCCATTCATGTACATACTACGGTACTTACAATACTGCCATTTCTATTCACTACATAAACGGCGGTCACTTCTGTATGCTGCTTACGGGGTTGTCATTTCTGTATGATACTTACAAAGTAATAATTTCTCACTGAGATTCTGTATACCACTTTGTCATGTTTCTGTATGTTACTTGTACAAGGTTATCACCGCTGTATACTCACTACATAGTTATCATTTATGTATACTACGTGATCTGCCATTCTGTACACCTCCAACACACTGCACTTACAACGTTGTCATTTCTGTGAAATCTCGGTTATAAGCCGAATTTTATTTGGCGTTTTAATTTACTGCAAGCCGGATTTTAACCCCCAAACTCCCATTCGACTTATAGACAAGTTTTGCATATATAGGAATATAGTGCAAACAAATTTCAACCACTTTTATCAGAGGCCGAATTTTTCCTCCCAAACTCTCATTTGGCTTATAACCAAGGTTTAACGGTATACTGCAATCTCTGTTTACTACTTACAACGTTGTCATTTCTGTATACTACTTACACTGTCATCTCTGTTTGCTACTTGCAAGGTTGTCATCTCTATATATTGCTTATTACTTAGAACATACGCTGTTGTCATTTCTGTATACTACGGTTGTACACCTTTGTACTTCACTGTTTCATAAAAAAAACATAATTTTATTGTGAGGCCAAACTTATGTAATAATGTAATACTACAGACTTATATAAGGGAATAACCTTTATTTCCGTAATTTGCCTTCTGCATACATGATTAAAATGCCACAATTATTGTCGCAATTTGTGAAAGAAATCCTCTTTTTTTACACTAATCAAGAAAGGGATATGTAGGC
This sequence comes from Harmothoe impar, assembly GCA_947462335.1. NCBI lineage: Eukaryota > Metazoa > Annelida > Polychaeta > Phyllodocida > Polynoidae > Harmothoe > Harmothoe impar. The sequence continues at coordinate 57,728,219 of OX381713.1, read as the reverse complement.
CCATATTACATCTCCTCTCAAATGCACGTAGAACAGAGCACATCTGATAAGGACAGCCCTGAAGAAGGCGAGTTTCAAAGTCCCTAATTGGTTCCCCACGTACAGTGTATCAGGGAGGACAAATGGAATTTCTGGTCCTCACTGGTTTTCAATTACAAATTAACGACATTGAAACTCAATATCAATTATGGAGCTACAGCCCGCCGTCTTTAAAGCCCTAATTGAGCAGGTCCCATTATGACAGATGTATGCTTGGCCCATACAGAGCATCTTTCACGCAAGGTGAGCTGCTCAGACATTAAAGGTCAGGAGTGAGCAGCTCCACCCCCTACTAAGACAGGGTGCATGGTCGAGGAGATCAGCTGAGATTGCATTTTTTTTGGTAATTCTCACATACCATGATTAACCCTTTAAAGACGGCATGATGTATCAATGTTTCACATGGTGCAGCATGGATGAGGAACATATTATACCCATTGGTTGTCAAAAAATGAGTCAATCTGAATGGTGTGCAAACATGACACGATCTGCTAAAAGGGATCTTAGTGCAGTGTATGCTACGGTATTCCCATTATACGCCTTGAGCAGGTTTCAATTTGTTATATTGTGATTCTTTAGACCTCCCTAGAAACGCTTATTTATTTAGGCTAAATAATTATAACTGCTATAGGTCACTATTTAATTGTTGTTTTTCTCAACATTGCCCCCCCCCCTCTGAAATATTGAGTGACCCTTGAAATATGGTTATGATGGAAAGTGTGCAGAGGTGCATGCTTCACTACTGAGCACTAGTATCTTCTGGGGGTAAGGGAATGAGGGGAATAGGTATGCTGAGCCACATGGGTGTACGCCGAGTATAGGGTGGGGTTGGGGGAGGGGTGGACAGCCCTGGGTTGATGGGACAAGCGCGGGGCTGATCAACGATTGTCCTCGACAACTCGGCCTAATGATGGGACGTGGGATCAAAGCTAATGCTGGCCTAGGATCAATGAACATTTCTAGGCATTTCGCAGCATTTCTTGGTCATTTCTAGCCAATTCATGCGACTTGATTAAGCCCTTTGTATAGTTCACTGTCTGCAGAGACCACACATCTGTGTGGGGGTAAGGTAGGGTGATGTTGAGTTACAGATGCTGTAGTCATAGTAAAGGGCTTTCTGTATATACCCCTAATAGCACAGGGCCCCAATGTCACCAATATAATAGTCTATAATATATGGCCTGGTTGAAAACCAAGGTTGATAAGGATGAATGTCCTTCAATCAAGCAATTGATATTTGGGGTTTACTATAGACAGACCCATAGCTGGATACACTATCTTGGAAATCACATTTACTTGCTATATTTATTTGTACATTATCAATTTGAGAATCTCTTCACCATGGTCCACGATTAGTGAACATTATTACAATAGTCGGTAAGAGCCACCAAATCGTAATGTACTAGATATAATATCCTCACTTTACATAGATAAATGCCTCAGACTAGTTGTTAAGTGTATGCAATATCCTTACACCATTATGTGCATAGTCAGGTATAGGGTAAATGTGGGTAATATCGCTCATGCTGTTGTATCGCGCACTCCCTTATTTAGGTTTTTAAAATAGATTAAAAAAACTCAGTATTGAGGCACGGTGTATCTGACATAATTTCAATACAGATCGATTACCTAACTCATGCCAATAGATGGTAAAATAGATACAAACAAAAACGCTTATAAGTCATAAATTATAACACTTGCCATGATACCACATTCTATACTAATTCCCATAGAGCTAATATCGCCCAGGGAAATAAAAAAATTAATATATTAAATAAAAATGAAATGGGTGGAGTCGTGTTACAGGATAGCCTTGTATGTTGCCTAACACTTGTGTACATTTTGGGATGCTGTTACTCACCATACAGGTGTGAGAGTATTTGGGGTGAAGCACCCTATTTTCACCATTTTTGGTGTGAAAACAGATGAGCGGAATTAGCCATATGGTCAGATGCACTGTATTTCAATGGGTGAGCGATATAACGCAATGATATAAGCGATATAACCACAACTATAACGATATAACGCAAACATTTAACCAGAATTTTAGACCTCTGCTTGGCCTACCCTACAAGGGGGGTACAATGAGCATATATTTTTTCTCTATTTTTTTTAGAAAAACTTGTACAAATTATTCTTTATGACAGTGGAAAAGATGTAACTAGGTGCGTGATATTACCCATATTTACCATATACATATACCCTAAACCAAAAGGCCCTGGAGGAGGCGGCAACAGGGGATATCCTTTGACAAGAACCCCATATAGCATCATTATCTCCCCGGTACCTGTGTGAATAGAACTTTGAACTCCTGATTACAATCCCCAACTCTAAATACATCTGAAGTCTTCCTGGATCAATCAAATCTACAGCCCCTTCGACCGCCCCCCCCCCTACAATCCACCTGATGATGCAAGATACCCTCTCTGTGGTCCTGATATCAATGGTATCAGCCATATCAACCGTATCAATTAATGATAATGGGTGTAGGTGAACAATGGGGAAGGGGTAGGGGAATTGAATAAGGATGGGTACAATGATACTCCCCATCTCTCAATGCAAAGACATTTCTGTCCCTTGATATTACAAGCATGTTGGACTAAAAGACCCTGGGGTGTAATGGTTATGATATCACAGAGAAAAGAAACAGCGTCAAAAGGGAGTCCAGGTTGCCTCCAGAATGACTCCTATATCTAGGGGAGTCCAGGTGGTCGCCTAAGGGAGCCTAGGTGACTCTCTGGCTGACCTAAGGGAGTCACCTAAGGGAGTCATATAGCTCCCTGTGTCATATCACTCCCCCCCCCCCCCCCGCGCAGGTGACTCCCTTAGGTCAGCCAGAGAGTCACCTATAGGCTCCCTTAGGCCACCTGGACTCTCCAAGATAGGGGAGTCATTCTGGAGGCAACCTGGACTCCCTTTTGACGCTGTTTCTCTTCTCAGTGATGAGTATAGAGATGAGGGTTGGGGTCCCCCTTATCCCCACTACTGCAATGTATTAATGATGCTGAGGGGTAAGGAGGGGCAAAGATTAGATTATGATCATCAGATACATATATGTCCAGGAGAACAGGTAAGGTCGCCTTAGACTCTTATCTTTGATCAGGCCTTTCATAAGGAGTAATAGCACTCCTGGTCACTTTTATACTCAGGGAATAGATCCCCTTTCCCCTTAGGATCACCCGCATCAAAAAGGACACTAACAATCATTAGGAATCAGGATGTTTCCAATTGTCTCCGCCAGAGGTCGTGACTCCTCCCCGTAGCGCCCCCTATAGTGGTTACCCTGTACGACCACTCGGTGCCCGGATGAAGCCTGGGCATGCGCACTTGAGGCACATCAAAACGTCAGCCTCGCTTTGGATCCCATCAGAGCAGGGAGGCTTAATTCGCTTTGTTGACACCAGGGGTCAGTGCTATGACGTCCTCCCCTCCTGGCGGAGGGTGTGGAGACTAATTGCCGCTGGCTGTCGGCGCAGGTAGCGTGTGATGATCAGTTAGTATCAGGCAGCATGGAAACCAGCGGATTTTGTCAGAGGAAGTGCCGCCTAATGTAAGAAAATAATTGCAATAGTAAAGGAAGTGTTGCATGTATACATGAATGTGATTGATATCCTTCTTTACAGAAAATATCCCCCAGAAAGGGCAAAAGGGGCGAAAAGGATTACGGTAAGGTCACAGGAGAAGATGGGCCATAGTTGTAGGAAGGTGGGTTATACAGTGAGACAGCAAAGTACATTTTAATCCCCATTTTAATACGGAAAATCTCAATTGAAATAGGTATCACTATTAAACAAAACAGAGGCGTAGGAAGCAAATCTTCATTGGGGGTGGGGGCCCAGGGGGGCCCACTCCTACCAACTTTATGTATCGGTTTTTATGCATGATGTATCATATACTCACTTATATTAGATTGTATGGAAAAGGAAAAGTAGTATTTGAGGTCCCTTTGGTTCTAATCTGGGGGCCCTGCCCCCTCTGCGCCCACTTTTCCTTATGCGGGAAAGGTAAGAATTGGAAATTATGTGTATCATATGACATGTCTTGAGAAATTTGGGGGGGGGGCAAACATATTAAGGCCCCCTCCTCAGTGATTTGAGGGGGGGGGGGCGGGCCCCCCTGGCCGCCCCTTTTCCTACGCCACTGCAAAAGTGCACCATTTGTACTCGGTTTTCCAGCTCGCAACAATAGATACTTTGGCCACCGTTGACTTCTTCCTAAAGGTCCCTTTCACCTTGGCTGTTAACGACATATGTGGTATGATGAGGGTGGACTGTGGTTCTCCTGGACGCTTACTTTACCCTGAAATAAGTAGGCCTATAAGCTTTGATATATGGGAAAACATAATGCAACACCTATACACTGAGAACTCAGCCATAGACCTATGCGGAAGTCGGTCGCAATGATGAAACAGGAGGAAGAAAAAGATAGATATAGTGGCATGGAACATGTGGCCCTGTGAACCTGTTGACCAGCCTTTGGTTGTGCTGGTTTCAAAGCGATATCATCATTATCATCATCATCATCATCGATATGTTCACATGGGGATTTCTTAAGATCGACATCACATAGGCCCTAGTGACACGAGCATTTCTCAAAATCGACAGGGGACATTATCGGCATTATCATTTATGGTATATTTATGAACCAAAATGCAGTATTGTCATTGTATGAGAAGATAGCAAAATTGATAAAAGAGCTTGATTCGGATGGGAAGTAAAGTCTTTAAAGTAGACGTATTGTATTACATATTGGTCAAACTTCCAAGGCAAGGGACAACTGGTTTTTCACTGAGGGGGGAGGAGGGCCCGGGGGGGGGGGCGTAGTTTGGCCTGTGTGTTTTATTTATCAAGGATGTAGGAGAAAACATTTGACAGCGGTGGGATTCGAACCCACGCCCTCGAAAGGACTGGTGCCTTAAACCAGCGCCTTAGACCGCTCGGCCACGCTATCTACTGACGGAAACGGTAGGCGAATCATTCAGAATCCGATTGACTTCTTCTGAAATGAACACTTACAGAAGTTTTGACTACTGCTGAATTTTAAATGCTAACAAGTAGTAATGGGTGTTAGACTGGAGAGTAGACTATTGGTGCATACAGAGTTCGCTGGCGAATGAGTCATGTACATGGGCAGGCTATCCTCTGCACACTGAGGGACCATGCATGTGGACTATAGTACACTATAGTTAGCTAGACTACTAGTATCTGACCTACATATAAGATATATCACTATGCACCATGCACCCCCATCACCATCCCTGAGTATCAGGAGTATATAATTATACATGGCTTGGTCTACATATGTAAAATGTACCCGGTGTTGTGTACTTAAACTAGTAACAGTTACTTATACCAGCACTCCGCCATTGCCGTGTTCCAATTTGTCTGAGTTTGTTACAATTTCAGAGCCCAACATAGTCACAGTTCACGGTTTAATGTTTGGGTCCTTCATTGTTCTGATGGTATAGGGTTATTAGTAGTATGAGCTAGGCCCGAAGTAGGCTTAGTGAAAAATATATAGTTAATATATCTTATATAGCTTATATACCCAGACCTTCTTTAGTTGATCTACCTGTAATAGTAACTTGTGTGAAGTTAGGATGCCCCTACAGAGAACAATGCGACAAGAAGACACCCTCAGAAAAGTCAGCGTCATTAGGGACCTTTAGCAACCACGTAAAAGCTCATAAAACGCAGACGTATCAGTGCTGAAGGCATAGGATACGTCTGCGTTCAATGAGCTACGTCGGGTTTGCTAAAGGTCCCTACTGTCGCTAAAACCACTAAAATGAGTGTGGGTGTGATTTCAAGAATAGGGTTAAAGCCTAGGCTTAGTATAATGTTGGTTCCACAAGAATACTTGTAATGTTAATAAGAGAGTCATATACATGTATACGATATACAATTGACCACTTGAATCTTGCATCATTCCGAATAATGTGGAATATCAATCAGATATGCTAGATAGACACCCATTTTGTGTATTCTATGAATGGATATGGGTGCCTTCCCTATCCTTCTAGTGTATGTTCTGATGGGTTTAGGATCTAAACACATTTTTTTACAGTGTATGATCTTGAAAGTTGAACTTGGGTTTTGCTGGGTTTAGGCACACTGCAAAAATTATCCCGTAATATTACGGTGATTCACTGGCAACAATTAATGCCAAGCTTTCACCATTTTTTTTACGGTCACCGTATTCTCCTAATCCCTGTAAATTTTACGAAGTTTTTCAGTTGTCATTCAACAGTGATTCATCATGATTATATGATCATTCTCTGCTATTCACTGATGATTCTCATTTTTCTTGATTCATTGGTAATTTTCCTTAATATCAACTTAATATCAGGCCTGTATAGATATTAGCTAGGCCATGAGAGACATAAGGCCAAAAAAAAAAGGTAACATGGGAGAAAAATGTTGGGTCGGTAGGTCGGATTTTTTTTTTTTTTTTTTTTAACATGAATGTACTACCCAACTTTTTTGAATCCCCTAAAATTGACCAAAGAAAGGTAAAAACATGAAAATTTCTTCAAAATTGCATAAAAAAACGTAGGGTCGGCCCTGTTTAGATGGGGTCGGTCGGGTGACCTGAAACAAACCTTTTTTTTTTTGGCCTAATCAAATGCCTCGCAGTAGTATGCAAGTACAATCCATGAGCAAAGGATATTCTAGGATTGTTACAAAGCAACTCTGACAGCAGTGTGAATATGTATTATTTCTAGTTACCACAAAATGGGTGTCTTTACAATACTTGCTTGTTTCCACTGATATAGAAAGGGAAATTATATATTTATTATCTATAATGTACCAAAGGCTTCAAGATTGACCCTCTGATTAATGTGGATATTTGACATCGTTATTTTAGCACATTTAGGTACATGTTAAAGTGAGAGGTTCCACCAAAGTCCCCATAGCTCCTAGGCTGCCGCCTGGTGGACAATTATTTAATGTGAGATTCACCGTAAATGAAAAAATGTTGTTTCACTGTACTGGTTTACGGATGTTCAATGTAAAAGTAATGAATTTTACACTTTCTCACTGTAAATCACATTACGGTGAAAAACCATCAAATTTTACACTGATTCCCCGTAATTTCAACAGGAATCTTTTGCAGTCCCTGTGGTTAGCTTGGAGCCAGCGAACAGGAACGGAAATGGAATCAGAAGGTATAATGGTAAAATACACTAAAACTACTATTATATATTTTTGTTCCACGCTAACCACAGGGACTGCCTAAACCCAGCAAAATTCAAGTTCAAGGTCATAGTGGCTGTCACTAGAGCCTTCCCTCGGAAGGCCTTGGGAACGAGGGTATAGAGAATCAAGCCCTGCTGTAGTCTCTCTCTCTCTCTCTCTCTCTCTCTCTCTCTCTCTCTCTCTCTCTCTCTCTCTATTACAGAGGCGTAGGAAGCAAATCTTCATTGGGGGGGCCGGGGGGGCCCACTCCGACCAACTTTAAGAATCAGCTTTTAAGCATAATGTATCATAAATACTCCTAGATTGGAATTGTATAAAAAAGCAGAATTTGACTCCCCCCTTTCGTGCCCAGAACTATTTGATGAAAGTGAGTTTCTTTACATCACAATTGGTAGATTGGGTAACTTATGAATATTTTGTTCTCACATATGCTTTATATTATATTCTTTGAAAGCTATCGAAGTGCCCCTTCCAATACTTAAAAAAACCTCCAAATTGGGTTGCCATGACAACCAGAAGCGTTCTTTTTATTGATATCAATCAATATTGCCATCTAAAGGCCAGACTTTGGTCTTTTGGTTGGTAAAACCCTACATTGGCTTCGAAAACGTTCTTTTGGGGTTCCAAATGAAGGCATATCTAATGAAAATAGAAGGATATCAACAGTGTAATTGGAATCCCGAGAGAAAACCATTAAAACGGGTTTTAATCAAGGAAAAACATTTCAAAAGGGTTTTAATCATTTTTTATCAATATTTTCACTATTTTACCAATATTTCTGTATTTAATATGCCCTGCTATTGCTAGAGCGCGCACTTTTAGTGCTTTTAAGGCAATTTTAAACTCCTAATATCTTCTAGTCTAGCATCCTATCAACAGACACACACATGCTACCACAGGATACCTGGTACCGTTAGAAAGCCCATGAAATTGTGCTTAATTCTGGCCTAAAACTATCTCAATCCGAGCACAAGGGTAGATAAGGTGCTCTCTTGAACATATATAGGTGCAAAAGCACGCACTTTTGGAGTTCTGGGCACGAAAGGGTTAAGTTCTAATTGAGGGCCCCGGCCCTTCTGCCCCAACTTTTTCTTATGCGGGAGAGGTCATTTTTTGAAATTGTGTGTATTATATTATGGGTCTTGACAAATTTTGGGGGGGCCCAAACATATTCAGGCCCCCCCCTCCTTCATGATTGGGGGGGGCCCGGGCCCCCCTGGCCCCCCCTTTTCCTACGCCACTGTATTAAGAGTCCAACGTTGACTGACTCTCTTTCAAAAGAGAGTCAGACAACTCTGCACTCCCATTACATTGAGGGTCAGGCAATGCAACAATGATTCGGCAAGTACACATGACAGGACACCATTTGCAAGAGAATCACATTGGTTCAATGTGACTACCTTGTGAAGACATATTCCATTTGTTCATAGTTTAACTTTTTAAACGTATTTGAAAGTAAACACACTAGCCCAGTAAACAAAAAACGTTATACAACAATGAACAACATTTTATGACATTATATATCATTTCTCTATAAAGGCTCCTTACCATGGCATAATGTTATATAGAGTTTTAAAACGTTATTTTGACGTAAAATAACGTTTTCTGTTAGCTAGGAGGTTTTATAAACTGCCTTCCTATATTCCATCTCACATTGCATTCTTTCTTACTTTCTTAGCTGCCATACTTCAATCTATGTACTTTTACTGTCTATGACTAGTAATAGGGATGAGTATGGCGGCTTAATAACGTGCTGTTTTTGTATACATCTGATTTAATTGATTTGTTCTCTATTTAGTTCAAAGTTTAGTAAGCAGCTATAGATTCATTCTTGCACATACTATCTTTTATTTTTTTAAACGTGTTGACCATGCAGCTACCAATAATGTCAGCTTCGGCGTCTCTCGGTTGTTTCCGTCAGCGGCTCGGGCTGCGTCGGTGGTGCTCGGACATGTCCGTCCATACCTCGGGCGGCGTGTTGCGCACGCCACCAGCGGCCAAACTGATTACGGGCCGGGGGGCAGACGACTTCCTGCAGTCGGGGCCTGTTCTTCCAGTTTGCAGACGACAATCGGGCAGCCTCGGCACTGTCGACATACGAAGCACGAGCAGGGCTAAGATGAAGGCAATTTGTCGGGAAATAATGCGTCGTAATTCGGTTCGTTTCGGCTCGTTTAGCTGCGTGTCACCTTTCACATCCAGCAGACGCCGCGTTTCCGGTTACCGCTGGTCGCCGCTGATGAGCCGATGATGCAGCGCCGCCGGAAGCAACCAGCGAAAGAAGCAGCGTTTTGATTGGTTAAAACACTAGCCGCACGTTTGTCATTATAATGTGGCGACCTCGGCTGGTTTTGTAGCCCTGGTTACATGTGCAGTGTATGGTGGTCTATATAGGTATTATACATTGCATCGCATACACACACAGAAAAGTGTCGCTAAAACTACCCTCACCTGAGGGTCAGGCACTGCCTGACTCTCAGGTGAGGGTAGTTAGGGTGAGGGTAGTAGACAATGACTCTCACTTTTCTGAGGGTGTACTGTAACCAAGGATGTGTGTTTTGTATGAGGTGTTGACACCAAACGTGTTTACTTTCCTCTGTCAACCAACTATTACCTGTCTTGATCCCACAGCTGGGGTTTACACGTAATCGATGCACATCGTCAAACCAAATTGAGACTTCTCGAGTTAGGCAATGCAAACAGAGTTAGTCCCATGCAGACATAGCTTTATATGGCACAGTCTAGATCTCCTCATAGGAGAGCCACCATCCTCTGCCTACAACTTACAAGCAAGCTGCCAATGCTTGGCTCACCTTTGGGGATTTGTATAGCACCAGAGACCAGCATTGTGTCCCCTATATTTCGTTACACGTGTAGCTATGTGTGCTGTGTTTGAAATGCTTGACTCTGGCGGCATAGGGAGAGTTTGACTGACGCTCACTTTTTTCTACATGTATCAATGGAGGCTACACAGAGAAGACTGTCAACTGCTATGATCATCTGCCGTCAAGCATATAGCATCTGCTCACCTCCCGGTCGTAATGTGTCAAGACCACCACCTCCTCCAGAGCCCATACCCCCTTGTCTAACAACCCCCCCCCCCCCCAATCTAACAGTAACAACCCCCTCCCCCCCCCCCCAGTCTAACAGTAACAACCCCCTCCCCAGTCCTTTATAGATACAGCTGCCTCTACCTGCCATGCACATCGTTAACAACATGGTGGAGTGAAGACGAGAGGAGAGAGAGACGACTGAGGGTTAGGGGAGGAGCAGTAGAAGGGGGGGGAGGGGCCCTACAGCCACCCCCACCCCCACCTTACACCAACCCACGCCCGCAGGACGACACCGACAGAGGGGCGCCTTTATCACTCACTTTATTAAAGTAATAAGCACCATCACATCCCCCTCCGCAGTTTCGCACTTTATCCTCGTAATAGGCACAATCACCGCGAGGGCGCGCGCCGACGACGAGCCTCGTTTGCGCTGGGAGGGCGCCCGTCGGACGCGGGGCGCTTTAATGATGGTGTCTGGGAGGTGCGGGGACCAGGAGGAGCAGCCCCCAGTCTCCCCCCCCCCCCTCCAGCCCCCGACGGCCTTCCTAAACGCGCACGTGCGCGCACAACCACGAGGGGCGACGTGCGCGACGGCGGCCGCGGACGGCGCGTGCTGCTAGTGGCGACATCTAGCGTCATTACGACGCGTGGAGAGCAGAGGAAGGGGCGCCCGGTAGCGGTAACAAGCTCGCGGGGTCCTCTGCCGCTAGCCTCATTTGGGGCGGCTACGACGACGTCGGTGACGATTGATGGCACCTTACCGACGTCCACTTTTAACATGGCCTCTTAGTTACCGACCGCCCACTAGCGTAATGAAGGCCGGGGTCTAGGGGTGGGGGGGGGGGGGGGGGGTTGGGGGTGAAGGTGGAGGTGGTCGAGGCTGCAGCTGTGGTGGCTAACTCGTCTGAGGATGTGCTAACTGACTGACAGTATATGTTGGTTGTCAGCACTGACTGATTGACAGAATATGTTGGTTGTCAGCACTGACTGACTGACAGAATCCTCATGTTGGTTGTCAGCACTGACTGACTGACAGAATATGTTGGTTGTCAGTACTGACTGACTGACAGAATCCTCATGTTGGTTGTCAGCACTGACTGACTGACAGAATCTTCATGTTGTTTTCAGCTCTGACTGACTGACAGAATCTTCATGTTGTTATCAGCACTGACTGACGGACAGAATCTTCATGTTGTTATCAGCTCTGACTGACTGACAGAATCTTCATGTTGGTTGTCAGCACTGACTGATTGACAGAATCTTCATGTACATTGTCAGCACTGACTGATTGACAGAATCTTCATGTACATTGTCAGCACTGACTGATTGACAGAATCTTCATGTTCCTTGTCAGCACTGACTGACTGACAGAGCCAAGAGTGCTTCATGTTCACTGTCAGCTCTAATGACTGATTGTCAGAATCTAGTTGTCAGTGCTAACTGACTGACAGAATCTCAATGTCTGTTGTCAGCGCTAAAGCGTGTATTCCACCAATGTCGGTGGGCCGAAATTTCATCATCCGAAGTCTATAATGTTAAACCTATGCGAGAATCTCGTCCGACAGACAGAATCACAGCCGATTCTGTCAGGAGTATTCCACTGACAGAATCTGCCTTGATTCCATCGGCCGGGCAAGATTTGCCCATAAGTTAAACATGGAATTATGGCCAACCGACGTCAGTTGAATACTCCCTTAACTTACAGAATCTCAATCGATCTTAACGTTCCTTCTCAGTGCTAACTAACTACCAAAAAATGTTCACAGGGTCAGCATGATGTATGAATGCAGCCTCGGCAAATAGACTCTCTAGGGCTACATTCATACATCATGCTGACAAAATGTATAAAGCACGTTTATAGTGGTATGTAGCCATTAAAGGGTTTTCCACAATTGTGAATTTGACAACCCTAAACTTGTCACGTGGAGTGGGCCACCGCCTGCGCTAACATTGTTAGTCAGATGAGCTGAGTCTCCTCAGATGGACAGCCATTAACTTGTTTATTTTTTGACAGTCACTTAGAATATCTGGTACCCTGAGGACATCTTATAAGACGACTATTTGACAACTTTAGATGCTTTGATTTTATCAGTCTAACTGACATCTTAATGACCTTTGTCAGCGTTATAAGTAACTGACAGAATCCCAATGTTCATTAGGTTGCAATTGGTGCTAACTTACTGACAGAATCTCTATGGGTTTTTTTATCAGGGCTAGCTGACTGACAGAATTTCCTTATTAGCTGTCATCACTAACTATTAAAGGCCACTTAAAAGAATAAAATAGTTTCTCATCACCGTGTGCATCATAAACATCATCTTTTGAAGGAAACTTTTGATGAAAAACATGATATAAATGGACAAATATTGGCAAATTTGGTATCAAATTGAAGCTAGTACTGCCAGTAATGCAGTAAGATAGAAATAACTTATATTTTCCCAACTTTTAAGGACCAATATTATTCTTGACTACTAAAATGTGAATTTTGGTTGTAAAAAACATATTTTATCCTATACATTTTAGACCGCAAGTAAAGAAAAGCCTCCCTTGTCATATTTTTCAGTCCATGGTAATGAGAAACCACTTTTTTGAGTGGCCTAACTGACAGAATCTTAATGCTAGATAGAACCTTGATGTTTGTTATCAGAGCTAACTAACTGACAGCAGAATCCTAATAGGGATGAAGGCAGACAGAGAGAAATATACCAGACTCTGGGTGTTTATTGCATATTCTAACGCCCCCCCCCCCCCCCCCCCCCACAGTGAAAGTCCATAAGTTTAAGAAGTTGGTCAGTAGTAGCTATCCCATTATACGGGAATTCATATCCTTCAATAGCTAGTCAAAATGACGAACTTATCTTAAAAAATGACTAAGGCAAAAACTAATGCCCTAGTCACAATGGCTACCCCTAAAACACATGAATGAGAAAAGACTACGGTGAGTTTGTCAGTTTGACTAACCTGACAGTAGCAGATTGGTTGACTTAGTAACACAGATTGGTTGTATAGGGAGCCAGAAAAAGACTGAGAGACCCTTTGTCATATTTTGGCTCCCTATATGCACAACCTATGTTAGTAAACGCTGTGAGGTTAGTCAAACTGACAAACTCTCCTTAGTCTTTTCATTTTAAGGCATATTATAGGCTTAGTCATTTTGACTAAGGCGTTAGTTCTGCCTTAGTCATTTTTGAATATATAAGTTTGTCATTTTGACTAATGTGCCTAACGAACCTGGGATAGCCACTACTGTGACTATACATGGGTAGCCAGAATTATTGCCGTGTCGCCGTGTCGTTTTTTAACTAAGGTCGCCGTGTCAATTTTTATTCTATACTTTCTGGTCTATAATTTCGTGTCCGTCGATTTTTAAACCCACCGTGTCACACGTGTCGATTTTAACACCCCCGTGGCACATGCCGATTTTTACCCATGTATAGCCACACTATTGACCAACGTCTTAACCCTATAGATTATCTGTGCACCCAGCCTCCACCCTCTTCACACATACCCACCCTCTCCCCCCTCAGACGCTGATAATTTGTCACGGCAGCAATGACCGCTCCCCTAGGGACGCAGGGCGGTAATGAGGGGTCCCCAAACAAGGGGCTGTGCCAGGGTTATTTATTTATTCATTTGCAAAATGCCCCTCACACTGAGCCTAACGAACACACCTCTCTTGCTCTTCACTCAAATACACATTATAAATGTGTCCAGTGAGGGACCTCCAGGAAGATCTCAACAAAATGGGGATACTTCACTCCTTGCAGACTCTCCCTATATATAATGTGATTCTTCCAAAAGATGCCCCAACAGTACATATAGATCTTAGATCATTTTGAATGTTGAATTTTTTTCCAGTACCATAATACTACATATATATATTGATAGTCATAGATGTATACAGGGAAAAAAGTGAGCGTCAGCTGGACCCTCTCCGGAGTCAGGCACTGCCCACCTGAGTCAGGCAGTGTCTGACCCTGGGGAGAGTCCAACTGATGCTTATTTTTCTTCTCTGTGTAACTTGCTGCATTGTTCCATGTGGTAGGTCAGTTTCTGTGCAGATTATGAAAGGAATAGCCAGTGGCCCAAGGTGACCACCTCTCCCACACTTATACGAGACAGTGCTAACTATAGGATGCTCAAAAATGTTCCTAGATTCTATAATAGTACCCGCACGTCGTTCTCTGTATAGGCTGCTGCTCTATGGGCATGCAGGGTGTGCATGTCATCCACCTCGGCGGCAATGATCAAAGTCCTCCTAATGATCTCCGGTGAAAAAAGGAACAGCCTAGAGACTGACAATGTAGCGTTAGTAGAGGCAGGTGTCACACCTTGACAATAGGTGGCGGCACCACCAAAGGTATTCAGATTAAAACCTGGCCGCTTTCTGATTTGGAAAAAAAAACACCTGTTGAGGTTATAGGTGCTCTATCTATACATCTAAAGAGGTCAGAAAAGAAACAGAAACACCTGGATAGGTAACAGACACCCACCTGAAAGCACAACCATCTTTGCATGCAGAAGGACAAATAGATTCCCCATGTAAAGAAGAGTTCAGGTGTTGGAATCTACCAGTTGCTTTCCTTTGTGAAAGGTGCTGCATGGTAATAACGGGCTGGGATTGATCATTAGGCGCCATGCTATGGTGTACAGGGCGCGACCCTCCTGTGGAACTGACCAATTAAGACTCAGGTCGTTAAAGCCCTAATGAAGGTGTAGGAGAGCCTGGTTCCTCCAGGGGATGGCTCTAATGAAGGAGCGGCCATCAGCAGGGTGACCCGGGGGCAAGGCACCCGGGGGGGGGGGGGGGCAGTCACTCTTTGATGCTAGGTACCAACTGTGAAACTACAGCCCCCCACTATTTGGTCATTTGAAAGCCCCTTGAAAATGTGCATTATTTTTACAGCCCCCTATTTTATAAAAGGTCAGCTGACAGCCCACCTCTTCCATTTATCATGAGGTTATTCTGGAATTATATCCCTTAAGTCATGTATGAGATCTAAGGTTTCATTTTTCAGCCCCTGATTTAGTACTTTCCAGTCATTGACAGCCCCTTACTTCTATGTGATTAACAGCCCCCCTTTTTTCTTGCTTCAGTGCGCACACAGCAACAGCTCTTCGGGGTTGTTACCACAGTAGGTACCCATTCCTATACTGAGTACCCCCCCCCCCCCGGGGGGCAAGGCACTGCAGGTGAAAGGCATATATGACGTCATATGGCAACCGGCTGGACTTGTTAGTATAACGATACAGTCGGGAGATCGGTAAATGTATATGCTATAATGAGCTATATAATATAATGGCTCTGATCTCGTTTGGATTAGCTCCTAGAGAATGTTGTGTCACACTGCGAGAGGCGTTTCATATAATATATTCATCATACGGCGTGAGAATCCGAGGGTGGGGGGAGGGGGGCACTTCACATATCTTAAATCTTAAATACACATGTGCGGCTGGAACACTGAAAACGTCAGGCTTGTTAGGTTTGTTTTTTAAGGCCGAAAGGCCCCTTAGGGGCCCTGGTGGTGAGCTTGCGAACTACCAGGTTGAGGCATTATATTGTTTTCATTTGACAGGAAGTCAGTACGAGTGCCGCCATTTTGTTTTGTGGGGTGCCGCCATTTTGTTTTAAGGTGTCACAACACAAATTTATACATATAATGATAAAATTAATATTAATCAACCTTCGATCCTGAGGTTGATCATAAGCATACCTACCCCCCCTAACAGGGACCCAAGGAATTCAATGGTTCTATTGGTTTATTGCTAAGACAGCTGGTTGCCTAGCAACAGCTATTCTAATTGTTTATCTGCCTAGCAACACCCATTTCCATGCTCCTGAGGTTGATTATGATCCTACCTACCCCCCCTAACATGGACCCGAGGAATTCAATGGTTCTATTGGTTTGTTGCTAAGACAGCCGGTTGCCTAGCAACAGCTATTCTAATTGTTTATCTGCCTAGCAACGCACATTTCGATGCTCCTGAGGTTGATTATAATCCTACCTACCCCCCCTAACATGGACCCAAGGAATTCAATGGTTCTATTATTTTCTTGCTAAGACAGCTGGTTGCCTAGCAACAGCTATTCTAATTGTTTATCTGCCTAGCAACACCCATTTCCATGCTCCTGAGGTTGATTATGATCCTACCTACCCCCCCTAACATGGACCCAAGGAATTCAATGGTTCTATTATTTTGTTGCTAAGACAGCTGGTTGCCTAGCAACAGCTATTCGAATTGTTTATCTGCCTAGCAACACCCATTTCCATGCTCCTGAGATTGATTATAATCCTACCTACCCCCCCTAACATGGACCCGAGGAATTCAATGGTTCTATTGGTTTGTTGCTAAGATGGCCGGTTGCCTAGCAACAGCTATTCTAATTGTCTATCTGCCTAGCAACGCACATTTCAATGCTCCTGAGGTTGATTATAATTGTACCTACCCCCCCTAACATGGACCCAAGGAATTCAATGGTTCTATTATTTTCTTGCTTAGACAGCTGGTTGCCTAGCAACAGCTATTCTAATTGTTTATTTGCCTAGCAACACCCATTTCCATGCTCCTGAGGTTGATTATAATCCTACCTACCCCCCCTAACATGGACCCGAGGAATTCAATGGTTCTATTGGTTTGTTGCTAAGACGGCCAGTTGCCTAGCAACAGCTATTCTAATTGTTTATCTGCCTAGCAACGCACATTTCCATGCTCCTGAGGTTGATTACAATCCTACCTACCCCCCCTAACATGGACCCAAGGAATTCAATGGTTCTATTATTTTGTTGCTAAGACAGCTGGTTGCCTAGCAACAGCTATTCGAATTGTTTATCTGCCTAGCAACACCCATTTCCATGCTCCTGAGATTGATTATAATCCTACCTACCCCCCCTAACATGGACCCGAGGAATTCAATGGTTCTATTGGTTTGTTGCTAAGATGGCCGGTTGCCTAGCAACAGCTATTCTAATTGTCTATCTGCCTAGCAACGCACATTTCAATGCTCCTGAGGTTGATTATAATTGTACCTACCCCCCCTAACATGGACCCAAGGAATTCAATGGTTCTATTATTTTCTTGCTTAGACAGCTGGTTGCCTAGCAACAGCTATTCTAATTGTTTATTTGCCTAGCAACACCCATTTCCATGCTCCTGAGGTTGATTATAATCCTACCTACCCCCCCTAACATGGACCCGAGGAATTCAATGGTTCTATTGGTTTGTTGCTAAGACGGCCAGTTGCCTAGCAACAGCTATTCTAATTGTTTATCTGCCTAGCAACGCACATTTCCATGCTCCTGAGGTTGATTACAATCCTACCTACCCCCCCTAACATGGACCCAAGGAATTCAATGGTTCTATTATTTTGTTGCTAAGACAGCTGGTTGCCTAGCAACAGCTATTCGAATTGTTTATCTGCCTAGCAACACCCATTTCCATGCTCCTGAGATTGATTATAATCCTACCTACCCCCCCTAACATGGACCCGAGGAATTCAATGGTTCTATTGGTTTGTTGCTAAGATGGCCGGTTGCCTAGCAACAGCTATTCTAATTGTTTATCTGCCTAGCAACGCACATTTCGATGCTCCTGAGGTTGATTATAATTGTACCTACCCCCCCTAACATGGACCCAAGGAATTCAATGGTTCTATTATTTTCTTGCTTAGACAGCTGGTTGCCTAGCAACAGCTATTCTAATTGTTTATTTGCCTAGCAACACCCATTTCCATGCTCCTGAGGTTGATTATAATCCTACCTACCCCCCCTAACATGGACCTGAGGAATTCAATGGTTCTATTGGTTTGTTGCTAAGACGGCAGGTTGTCTAGCAACAGCTATTCTAATTGTTTATCTACCTAGCAACACACATTTCGATGCTCCTGAGGTTGATTATAATCCTACCTACCCCCCCTAACATGGACCCAAGGAATTCAATGGTTCTATTATTTTCTTGCTAAGACAGCTGGTTGCCTAGCAACAGCTTTTCTAATTGTTTATCTGCCTAGCAACACCCATTTCCATGCTCCTGAGGTTGATTATAATCCTACCTACCCCCCCTAACATGGACCCGAGGAATTCAATGGTTCTATTGGTTTGTTGCTAAGACGGCCGGTTGCCTAGCAACAGCTATTCTAATTGTTTATCTGCCTAGCAACACCCATTTCCATGCTCCTGAGGTTGATTATAATCGTACCTACCCCCCCTAGCATGGACCAAAGGAATTCAATGGTTCTATTAGTGCTGCTGCACTGGTGGCCACCAAGTGGCTGTATATTACACTAAATCCCTGTTATGGCATGTTTTCCCCTGTTGTGTCACATCCGTCAGTTATATCATCCTCCTGCCCTGTTTATATGGTGTCTTGAATGGGTCCCCTACAAATATACCAACCATGTAGACATTATGTTCCTTCAAATGCAAGAATTGCGGTTGTTGCCGCGTATGAAAATGCCTGAGGCATTTTTTTACGCGGCAACAACCGCAATTCTTGTTTAGTGTAATATTTATTCTGGAGGTACAGTAGCAGGCTGGGTTCCTGTTTATGAAATGTGTGGTACCCATATACTCCTGGCTCCAGATATGACACTGCCAAAATCGACAACCTTATAGGTTGTCAAGGTGATGGATCTAGGTCGTCACACCAATTGGCTTATCAGAATGACAACCTTATTTTATTGATGTAGGTATAGTCAATTTGAAGACCTAAAGTCATCAGTAATGACAACTTTCAGGTCCAGATATGCCCGTGGTTGTTCCAACGACTACATTATGATGTTACACATTAGGGCATGTACTGGCACATGGCTGCCACTCAGTGTTAGTTGATTGAACTCTCTGCATAACATTTTTTATCACGAGCAATAACCTGTTGATAGGGATCAGAGTGCATTAGAGACTAGATCCGGGTCGCAAGAAGATTTTTTCAGCAGATTTTCGTCAACATGGTCAATTGTATAGCGTTTGTTCCCAAACTTAAGCCACTTAAAAAATATAATGGTTTCGCCTCATAAAATCAGCTTTTGAGGAACACTTCTTTTCTCTTTTTATTTGGCAATTCTTTTATGAAAAACATGATAAAAATGGACTAAGATTGGCATATTTTGTATCAAATTCAAGCTAATACTGCCAGTAATGCAGGAGGATAGAAATAACTTACATTTTCCCAACTTCTAAGGACCAATATATTCTTAACTACTAAAATGAGAATTTTGGTTGTGAAAAACATATATTATCCTTTATATTACAGTTTAGTCCGTGAGTGAAAAAAAAGGTATTTTTTCAGTCTTTGGTGATGAGAAACCACTTATTTTAGTGGCATTAGGAGCTCTTGGCCGAAAATGCCATAAGAAAGGTATGTTTTTGAGCTTTTGCCCGAACACAGGTGAGTTGGGCCAACTGAGTGGCCACTGAAAGTTCAAAATTACAGTTGGGTCCTTGACGACCAGCTCACCTTCATATCACATCAGATTCATCTGGTGACAATAATAGATCTGTTAATTGTTAAAACTCACCTTTACTTTTTGAATAGAAATTCTTGTAAAGTTTGAATGGTCAGTTGTCGCCTGATGTCATGGGAGCTCACTTATAACAGACTTGTAGAAAGTTCAGGAATATCTCAAGATCAGTTTCTCAAAGAGTTTATGATTTTCGTGAAGGCATGTCCCTCTCAGCCAAAACTATGTAAACAGTCCCAGTAGCCCACGTGGTCCCCGTCCTCAATCAATCACAACAGGATCCCTCC
This sequence comes from Harmothoe impar, assembly GCA_947462335.1. Lineage (NCBI taxonomy): Eukaryota > Metazoa > Annelida > Polychaeta > Phyllodocida > Polynoidae > Harmothoe > Harmothoe impar. The sequence continues at coordinate 57,708,184 of OX381713.1, read as the reverse complement.
TGCCTCCCTCCACTACTAGTATGCGTCCTTCTGATATAGATGATGGCATACACCATAACATGGGGTCTGTATAGAGGTATTAAGGTTCAAGCTGGTATGGTTACTCCAGTGGGAAGGTCCTTCCTTCCTGACATGGGCCTACAAAGCTGGAGACTGGATGATCCCCTCCCTTCCTTCACTGAGCTGCTCTCCTTCGGAAGCAAGGAATGCTTGGCTCGCTGACAGCAGCATTGTTGTTTGTTGTTATCGGCTCTGCTCTCCAAGCACCTCCTTGGTCGTGTGGTAGGGGGAGGATGCTACTGATAACGTCCCCCTCGTATCTGCTTGGAGATTGAATGGCGACAGTCTCGTGGTGCGCCACGTGATCTGATTGGAAATGGCGGGGTTTGTGTTTGGAGCAGACGACATTTGGAGGAGCAACAGCCCCACGTGGCCGTGGACATGAACCAGGATGACACCCCGGAATTACACAAACTATAGATAATGGGAAAAATACAAATTCTAGATGGACAAATTCAATAGCAATAGGGTCGTCTGTCTGTAAATATCAAATTAAAATCCCACCTACCCTATATAAATCCCTGAGTACCGGTCTTCACTCAACTCGGATTGTTCATGGAGGGGCAGTAAGTTGTGGGCCTTAAATCCTACCTATTTATAAAAACTTTGAACTACCTAATTAAGAGTGCCCTGCCTCATGTCTGTTCACATTGATTGGGTAGTTCACTAGTTTGATTAGGTACTGACCTCCCTTGATTGGACACTCATCAATTCCTGATTGTCAGAGGCATATTTCATGCTATTTCACAGTGTGGTTTGGCCAAATTAATGCCTCCACAACGTTTGGTCTATCATGTATCGCATTTAGCCATCCAGCCAAATATTGCCATACTTAGCTGGTGAGAGATCCCCATGTTTTGACAGTGGGTGAACTACAGGACCTCATTACAGACAAAGTAAAAGGTTTACAGGCCCAAAGAAGGTCCCATGCATATCTCTAAGACAGTTGGCTTTCCATATTCACTCAGATATGTGCTTGTTTCTATCCAGTCTGGATCACCCCCACGGCCCTGTCCAAGTACCCTATTCACGTTATGACACCTTTTATTTGATGCGTTAAAATAACCCTGATTGCAGCTGCAGACTGAAAATATAAGGCTAGTTTGCCCAGACGTCTTTTATGCATAACAATTAACATGAAATGTATCACTGACAATCACCAGTTGCCAACTAACCAATCAATGCCGGACGCTACCCAATCAAGGCAGTGAAGTACCCACTCAAAGGAGGCAGACATAGAGGCGCCAGGTGTAAATTAGGCCCTTCAAAGTCGCCATAAATATGGAAACTTGTTGACTAAAGAACCACAGCAAAAACGTAAACAAATTCAGACATAAATACAAATTAGGCACACCATAAACATAAATAAATGCAGCATTATAAGTAAACATGTTGGAAACGTGAATAAACACACCAAAGACGTGATTAAACATTACAATATCTTTGAATCGATGGATGTCCGCCATTTTAAATGGTTTCTTCACTGTTACTAGTGGTATATCCATTCATATAGTCTATAGTGTCTAGCCACCCACCCAACAGTAGCTAAGAATGTCTCTGACTGGTCAAAAGTGCCCATCACGGACTCTCATCCAATCAGAGAGCAGCTCTGTTTTTCATGCGTTGGATAGATCGTAGCAAGTCGTGTTATATTAACAGAAGGATAACTTTAACTTACCCTTGGTTGTCATGGCAGTGGAAATTTGGATTTTTCGCGGGGAAATCTGAATCTTTTGCGATAAATTTCTGCATTCTAGTAATTCAGAGTTTATTGATCATCAAAGGCTGTTAAAATGCAATTTATTACCAGCGGACTGCATTGCTGACAGCATAAGCTTTAATTTGATGCCAAATTTGCCAATATTATTCCAATTTTAACTATTTTTTCACCAAAAATTTAAAAAAAAGAAAAATTCCCCAAATCATGATTTTTATGATGCGCGCGGTGATGAGAAACAACTTTTTTTTTGAGTGGCCTTACTGTGGTTCATATACCCTGTAAAGTTTCACCCACGTCGCTTTTGTTTGCCCCCCCCCCCCCCCCCCCCCCACTGTTCTATTATTAGGTGCAATCTACAACTCTAACCCCTGCTATTATATATAGTTGATTGTTTCTATTTATATGGGAGGTGTGGTGAGCAAACACACCACAGGAATGTGACCCTTAGGTATATGCACCATTCATATCGCCAGGGTACAATGCACTTTGAATACCCGTTTACCCTATAGTGTATATTACACTCTCTATTCATACATAATCAGAGATGAAGATAACTGCATGAACATTAGAGGAAAAGTCTGCTGTACAAGGCATGTCTAGATTATAAAGATATAGGTGACGTCTGGCATGGTGGGTATGGTAGTTGGGAGGGTGGGGAGGGGGGGGGGTAAATGAGGGAAGGGCATGGACGGAGGGGGTGGGGTGGGGTAGGCCGGGGTCGTCCTAGTAGCATCGTTTAGGCGTCTGATTAGTGCATATTGTTTAATTAGAACGCCATTGGAGCTCCGGAGACGCCCGCCGCCCGGCCAGGGCGCCCCGCTCAATGGTATTAATGATCAATTACGTCGTGTTTGTCGATCCCGCGTTCCGCGAGGTGGCGGCACCATGAGCAGGGAGCATGGCGGACAGTGTGTGTGTTGGGGGGGGGAGAGGGGTTGTGGGGGGGGGGGAGGGTCGTGCAATCAGCACCATTTGACGGCAGATCTAGTGTGAAAATAAATGACGTCTATAAATTGTGAGCAGCAAAATAGAAAAGGATGATCCCTGGGATAGTTCCCACTCTTCCTCCCTCCCGCGCGTAGCACCCTTTCTGCGTGGCCGCTCACACATGGCAAGTGTCGTTGTCTTTTAGCAGAGGGTATAAAAGGAGCATGCACTATAGCCATGTGGTATTCTTGGGAGCAGAGCATACGTCACACAGCGAAGGCCGTATCAGGCTTATCTCCTCTAAAATAACACACACCCAAAAGGGGTCTTTTTCATGAATGTAATGTACTTGGAAATGGCAATGTACTAGATAAAATATTAAAAATCCTTATAACATGAGATCTAGTTTGCCTACGGCAAGATGCTTTGTAAAATCTAAAAGATAATCAAAATATGGCTTAAAATGGAGATGAACTATATTCTAATACCATTATTTGAGGAGAAAATACCAGAAATATGACTTTTCCTCGAACATTGCCTAGGTAGCTAGTCCCCTGGTCTGTCCATATAGCAAGTAGGGCTCCTGCATGCTCCTGTGAGTATAACCAGGGTGTGGGTTGAGTTGGATCTGGAGGTGAGCTGCTCAGGGTGAAGGTGAGGGCACGTGAGTTGCTCAATTAGTATTGGCTAACAGGCAGTGGCTATCATCAATAGTGGCTAAGGTAGTGGCTGAGGTCATTACATAACATTGAGTGGTTTTATGTCCAAATAAGGTGTATAGAAAGGCATAAAGAAAAATTGCAAAAATTTGGATCTGAAGAATATCTGGAAATTATTAATACATGCATACGTCAGCATCAGCTAGGAACATACCTTTAGTAAACCTATATTGGACGCTCCAATATAATTAGGAGGTGTGGGAGAAGGGGATATTTAAAACTAATCACCACTATACAGACGTGCATAAAACTTCAAAGTGTAGTAAAATTAGACAAGAATTGAAAAGCAAGTAGAGGCTTATTTCATATAATATAATCCCAAATGACAGACCCCAGAATCAGTTAATACATTGTCCAGTGGCAATAACTATTCTTTCCCCAAGTCTCCTTAGGTGTCCTATTAGACCCTTTGTCAGGGGTCAAATAGGCCATTTGTCAGCTGGAATCATCATCTACTATGAAGTGAACATATGGCTGAAGCCTGCAAACGGCCAGTTGCCGGCGTGCACAAATTAAGGTTCCAGCGCCAACGCCCCATTGCCAAACTAGCTCAATTTTGCAAGCATGATTCGCAGACGTCGCATGGGGAAGGCGACAGGGGGGCTGCATGATGAAATGAAAAATCACGATAGGCAGTAATATTAGACGTATTCAGAGATGTTTTTTCCTTGCTCAAGATTTTTATCTCTGTGCCATTACCTGTGAATGGAGCCTAGGCAGGCGCGAAATGAGGGGCGGGTGGATGAGGTGGTGGTGCTCATTAAAAGTATATACTTAACCCTTTGAGGGCAGCATGCTGCTTTAATGCACTATATGCCTCTGTTGTTATGGCACACATCGATGTAGCACAGGAGAGTCGCTCATCCAGTGTGCATGCATCCATCATGCCTACCTATATGCATAAGTCGTCTTGATGCACTATTGAATGCAGCGCCGATGAGCAACTCATTGATGCGTTGGTTTATCAAATGGAAATTGACACATAACTTTGTGGCACCATGCCGTCCTTAGGGAGTGCTCATTTTTTAACAACAGGGGGGGGGGCGGTGAGATTTCGCGCGGAGCGCGCGAAATTTTTTACCCCCCCCCCCCAAGAGGGGTCGAAATTTTTCACCCCCCCCCCCCCGGCAGGCCGAAAATCGCGCGCGTTCGCGCCCCTTTGTAGCATAGTAACGCGCGGGCTTTTTCCCTCAAAACAGGTCGAATTTTTTTGACCCCCCCCCCCAAGAGGGGGTCTAAATTTTTTACCCCCCCCCCCCGGTCAAGGGGTCCAAATTTTTTACCCCCCCCCCCCCAAATCCACCACCCCCCCCCCTGTTGTTAAAAAATGAGCACTCCCTTAAATGGTTAAAGAAATAGGGTAGGAGTGCTCATTAGAGATATAAATGAGGTGCTATATGCAGGAATAGCTCAATTGAGTTATGTGAATAAGTGTGATGCATTGGATATCTGGGCATCTGGGATATCTCACTTTTGAGACCTAGCTATAATTGTATTTGTTAAGGTTTTAATGATGGTACAATGCGTCGAAGGTTCATATTATTTTCCCAGAGCAGCATTGGTGCATCACGACCTTTTGGAAGTGTATCAACACTATAGGGTATATGAGAGGTCCTCCCTATGGCTCTTATGCATCTTTGCAAAGAATAAGGGATTCTGAAGTAAAGCAACATGCAGCAATAAAGGGTAAACTACCCAACTTTACGATCAAAAAGACCCTCTAGATTAAAGCTGCTCTACAAGCTGGCAACCCAAACCTACGTTTTCCTCATTTGTATCCTCAGATGATTGTATAATCCCTTCCCTCTTATAATCTGCCATTTTTTTCTAGCAAGAAAGTCTTAATATTATGTTGGACATGCAGGAATCCAAACTCAAATACTAATAATTATGCTGGGTATCATTTTTTGGTGAAGTTTTCTCCAAGTCCCAAGCCTAATGTCTAACCTCCCCTGGTGGTACCAGGTACCGGGAGGGGGGGGGGGGGGCATGCATCTAGCCCTCTCTATGGAGTCAAGTGGCTTTCCGCAAAAAATAATTCAAATGCTAATCATAATATTATTCTGGAGGGGCTAAAGCCATTAGGAGGCAGTACTGAGTGGAGAGGAGCCTGGAAGGTTTCCATTGCTCTGAAACTAACAGACACAGTACCTGGTGTGTCCCTGTAGACGGCACTACCTGATTGATGTAATCAAGTGCTGGATAGAACGCTGGAAGCATTTTATTTTTCCTCGTCTTTGTTCTTACAGTCAACATGATCAGAGGCGTAGGAAGCAAATCTTCATTGGGGGGGCCCAGGGGGGCCCACTCCAACCAACTTTAAGCATTTGCTTTTCTGCGCCATGTATTACATGCTTATATTGGAATTGTATAGGAAAGTAGTACTTGAGCCCCCTTTAGTTCTGAAGCACTCACTTTTCCCTGTGTGGGAGCAGTAAGGATAGGAAATTGTGTGTATTATATCATGGGTCTTGACAACTATTGGGGGGGGGCCCAAACATATTCAGGCCCTCCCTCCTCAGTGATGGGGGGGGCCCCCCTGCCCCCCCCTTTCCTACGCCACTGGCATGGTTAAGAGACACAAAATATGTTGGGATGCTACCATTACACTCCAACAATGGGACTCTTTACAGCTATGCAGAAATTGAACTATCTCTATATCGGAGGTCATAATTATTCTGCCTTTTTTTCCATGCACAAATATAATTGCCACCTTTGGTCCCCATAAGGGCCTCATGCTAATGAGTACTGATGAAATTGAAATAATGACTGCTCAAAGCCACGCTGAAGTAGGATTTTGGTTCAAAAGGCAAGAGTTCTTTACAATTATCTGTAAATTTGGTGTAAGGTAAGTCATATATTTATGCGGAGGCATCAGCACATTGTTCAATTCGGCCACACCCACCACCATCAATTGCCTTCATTTGTGCCATGTCTTCGATATTTCAGTTACAAAGCAATGACAACGTGGGCCCTAATGATATTATTATTTGCTACAATATGTATTGCTTGTTAGAAACAACAGAAGACCTTCCTTTATATTATAAATATTGCATGGTATCAGGTAGTATATTATTGATATTGCAACTGTTTGAATCAGTGGCTTTTAAAGGTGTTCTATTCCCATCCTCATATTGATTTCTAAAGGAGCTATGACACATCCAAGTTAGTTTCCCCCGTTATCTAAGGGAGTAATCGTTTCTTAACAAGGGGAGGGGGGGGGGGGGCTGGTGGCTTTGGGGAGGGGGGACCAAAAAGATTTGGACCTCTTGAAGGGGGGGGGGGATGAAAGAAATTTGGACCCCTCTTGGGGGGGAACCAAAAAAAATGGCACCCCTTTTTAGTGAAAAAGTCTGCGCGTTACTATAGCTCAAAGGGGTCAGCCGCGTCGAATTTCAACTCGTCTGCGGGGTGGACTAAAAAAATTTCGACCCCTCCCGAGGGGGGGGACAAAAAAAACTACGACCCGCTCACGCGAAAATCCACCAACCCCCCCCCCCCCTTGTTAAAAAATGACCACTCCCTAATAACGAATTTGGGAACTTCACATGCTAAATACCACTGAAATACATGGAAAACCAATAGTAGGCATTCGATTTGGGAGTATGTTTCATATAGTACGTTTTATACAAAGGGTTATCTGGATCGAGGTAAGAAGTATAATTTATGCAAGGAGTAAGTACTTGGACTAAGATATTTAAAATAGGATGTATATGCAAAGGGTAGTTTAGAAAGTGCAATTTGAATATGTAAGTCTATACATCCAAAAGTCAATTTGAACATGCAAGTAGTATATCTAAAGGGTAATTTGGACATGTAAGTAGTATATCTAAAGGGTAATTTGGACATGTAAGTTGTATATATAAAGGGTAATTTGGACATGTAAGTAGTAAATATAAAGGGTAATTTGCACATGTTAGTAGTATATATAAAGGGTAATTTGGACATGTAAGTAGTATATCTAAAGGGTAATTTGGATATGTAAGTAGTATATATAAAGGGTAATTTGGATATGTAAGTAGTATATCTAAAGGATAATTTGGATATGTAAGTAACATATGATTTTGATAGATCCAAAATTATGGACAGAGAATGTTGTACTCATTAGAGGTAGATATTGAGGTAAACATTGCGTTCTGTGAAAAAATCATTTTCGGATGAGTAGACGTGTAGTATATAAACAGTTATCTAATGATTGAAAACATTCCAAGCATTATTACAATTGCACTGCCAGGGGATTGGTCACAGGTCGGTAGGGGTGCGGGTCAATCTATAGTGGGATCAAAAGGACATGCAAGTAACTTGAGGGAGAAAAGTAGGGCTTCTTCACCATAGTGCTGAATACAAGAGGATATGAGGACAAGGCTGCTGAGGTGACAAGGAGAAGGGGCACCCCTGAGATACATTGTGATCTGGACACATCGGGGCTCTGGAGGAGGAAAAGTCACACAGAATGAGTCTATAATCCCTGAGGGTGTGGACAAGAGGCCAAATTACTGCAGGCCGTGACGGAACAAGGAGCAGTTGGGGGGGGGGGGGGGGGGTAGGGAGGGGGGGCACACACGGAGGGGTGGGGGGGGGGGGGGTACTGGGAGGCATTCTGCAGCAGAGGGAGTAATCAGATGGCCTCTCTGTGCGGTTCAAATGTCCAAGAAGAGGCGTCACAGATGCTTAGTCTAGACTCAAATCTACGAGTCGCGAATTGATATACGCCGGTGGATAAAGATGGCCGTGTTCATACAGAGAGGTGATTGACAATGAGATGTGGCACCATCCCTAGCTACAGAATGGTGGGGAGGAGTGATATATCTGTGGGCCCTGCCTTGTGACCCTGCCTTGTGGGCCCTGCCTTAATTGAGGGCCCACTACACTCTGACTCAACACCGAGGGCAACAACATACATCTCTGACTGGTTCGAGCTTACATCAGAAGTATCACTCTTCAAGCACAGTCTGAGTGACCGGAGCTAACAGCTGGCCTAGATAATCAAACATGCATGATGGATAGGTGGATGAAGATGGTGTCAAACGTACAGAGAATACCAACAACATTGTTGCCACCTCATGTGTGGTGACAGAATGGCTGCATCCACACTCAAAAAGTAAACTTGTCTCCAGACTCTTCCAAGTGACGGTCATAAAATAAACAAGTCGAAAACTTGTCTAAGTGACAAGGGATCGGGTCTCCTGGCTGGAGATAGAAGTACATAGAAGACCCACTTGGCTGGCATGTGCCAGCCCAAAACCCAACATTTGCCGGCTCGAGATTCTACTTTTGACTCGTTTATTTTATGATAGTCACTTCAACGAGTCTTGAGACAAGTTTACTTTTTCAGTGCACTAGCCCTAGCCATCACCTTCCCAGCTACGACCCCCCAACCCTCCCACCCCCACCCACCCTCCAATCGTCGTCATCATCGTCGGCCACCGAAATTAGCACGGATATACCGAGGTCCCGGCCGATGGTCGCCATTTGCGCTTTGCCCCCCTCCCTCTTCCCCTTCATAACCCCCCTACCCCACCCCCTGGACAAACGAGGCGACAAACGAGCATCGGGCGGGACCGGGTCGGGCGCCACAAACGCCGGCTAATTCATAATGTGATGTTGGCCGGGAGGGGCTAGGCCAGGCCCACCAAGACTTCAATGACCATCCAACTGGGGCGCGATTTGCCTCCGCGCCGCCGCCTGATTCCTGATTTTATCGACCATGTTGATTCGGCGCGCTTGTTCGTTTCCATGCCGACTCAATGGCTGATTTCGGGGCACCAAGGAAGTGAGCGATATTAGGGGGAACTCCGCCGCTGATTCCGCCGCTTGTGACCGGCGGACGTTTTGGATGTGTGGGTGGGTGTCCGCTGACTGGCCGGGCACCAGCGGACACAGAGCAGACGACTTTTTATTCTCCCCTTTCCTTTTGCCGCCAATGGAATATAGTTTGTGTTATACGTCTACAAGGCGCGGCCCCAGGTCGGAGAATGACTACTTTTGTACCCTGACGAGGTATTCTACGTGTACAGCGATGGTGTAAAGGGGGGAGGGATGTGTGGGAAAGTTATGGGTTGTTTGCTTCATATTATGGAGATGGGACCACGTTGTATTTGTACATAGCTATTCAGCATATATCCAAAGTTTTATGGCACAATAATGGGACATTCAAAGACGACCTCATCAGAAAAAAGTGCGGGGATGTTCGGACTTTGATATATTGACGAAAATTACGGAACATTAAGGAGAGTAGATGAGACTTCTTTTCTTGTTCCACAGATCTAAAACCACAAGCTAATTGGAGCTAATTGGAACAACAAGATGTGTTATTCACCAGCAGGTTTACCTAATTTACCAATCGTCTTCTTTCTTTAAGGATTGAGTTAAAATAGTCGTGGAAGAATATTTATCAGTCTTGTATTGCACATGTAGAGACTAACTTACAATTTAGGGAAGGCAGGCATTAGAGTCAATCCATTCCTTTCTCTTTTTTTCCAAATTTATCAGAAATACATAGATCTACGTAAAATGTATTTCTATGATAAATTAGAAAATGAATACCCCAATGGAACATTCTATTTTGTAACCCTGGACCATTAGCTATCTCATCAATTGGCCGTGCTGACACTTGCCTGGCTAGCTCAGTTGGCAACATGGCTCAGGGGAATAGACACTGCTCAATGGCAGATTCATGTATCAATGAATATAACATTGTGTTTGAAGTGTCCTGGGTGTATGTGTCTACCTAATTGCATGCTATCCATTTCAGAGAAGCCATTGGGAAAAATCCCTATTGTTAAGAACTGAGGAAACTATTCAGAAATATTTAATTGGCAAATTGCATAACATATCTAGACTAATTACGCTTGATTCTGAATGAAAATGATAAACCATAGTCTTAGATAACGCGATCTCCTGATACCATTGGATGGTTCTCAGTATCATGCAGATTGTTGTATATCAGAAGATGGTAGCATCAGCTGACCACTGTCAAAATACTCAGTTCGGTGTGGCAGTGGATCTCTCTACTTCATTACTATTACTAATTAGGGTAAAAGGACCTAAAGGTAACCATGTACCTTGAGATGTCCACCTTGATTATACATGTAGTTATGCATGTATGGTATTGTCTTTATTTCTCTTTTGATGGAAAGAGTGTCAGCTGACGTGTACTGTGATCAACAAAAAGAGGTCTTATCGTGCATGAATTACTACAAAATTGAGGTGGACATCTCATGGTACGTGGTTACTTTTATGTCCATCTACCCTAAAGGGATATCCCAGTGTCTACGCCAGTGACAGGGTGTTTCTTTCCTGATCTAGTTTTTGAATGGTGCTGCCACCTAGGACTATATGTGAGTACTTATGATTACTGGATGGTTACGCCATATGCCATGCAAAACTTAGATTACCAGACATATGATCTCCTCGAATGGCTGGGATTCGAACTGGCGATCTTTGAATGTAAGGTCCAGTGCCCTATGACCAGGGCTAAGTTGTCAAGTGACGGATGTTTGAACCACATAGTAGGTTAGTGTTATTCAGATAGAGATTAGAATTTTCTTTTACAATTTTTTTTCTAATTCTGCCATGCATATTATGTTTTCTTATGACTACCTGATTTTATTGTTTAGACATGTTACAGATGGTCTTATCTATATACATCAGAGAATATTGGTCAGGATGTTGTTGGTCAATTTCTCTTAAAGTAGGAAAATGTTGAGAAAATAGGCTGTCACCCCTAGATAGCCATGGTAAAAGGTGTTCTACTGTCAATATTGCGAAATCTAGCCAATGAATCATCTTTTTTTCTTTTGCTTTTATTAAATCATGATATCTAAAACTAACATTTTGAGATATCACTGGTAGATCAAAATATATCAAACACTGGGATATCTCTTTAACCCAGGTTCTCATCATATAGGTCCTCTGTAGAGATATGAGAACCCGTTCGAAGCTTCGCCCTGGTGAGGTTGTTTTATTCAGCATCAATAGCCATTGTCCTTAGCAGTATATGTTCATAACAATGGTATATTAATAGTTTCTTATACGTGGATATACAGCGGATAACACAAGTAAAGGCCTAAGGGAGTGATCACTTTTTAACAACAGGGGGAGGGGTTGGGTTTTCACACAGAGAGTGCAAAATTGTTTACCCGCCCCCCCCCGTCAACGGGTCAATTTCCGCCCCCCCCCCTTATGGGTCGAAAATCAGTATGCGCACGCGGGCCCTTTGAAGCATAGTAACACGCGGGCTTTTTGGCCCAAAACAGGTTGAATTTTTTACAGCCCCCAGTCAAGGGGTCCAAATTTGTCCCCCCCCCCCCGTTGATGAAAGATAACACTCCCTAAAGGCGATGTGGAGGTCAATACAGGGTGGAAATACATCATATAGAAAGCTTCACTCTCACCACTAACATGCCACTCGTTATTATTATTTTTTTTTTGGTTAGGGAGTGTTCATTTTTTAACAACAGGGGGGGGGTGGTGAGTTTTTCGTTTTGACGCGTAAGTTATTTTGCGCCCCCCCTCGGGAAGGGCCAAATTAAAATCCGCCCCCCCCCCTCAGGAGGGGCTGAGTTATTTTGCGCCCCCCCCCCTTTCAATGTTTCTGCATCAATTTGTTTTGCATTGTGCTGTTTCACATCAGAGCTACCTAGAAATGAATCTATATTTCATATATACAATATAGTTACAATGCCTATCCCTATGTTGCTTCATGGCATGTAGGTCTACCGTGAAACCCCTCCTTATTTTGGGATATGTTTTCCCGAACTAGGTGGTCATCTTAAAGGCGGGGCTTTCTTGAATGGGTTTAAAGAGAAAACCTTTTACAGTTTTTTTCTCATACAAGGGGGTTGTCTCAAAGGTGAGGTTGTCTTAAAAGAGGGGTTTAATGGTAAATATACTCATAGAAATGGCCATTAAATATACAAATTGCAAGTTTTATTTCGATATATGGATTCATCAAATTTAAGTGAATATTAGGGACACAATATCTACCCAGCTGCCAGGAAACCGTATATAACCGTACTCAAAGTGCAGTGCCTCAGAAGGGGGTCAGAGGGGCATATCCGTCTCCTAGCTGAATCAGAATCTAGAGGACAAATGGTGTATTCATGTGCATTTTGAAAGCTTTATAGGAAGAGCTGGTTGAAACCTGGCTGGATTGTACACCCACAAGTTGAGAATTCTGAATAACCATAATGTTACTCAATACAATCTATTACTATTCAGTATCATGTTCCATAAATACCAACATTATAAGTCAATCATTCCTTATAGGTATTGCTCTCAAGGTCAAATAAAAAAATGAATGGCCTTGATCCAAGCCGGTGGCCTGGTCAACCAACAGGGCAGTTTAGTCCTAGTTATAAAACAAACAGTTGGTAACAACCGATATCTCGAATGATGAAGCACCCTGAGTAGATTCCATGATCACTATTTTGGTTTCTATTATTGGTTTTTGGACTAGGTTCATGTATTGAACTACAGGAGTGTAATGCAAACCGCACTAGCATTTCATCCAGCATTTAATAGGCCTACAACAGTTCTCTTTTTTAAACCGAATAATATGTTTGATTCTAGTTGGAATTACTACAAACGTTTTTCAATTTTAGATAAGTAAATTGTTCCTCTACCTGCCAATCAAAGGGTGTATTAATAAGACAATTTTGTTGATGGGAATTCTGTAAGTGGAATATCAATTTGGGGGATATCAATGGTATCCTTCCTGGGTTGTAAATGCTTGAACCCTGAAGAGGCCAATATAGTGACGTTAAAGTATGTTACCCTAAGTACTGCCAGAAAAGGGCCGCAGTCAAACCAAGTGGGTTTGGGGCCATATCCAATAAAGTAAATTCTGAAGGTCTAGACTTGAAAGGGTGCATTCTGACTGATTTTAGCAATGGTTTAGGGGTCTGTTGTTTTAGAGCCCTGTAGAGCAGGGCCAGACCCATATTGTCATCTATAGGCTGGGACAATTGTAAAAACTAGGGTCTTAACCCTTATGTGCCCAAGCGCGCCATTTGGCGCGGCTTTAGGCATAAAAACAGCTATATTGAAGTAGAGAACTATCCAGACACTTCTATTGGGTCAATTTCTAAGGTTTCACCCTCATATTAAGCCCCATGAGCTCACAACTTCAATGAGACCACCGTTCCTGATGTGAATTGTATATCTGAGGAATAGTGCAAGGTTAACCAAGAAATAAGTGATCAGATATGTGATTCATCGCAGGTATCCAAAATCCACCCAAAATGTACAATTTTCACTAAAATACCTTCTGATAGGCATGAAAAATATGATTTTTCACATAAAATCATCTTGTATCAAGTTTTCCTGTAGATACTTATTATAGTATCGATATTTTTAAATTTTCACTCGGAATCTTCTTATTTAGAACATTTCCTCTGCTAGGAATAGCCTATTCATAGTAAGAAAAGACACCTCTTTGGTCCTACAAATATAGTACATTGCCTATAACAGGCTTATAACAGCTAATAGAAGGGTTTTTTGGTTGCCATGGCGACCGGGTTAAATAATTTTCTGTAGTCAAAGATAAAATCCATTTCAAGAACATTTAGGAAATGTTGTATGACCCTAATCTTAAAATAATAGATGAAGTTAAAACATAATTTCCAACATCAGAACAATCATGTTGAATAATGACAGATATTGATAAAATAGTTCTTGGCACCAAAGGGTTAAATACCGAATAATTTGCATCAGCCTTCATCTTTGGGGCTGGGATCAAGGCTGCAGGGACACGGAAGGCGGATAAAGTTGGGGGGGCCTAGGTCCCAAAACCTAGTTGGTGGGAGGGAATAACAAATAGGGGCATGGGGGCCGCAGGCTCGCGAAACATTTAATAATTTCCCCTTAAAATTGGCGCACTCAGGGTGGTTTGAATAATCTTCAGAGATTTTTGAGAATTTACACTTAATTCGATGTGTTCTGATGGAGTTTAAGCCTGCCATTTGAGAAAATTTTAGGAATTTTATCCTGAGAGTAATGTTTTCTAGGGGTTCCTGAGGTTGTTTCCCAAAAAGTTAGGAGGGACGAAATTATGTTTTGGCCCCCCCAACTCTAAAGTTGGGGGGGCCTGGGCCCCTTGCCCTTCCGGTTCCACCGCCACTTAGCTGGGATACAAGGGAACAGATTTTTTGGGGGGAAATTTTGAATTAAAATGGTGCAATCTACTGTTTGTTTTCACACATGGCTGGTGCCCAGCCTGGGCTGCCCAACCATGTCCCTTTTTGGTTCAAACTCCACGGACATGATTTTTTTTTAGTAGTCTGGTCTGTTATGTCAGCAGAAACCATCAACCGGTAGACTGGCCTGTTGAAAACACACATATTACTGGCAAATGCAGGACTACAGTGCGCACACTCTTTCCCCTGCCCCCCACCCAAGTGAAAATTTTGAAAATTCACGAAGTAAAATTGTCAGATTTAACGGGTGCGACACGAAGTGTTGCAAGAAAATTTTATGATTTTAAAGGTAATTTGCTGCATTTTATGGCATTTCCACAGAAAAAGTGAAGTGTTAAAGTATTCAGCATCACGTCGCGACAAATCGCGCCCCCTCCAAAGGTGTTGAGTTATTTTACGCCCCCCCCTCAAGAGGATCAAGTTATTTTACGCCCCCCCCTCGGAAGGGGTCAAGTTATTTTACGCCCCCCCCTAAACTCACCACACCCCCCCTGTTGTTAAAAAATGAACACTCCCTTATGTACACTCATAACAGTTTATTAAACAATCATGATTTTCAATAGATCTGACTGGAACATCACTCGGAATGATACACGATGATGTAGACTATTGGTGAAATATGCGGCTTTAAAGGTTGGCAAGGATTGATTTGTGAGCTGCTCGATATGATCAACGTTGGTTTTCCAGTTACACCCCAGATGGCTCCACCTGCCTCGTGCCAAAGCATTCTGTACGGAGGGTGGTTCTATGGTGCTGCAATACTCTCTGTACTACATACACCATGCTTAACCATGGGCCACTTTGAATGGACCTAGGGAAGCTGAGCTGCTTTCTGTCCGAGCGTGCCATTAGGAGTGTACTGGAGGAGTGCTGTCCCTGCTGTGGCCCTGAAGCTCCCAGAGACTGATATCGGTCTACCTGTCACCCTCAGATTAGTGTTGAAACCGCCATACCTCTGCTGCCACCTAGTGGATAATCACAGTACTAAAGTGAGGCCATTTGATATGTTGTAGTGTACTTTCTGTTTCTTATACTTGGTTGTAAAACATATAATAGGGTATGTAACTAGGTCTGCAGTATTTACCAATTTTGCTTAGCGGCACCTGTACTCGATAATTCATGTTTCTTCAGGTAATGGCTACCCACTGGGGAGAAAATATAGTGATATTAAGAAAAATCTTGAAGTAGAGAGGAAATGATATCATTTTCCATGGACCTTGTGTGATATTTTTGCACGTTTCCAATTTGCCAGCTCTAGATGGCAGACTGAACAGGATATAGAGTAGAGACCACAGCCAACTTAAGATGGTCGTTATAAGGACCTAGTGTCAGTGTGTCAATAAGCACTAGTCTAGGTGACCTGGCTGTCCTCGATAGATAGCTACAGCTGGATCGGGATATCTGTACTTGGAACATAGCTCTGGCTGGGGAGAGACTAACTTTCGATTTCTCCGTTGGTTTCTATAATAGCATAAGGAGGTGGTTGTCCACCCCGAGGACCATCAAAGTGTGTGAGTATTTAACCC
The DNA here is from genome assembly GCA_947462335.1 of Harmothoe impar. NCBI lineage: Eukaryota > Metazoa > Annelida > Polychaeta > Phyllodocida > Polynoidae > Harmothoe > Harmothoe impar. The sequence goes on along the minus strand of OX381713.1, from coordinate 57,692,034 downwards.
GTCATAGACAACATGTGCAATGGTCATTCAACATAATGCATCAACTCAGCGGTGACGACTACATTGCGAGTATGGTGACTGCACAAATGGTGTGAGGCCATGCATAGCCCTGTGACTATACATGGGTGGCCAGAATTATCATCGTGTCGCCGTGTCGTGTTTTAACTAAGGTGCTGTGTCGCCTTGTCGATTTTTATCCAATACATTATGGCCTATAATTTCGTGTCCGTCGATTTTTACAAGAGCCGTGTCGCCCGTGTCGATTTTTAAAAGGGCCGTGTCGCCGTGTCGGCCGTGTCGAATTTTAACCCATGTATAGTCACAGCCCTGTTACCTACCCTAACGTTGTAATCTACTCCTCTGACTTAGCTGAGTTCCAAACACTTTTTACATAGTCTTGGACACACCACACCATTTGTGCAGGGAGTCTACTGTTGCCGGTGCTGCGTTGATCAATGCATCATGCCGACCATTCAGGGGCACATCAACTCTGAGACATCATGATGCAGGGGTGCAGCACTGATGAGATTGATGCATTATGGCGCCAATGATGCACAGTGCACGATATTGATAATCTTAACCCTTTAAGGATACATGTTGCTAAAATATGACATTTGTTGTCATGATGCACCAAATCAGCCCCAGCGAGTAACTCTCCGGTGCTGCATTGGTGCATCATTCCAACCCTTCGGGGGTGTTTGAACCCAGTAGGGTCGGCATGATGCTTGAATGCAACACTGGTGAGTTACTCGCCAGGGCAGTATTCATGCATCATAATGACAAAGGGTATGATGCATTAAGGCATCATGCCGCCCTTAAAGGGTTAATACTTAGAACTATAGTTAACTGTGACTGACCTAGTTAATCATTTCTTTGGACCCATTTACAGATTAAATTCTTAAATTTACAGATTACCAGTGTATGCTCCTCTTAAAGGTCTACAATTACCCCTGATTTGAGAATAATTATCACAGTAGTTATCGATTTATTACAAAGAGCAGGGGCATATAATCTGGATCCAGATCCAGAACTAATATTGACATATCATACTAATACGTTAATACCATTATATATTCAAGGTGTATCTTTAGATTGGGAAAGGATCTAAACCCCTGCACAATTGGCAATGGCTTCTTATGAGGTACGTATCACAAAGATGAAAAATAGAGAGTACTAATTCAATGCAACAAATCATAGTTCTCTGAGTATCTGCATACCCAGCAAATCGTAGTCACACTTGGCCATGAATGGCAAAGACAAAACCTGACCAAAGTTGTCCAATGTAGTCATGATCAAACCTGACCAAAGTTGGCCGGTTCGGTCATGACCTAACCTCATGTTTTGATTGTACTGAATTCACCAATGTTGGTCAGGTTTGGTCATGACCAAATTGGCCAACTTTGGTCAGGTTTGGCCATGACCGAATTCACCAACCAGTAAGGCGAAATTGGTGAGGCTGATAAAGATTGACCACGATTTGCTGGGTAAAGCTAGGGGGGGTGTTAAATGGCTAATTTTGTCGTACGGTTTCAGGGACAGGCTCAAACTATGCTTTTGGGACCCAAAACTCGGGAAATCACAGAATCTTTTTTTTCGGATCCCTGTGACCCCTCCGTACATGGGGTCCGAAGATCGGCCATATAGTGAGAAAACAGCCAAAATTCAGGCTTTCAGATTCCTACTCAAACCTCACCATGCCTTCATGAAAATGGTCAGAAACCTTCAATTGGGACCCAAAGAGACCATTTAAAGTCATATTGTTGTGATTATAGGGGTGTTTCCCCCTCTGGGAGGGGGTGCGTCCATGGTAAAATACCGATAAATCAGCTTTTTTGAAGGCATTTGCTCCTATACAATCAGGTCCCTATACTGCCATAAAACATCATCATGAACCATTCTGGAGGGCCCCCTGTTTCTGTTAACTACCCCTCTATGACCCCTAACCCCATAGCATGCACCAATAGCCATCAGATAACTCCCTTCCCCCCTCCGCCCTCGTCTCTATATTACACTGTACTCAGAATGTCAGGATCTTTAAACATCAATAGTCATTCACAGACACCTTAGCCTGTCTTGGGAGTAAGACAGTGGTGTGTTTAAAAGAGGGGTGGGGGATATGGAAGGGGCCCAGACCTCCTCCCTTACCCTATACAGATATAAAGAGGAGGGCTACCTCAGTCCATCTAAGAACTCCAACCATCAGACCTCTTATAATTTATTTATCATACATGCATGAATGGCTTTACCATGCACCTCAGCAGAAAACTGATAAGGGACCCAAAGAGACTATTAAATGTTATATTCTTGTGATTGCATGAATATAACCCAAATCTTTGAGGGCCTTCGCTTCAATGTATTTGAATTGTCAACATATTAAAATGAGTTTAGATCAGATAAATAATACCCTTTTCAAAGGTCTCTATATTCGTTTTGAGTTACCCTACCAATGATCACAGCCCCCCCCCTTCATTCTATGCCTAGTACCTCACCCCATGTGTATTCATAGTCAAGATGACTGCTTCATGTTGTTACACTTATTATACATAGTAATCCTATAAAAGTTATAGCAGAGATCTAATATTAACATTACTAATAACCTGATACTACAATAAATAAAAACCCTGACTCTCCTCCTGAACCAAGTGGTTAAATGCATAGAATGATGGATGGTAGAGTGGTGATGGGGGGGGAGCATGCAAATGACTCCAAATAAGGACTGGTGTCCTTATCTCTTAGTCTACACCTTGCATGGTTAGTATCCTAGATAGAAGACAAGAGATAATTATTTAATTCAATTCTCTGAGGTGTTAAATAAATACTCTGAACCCTAAATATTATTGGAGCCAATAATAAACCATGCAATTATATTATGGGGAGGGGTAGGTAACCCTGATACCTCATGTGTAATGCTAAAGATCAGATTTTGTCAAAGACGGGCAAGCATGCAACATCTGAGGGTGCTGCTATAATATTCAGATATATGAAAATATAACAATGGCATGGTGCTTGGTAGATCTATGCCATCCCCTATATGGGGTAAAGGGTAAGTTGGTAGAACCTAATATCAAACTTTGAGGACAGATGAATACATATCTTGATATTAAACCAAATATTGAACCCAAATTTGACTTGAAGTACAGTATCCCTCTACCAGCTGTAGTAGATACACCTACCAGGGTGATCTCAAGGACCCAGCTCACTCATTCTTTTTTTTTTGGGGGGGGGGGGGGGGGGGGGCTCTTTTAACCACACCACTGTCCCACTCCCAGGCATGATACATACCATGAGAGGCAATGCTGTGCACTGTGCCACATGGAGGGAGGGTTGGGCTGATGGTTGTACTGAGTTATATGGAGCCGAGGGGGGGGGGGGGTTATTTCATGGCTATTAGTTTGGGGTGAGGGTGGGGATGGGGTGGAGGGGTGTCATAGGGGTTGGTTAACAGAAACAGGGAGCCCTCAAGAAAGGTTCAAACTATCAGACTGGTCTTATGTTAATACATTATTTCAATATAGGGTAATATAGAGGCGAAGGGGGGGGGGAGAGTTATCTGGTGGCTATTGGTGCATGCTGGGAGGGGTGGGGGGTCATAGAGGGGAGTTTACAGAACGAGGGGACCCTCCAGAAGTGTTTAATCTGCCTGATTAGGTGTCCTGAGAATCTTTTATGGCAGTATAGGGATGTGATTGTAAGGGAGCAAATGCCTTCAAAATAGCTGATTTATCGGTAATTTACTGAGGACGAACCATCCCCCCAAGAGGGGGAAACACCCCTATAATCACAACAATATGACTTTAAATGGTCTCTTTGGGTCCCATATGAAGGTTTCTGACCATTTTCATGAAGTCATGATTTGGTTTTAGAAGGAATCTGAAAGCCTGAATTTTGGCTGTTTTCTCACTATATGGCCGATCTTCGGACCCTATGTACGGGGGGGTTACGGGGGTCCGAAATAAATATTTTTGTGATTTCCCATGTTTTTGGACCCAAATGCATAGTTTGAGCCTATCCCCGAAGAAAAGTAGATTTATCACCACCCCCTAGTAAAGCGTGCCCCATATATTTGCCCAATATTACCTATAATTCTGTAAATATATACAAAAGATATAACAGTTAAACAACAGACATGTCTCAATGCTTTAGGATATATAATGCGTCAATACCTCATGTTCAATTATTGCCATGATATGATGCACCAATGCAGAAGCATCGCATAACTTGTTACTAACGTATATATTCTCCTCCTATTTAAGCACCAGGCTGGCCCTAAAGAGCTCACATTATTTCTGAATGTCTACTTTGTCTCTATTCTAGTACCCCAACCTGAGCCCAGAACAGGGTCAGACACTGCATGATATAGGTGCCACTAAAGAGCAGTACAGAGCATCGGATGCTTCAGCAAGAAAGTCCATCATCAATTCACTACGAAGATATAGTTACAGTGACAGGAGTGTGGTATTTCTGGTCACAGGAGCCACAGGTTCTGGGAAAAGTGCCACAGCTAATACCCTACTAGGTAGGAAGGTGTTCCAGGAGGGGAGTTCTGCCGTGCCAGTGACAACAAAAGTCCAGGAAGATAGTGCTATCGTGGATGGTTTCAAGATTACAGTTGTTGACACACCCTCCTCATGGCATACCCAGGTATGGGATATTATTGTTATTGCTTAATTATGTTAACTTATTCATCTTATGTATGAGTAATAATATATGATATATTCATTACTTAGGAATAGGAAGCTAAAGCGTATACTAAATCATCTTTCTGTGCAAATATATGCATGAAGAAGGAAAGGGTATAAACCGGTAAGACAGATATGAAAAATATCATAGATTTCAAAGAATAGGACCTTACAAATAATGAGAAAAAACATTACAGTATTTGCTTTCCCAGCTGGATGGCCTGAACACCCTTAATGTGGATGTCTTCATCCTGGTCATCAACCTTGCCAGCCCAAGATTTGGACAGGCTCAACTCGATGAACTCAGGTCACTGACGGTAAATACCCTATAGTAATCCCACTCCAAATGCAAACAGATTTATCTATTGTCACTTATACTTATGATATACTTTCAAAAATAATGTATCAATTTTTTATGCCGAAGTGGTGGCGTAGCCACCTGGTGGTGCCGCCAGGCACCACCAGAACGAGGTATATGATGTTTGCACTTTGCCAGAAGTCAGAACGGGCGCCGCCATCTTGGATTGTGCCGCCATCTTGGATTAAGGTGTCACAACACAAATTTATGCTATGTAAAAACAATAATATAAATCAACCTTTGATAGATCCTGAGGTTGATTATAATCATACCTACCCCCCCTAATATGGACCCAGGGAATTCAATGGTTCTATCCATTTGTTGCTAATACAGCTGGTTGCCTAGCAACGGATATTCTAATTGTTTATCTGCCTAGCAACACACATTTCCATGGTCAAGAAGTTGATTATTATCATACCTACCCCCCCTAATATGGACCCAAGGAATTCAATGATTCTTTCGGTTTGTTGCTAATACAGCTGGTTGCCTAGCAACGGCTATTCTTATTGTTTATCTGCCTAGCAACACACATTTCCATGGTCCTGAAGTTGATTATAATCATACCTACCCCCCCTAATATGGACCCAAGGAATTCAATAGTTCTATTGGTTTGTTGCTAATACAGCTGGTTGCCTAGCAACGACTATTCTAATTGTTTAGCTGCCTAGCAACACACATTTCCATGGTCCTGAAGTTGATTACAATCATACCTAACCCCCCTAATATGGACCCAAGGAATTCAATGGCTCTATCGGTTTGTTGCTAATACAGCTGGTTGCCTAGCAACTGCTATTCTAATTGTTTATCTGCCTAGCAACACACATTTCCAAGGTTAAGACGTTGATTATAATCATACCTATCCCCTCCAATATGGATGCAAGGAATTCAATGGTTCTATCAGTTTGTTGCTAATACAGCTGGTTGCCTAGCAACGGCTATTCTAATTGTTTATCTGCCTAGCGACACACATTTCCATGGTCCTAAGGTTGATTATAGTCATACCAACCCCCCTAATATGGACCCAAAGAATTCAATGGTTCTATTGGTTTGTTGCTTATACAGCTGGTTGCCTAGCAACGGCTATTCTAATTGTTTATCTGCCTAGCAACACACATTTCCATGGTCCTAAGGTTGATGATAATCAAACCTACCCCCCTTATATGGACCCAGGGAATTCAATGGTTCTATAAGTTCGTTGCTAATCCAGCTGGTTGCCTAGCAACATCTATTGTAATTGTTTATCTGCCTAGCAACACACATTACCTTACCCCCTAACATGGACCCAAGGAATTCATAGGAAATGCCATATTTGAAGTAATAGCATCCTTCCCCTTGACAACCCCTTCCCGGCCCTGCCTTTTTGGTGTCTTGAATGGGTTCCCTTCAAACATACCAACCATGTAGACATTATGTTTCTTCGAATGCAAGAATTGCGGTTGTTGCCGCGTAAAAAAAATGCCTGAGGCATTTTTTTACGCGGCAACAACCGCAATTCTTGTTATTTATTAGCTGCAAGTGTCTGCTATCTTGCCAAGTTGGAGCTTGCATGTCATTTAATACGATAAGGCAGATCTAAAATTGATTATGATCATAGTTCAGCTTTCGCTTGGCAAATCTCACATAGGCTGTCTCTACTACATGTACCCTTTTCCTGACTTGCAGGGACCTGATGGCTCCCCCCTACTGAAGTCAGGCCGGTGTGTGGTGGTGCTGTCACATGCTGACAGTGCCTTACAACAGGCATCACTGAAGGAGTACCTGGCAGAAATAGAGGGTGACCCCCTCCACGTGCTGCTGACCAAGGACCTCCAGGGCAGGATCATAGCTGTCAACAATGCTGCCTTTACCCAGCATGAGAGGCGGGCCAACCAACGGGCGGTGATCTACCTAGCATTGCAGGCTCAGGGTGGGGTCCATGGTGGGGATGGCATCTCTGTGAGGTATATGGTAGGAATCACAGCTGTCCTGGCATTGGAAGTCCTCCTGGGCTCCAAGCTGTTTGGATGGCCTCCCCTTTCTTACCCAATGAATGTATGGGAGGCAGGAGTGACAGGGGTAAATATTGTCTATGCAGCATTATTCCACACATTCCTCCATGCCCTACTAATTGAAAGCATAAAGCGGAGGACCACATCTAAGGGTGCTACAGGTAGCAGTTCTGTCACTGAAAAGAATATTGCAAAAACCACAGTCGCGCTGACAGTGACCAATCTCCTGGGATCCATGCTGGTTGGATGGCCTTGGAGTTGCTCTTATCTAAGAAATAGATATGTCATAGGTGTGACAGGTGTGGGGTTGACTTCTGTAGCGTTACTTGCATGTCGGTCTAGGGGAAGGCGCCCAATCCAAATGGCATGTGCTATCGGGGCATTATCTGCAGGGGCAAGGTTGCTGTATATGGCAATCTGGAATGGGATATCACAATGAAAGTTGCCTTTGAGAGTACTCAGGCCCACTTGTCTTCTACCATTAACCTTTTTAGTAACTAAGTTGAGTATCTTTACAATTTAAACTTGAGAAATTCTTTCTTAAGTTCAGAAACGTTAACACATATTTCTGACACAATTCATAATAATGAATTTGACAGACTTATAATTCAGTTACTTGCTTTCACCACATTACTGGGAAATCACAGCTTCATTCAGCCGTGTCCTCATAGGTCAGGTTAGTTAACCCTAAGCATACATAATGTTGCCTTATGTAGATTACAGATCTAATCTGCATCATTTCTAGCTTGCTTGACAATAAAGTGTTCACGAATCTTCACAGTTGTAGTTCTTTCATTTGTTTCTCTGATATACACCATACTGAATGGATCAATTTAGGCCATGAGGCCATGAGCATTTCAATGATGTATTGCATTAATTAGCAGTTCTATACCACTTCCGAATCATGAAAACTGGCAGCTCAAATAAATATTTGGATATTGTCCAATCCCGAATACCAAAAAGCTCTATCTTTTTTTGTATAGGAATATCCGATTTTAAACAAAATTCTAAATCCTACATAAATATGTTCCAAATAGAGTAAAGGCACCCAAAGGCGGACAGACCCTAATTCCGGACACCCTGCAATAATATGATGATTGTGGCACCAAATACATATATAATTAGTTATGTAACCATACTTTATGAATGCCCTACATATGACCCTACCACAACCCAAGAAACTTGAAAGTAGCACACAATAGAACATGATTGAATCCCATATTACTGTTGGTATGTACTAACCCAAGTTTATAGAAACCACTTTCCTAAGCAGTGATGCTAATCACAGAGACAAAGTAAAGTGGGTTATATTGTCAGTAAAGCATATGACACATGCATGATCTTACCAGATATGGACACATACAGTATTGACCTTCTATGGTCACCACTGGTGTTCAAATGAAATGTCAGAATCATCAGATCATACAAAATCAAGGTGTTTTGTAAGGTGTCCGGAATTAGGTGCCCATGTCCGGAATTAGGTGCCAAATTGAAATTTAATCAATAGAACTTAACATATATTGCTGAGGAAGCAATCATTTCGAACCCAATGTATGCTTATAACAACATATTTGCCTTCCATATGCCACTATTTGCGCCTTATCAGATAACTCCTAAGCAGAGAAATTTGAGGATATCCACTAAGTGTCCGGAACTAGGGTACTTTACTCTACTGTGAAAATGTATTATTTACGGATTGGGGCACATTACAATGGTGTCCATAGGCAGTAAGAGCTCAGACAGTGTATCTCATGGGGTCCAACTATGTTTTTTCTGGTGTATTTTCAATGGGGGAAATAAAATCGTGCGTGATTTTATTACAAAATGACCACAAGTCATATTGAGCAACAAAACCAAATTTGAGCAAAATCACAGGGAATAAGGGGGAATGGAATAGATAAAAAGTTGAGTATGTCATATGTGAACATTCTGACTCATTGTAAGAGAAATCTATTTTTGTTCCACACATCGGATATACTCACTTTAAAGTGATAATCTCTATTTGATTAGCAGAGTTATGCTAACTATCAAGAGGCCAAATCTTTTCAAACATTTGGATGAAGTACGAAGACACCAATTTAAGCTCAAACGTTTCCTTTCCGTAAAATTTTCTAAAGTGGGTCATTGTATTCTACATAAGTAAAACAATAGTGTAGGGCAATCTTTTTATATTTCGAATATATTTGACTATATGGAGGTCCCTGGTGACCAAAGTTGGTACTAAAATTCCCTTCTGAAGGTACGTTTTACTTTGTTGATCCATGTATATTCTTATTTTATCTGATCTTTCCTAATACCTACAGGAATCATATATTCTATAAATTGGGATAACTATATAATTAGAGTGATGCAGCATTAAAGCCTGATTAGCTGAACACCCATCACCAAAAAAGACTAAAGGTCACTATATACCATAGGAAAGCTCTGATCATGGGTTTTTCAGATATGGTGAGTGTAAAAAGAAAGGTTGCGAGGAATCCAAGATGGCCGCCAAAATTCAAGATGGCCGCCAAAATATCAGAATTCCATCTCCCATGAGCTATAGGTATGGCTTAGAATACTATTTTAACACTACCTACCCGCCCCCTTATTTGGACACAAGGAATTCAATGATTCTATTGGTTTGTTGCTAAGACCGCTGGTTTCTTAGCAACAACTGTTTTAATTGTTTATCTGCCTATCAACACAGTTTTCCATGATCAGAGCTTTCCAGTGGTATATAGTGACCTTTAGTCTTTTTTGGTGATGGGTGTCGCCATAAATAATGCTCCTGGCTCTCCAATGCTGCAGCGATGCTGCAGGAGTCATGTATCACAGACAGTATATAGAGCAACCAGCGAGATATGGAAGGTCATAAAAATGACCCACAGTGTCGCTGTGTCAACAGTCAGTAACATAGGCCAGTCAACTTGGTTAACCTAGAAAGATAACTACCGCTATATCGGCTCTTGATACTTAAAACATAGCTGTGCGTACTAGTAACTTTTGATTTCTCCATTGGTTCTATGCAGCTGAAGAAGGTGATAATACTAGTTACATACTGTTCTGTGAGTATTCAATGTACAGCATTGTTTCTAGTTTAACCACTACAGTAAACAGTAATTCACTAGGGCTAGACGTTAGTGTAGATCTGCCAGATAGTATTAAACAAGAAAAAGACTAAAACCAGTGATAACTTTGAATGCTTGTAGAGTTGTACTTTTTGAATACACTTGGGTTTTTTGAATCGTTGTTGCACACATGTTACGTTTTTCTAGCGATAATGAAATAGCACACCAAAGAGTTTTATTATGGGTTTAGTTAGTGACATTATGGTTCTACTAAAAGTGGCAATATTGACCTATCATGATGATGCTGATACTATTTTATTTTCTATCAAAAGGCACGCTTGTTTGACACATTGAACAGTTGAGAACATGGCTTCTTATGAGGTAGGTATCTCATGGAAAGGAAGGATACTATTATAAAGTTCGAAATATCTACTGTTAAATCTAGTTAACATTCTCTATGCACATTTTTGTACAATGCCTTGCTGCTCACTCAAGTGTATACACAGTCTCCATTGAATCATCCGGTATGATATATCTTATCTACACACTCAGAAAAGGCACTGCCTGACTTTCAGGTGAGGGCGGTTTCAGCGACAATGACGCTGACTTTTCTGAGTGTGTATTTTGTGTACATTGGTTATATTGGTTTTTGACCCAGGAGCATCAGACATGTCGGCAAAGCTGGCAATGTAAAAAAATACTTTAACTTTGATTTCCATCTATTCCTGAATTCTAGTACCCTCACCTCAGCCCAGAGCAGGCACAAACTCTGAAGGAAATAAATGCCACCAAGGAGCAGTACAAATCCTCAGATATCTCAGCACGGAATGCCATAAACCGTTCACTTAAAAAGAATCGTTACAATGAGAAGAGCCTGGTATTTCTCGTCACAGGAGCCACAGGTTCTGGGAAAAGTGCCACTGCTAATACACTACTGGGTAGGAAGGTGTTCCAGGAGGGGAGTTCTGCCGTGTCGGTGACAACACAGGTACAGGAGGACAGTGCCGATGTGGATGGGCTTAGTCTTACAGTTGTTGACACCCCCTCCTCCTGGCATACAAAGGTATAGGATATAATTATTGATGTAATCATGGATTCCAGTAAACACCCTACGTAGTTCCAACGTAGCTCACAGGTTTCTCTAGGTAGATGTCCAACCAAAAGGTTTGAGATTGGTAATTTTGGAAGGTTTGTAGACGTCAAAACGTTAAGGTTTATTTACGTTCAACAGATGTAGATGTCTGATTTACGTTGATCTACCTCATTCAGACGTAAAAACTCTACGTAGATCTATGTTAAAAGACGTAACTTTTCAACTTCAATTGGGTAGATGACTTTTCCATGTCACACTAGGTGGCAGCACTATCAATTATGGAGAGTATATTACAGCTCCTTAACAAATCTACCACATTCAAGCAGTAAATTCTCATTAATTGTGAATTCAATATCATGCAAATAAACTGCATTCAATAGAATATTTATATATAAAGGACAGGTGATTAAAGTATTGTGCATGAATAGGTGCTTTGAGGCACTTTACTGTGAGGACACCACATTGGTGGTAATGGAAGAAATACAAAGCCTCTCTGCAGCCAAAACTATTCAACAGATCTATACTGTCAGGCTGTTCAATTGAACTACAAGAATATACTATGTAGAATGAGATGAGATTGAAAATTATAGTAGTTACTTTGTATGAATATTGTTTGTAAATGTAAATTTGTCTACAATATATTACAAGTCTTTGTCTGAGTCCCACTATGTAGAATTATATGTAATGTGTTAAACATAGATTTACGTCTTCAGGAGCTACGTAAATCAGACCTGCAGGTTTGAGATTGGTAAATAAACCTTAACGTTTTGACGTTGATAAACCTTCCAAAATTACGTAGTTCAGACCAAAATTCAATGTAGATTTACGTCTGACCAACGTTGTTGTGTTTACTGGGATATAGTCAACCAAATTTATATGCAAACATGCATGTATCTATAGAAGTTAAACCAAAAATGTAGAAAATATTGACGATACAATACATGGATATAGATACAGATAATCTTGCTAAACAGGATAAAATATAATGATTAGAAATAATCATAACCCTAATTTCTGCCTACGATTTCCCAGCTGGACTGCCTGCGGACCCTCATCATAGATGTTTTCATCCTGGTTATCAACCTTGCCAGCCCCAGATTTGGACAAACTCAACTTGATGAACTCAGGTCACTCAAGGTATTCAACATATATGATATTGTATCCCTTAAAATATCCAAGCTATTTCAAAACGATTTTCAATCATCAAAACATGAAAAGCAAATCTAACCCTTCTCCAACCTGTTCTGATTGTTTGTTACTTATTATCAATTTGATAAATAACAACAGTATCTGATCCTGCATTGATTCTTTGCGCATACCATATTCTTGTCTTGCAGGGACCTGATTGCTGCCCCCTACTGAAGTCAGGCCGGTGTGTGGTGGTGCTGTCACATGCTGACAGTGCCTTACAACAGGCGTCACTGAAGGAGTACCTGGCAGAAATAGAGGGTGACCCCCTCCACGTGCTGCTGACCAAGGACCTCCAGGGCAGGATCATAGCTGTCAACAATGCTGCCTTTACCCAGCATGAGAGGCAGGCCAACCAAAGGGCGATGATCTACCTAGCATTGCAGGCTCAGGGTGGGGTGCCTGATTTGTATGACACCTTCAAGGGGAACATGTTAGGAGGAATGGTTGTCCTGACAGTACCACTCCTGCTGCTTACGATGCTGTTTGGTTGTGGTATCCCTCAAGGGTACATGATGGGAGGCACGGTTACCCTTGCAGCGGCAATGTTCATGTGTTCCATTCTTTATGTATGGCCTTCGTTCCCCGCAGCATTACATGCATTTCTATCCAGGGGAAGGCGCCCAATGCACATTGCATGTGCCACAGGGGCATTATCTTTCACCACAGGGCTTCTGTATATAGCAATGCATATGTAGACATCCCATGTCACTATGGTATGTCTTATAAATGGGCATGGTGGATGATTTAAAGGAACACTGGAATTAGCCCAAGTCCATCGCAAATATGAATACATGCACTCCTAGCTTTATTCGATTTCACAATAAAACATTCAGGTTTGAATAATCATGTATTTCTGAGTTTTGTATTGCTTTATTTGGGAAATTGATGCCATTATGATTTATGAGAACAAACATGCAATAATCATTGTAGAGAAACAGATGAATTTGATGAGAAAGAAATTAAACAAAAACTGTTAGTGGGATACAAATGATAGCCGGTGTCGATATACTATCGTCATACAATCAATATTCTCCATTCTGTCTAACTTTAAGTGAATTCTCGATGATGACCCTTCTCTTATCTTCTCCTTGCTAGTAGTTGGGCCTATTGGACTTTGAAGTTTTGAACCTTGTTCCAGAGAACATTTTGCACCCTGAGTGTTTGTACCAGGGTCATCTCAAATATGACATACCTGAAGCCTGTCAAGTACTGTGTTTTGTACAAGAGAAATAGTGTGCAAATTTACTGCTAATAATTATCAAAAGATCAATGTGCAAAACATTACTATCTAGAATAGAAAATCTCACTTAACATCATAAAAAAGTCAGATGGCATCTGAGGTATGTCCAGAAATCAACTCAGGCTGATAACTATGATAATATTTAGGAGACCATAGCAGCGAATATGTAATGTATAAAGGTAGTTCATATGTCTACTTTCAATTTTGACAACAATAATGCAGTTAGGTCCTAGGAGGAGGAATACCATCCCTCTTGACCAGTGATACCATGACCCACCACTTGAAGACACTTGAACTTTAACTGTCTGTAAGATAAAGGTTACTGTGCAAAACATGTTTACTCACCAATGTTCCAGATGTCTACAGAAACTTACTTGCACTCTCTTAAGTGCTGGTTTGCATGACATGATATGGTTTCATGGAACACACCCAAGTGTAGGAACGATCTACAAGCATAGAGTAGCATTTTTGCAGAACTAGTAGGTCAGTAAATCACTCTTTTATCCCCTTAATATAGAAAATTTGGAGTTTGGAAATATTGATGAGCTTGTATACATCCTTACCCCTGTGATAACAGAATATTAATGATCGTATAATTCAATTGCCAGGCATCCAAATAAGCTAGAAGATCAATTTACAGGTATTGGCTGAATGAGTTTTATTTATTGGGTGATTCAGCAGTATCACATAAATTGACAGATGACATAAATAAATCATATCCTTATACAGATCCGTCTGCGTGCATGGACTATCTCACTCGCAGGCTCTTGGACGTGTTCAAAGATGGAGAATCGCCAAGTAGGTTTAATGGCATTTATAACAGTGTATGATAAACGTGTCACCGATAACTTAAACGACTCTACCCCAACGGAAATATCACTAATATAGTCTTAGTATGCTCCCATGGTTCGATAAGCCACTTATTAAAAAGAGATTCTACATATTAAATGTGTTTTAAATTCTACATCCAGTTGTCTTCAGAGAGAGAAGAAACAGCGTCAGGAGGTAGTCCAGGTTGCCTCGAGAATGACTCCCCTATTTAGGACGCCTAAGAGAGCGTAGGTGACTCTCTGGCTGACCTAAGAGAGTCGCCTGGGGGAGTCATATGACCCAGAGGGTTATATGACTCCCCCAGGTGACTCTCAGCCAGAGAGCCACCTATGCTCCCTTAAGCGACCTGGAGTCCCTTTTGTTTCTTTTCTCTGTGTTATTATGAATTTGCCGCTATCTTGAATTATTACAGAAGTTATATCTCCATATTCCTCCTGAAACGGCACAAACACTGGAGGAGATAGCAGCGTCCCCGGAACAGTGGCAGTCTTCTGATGCTGCTGCCAAGTCTCAGATAGATACCACCTTGACCAGATACCAGCGGGGACCTGGGAACATGACTGTTATGGTGATAGGCACCTCTGGTGCAGGTAAAAGTGCCACGGCCAACACCCTACTGGGGAGGAAGGCCTTCAAGGAGGGAGGTTCAGCTGCTTCCATGACAACCACCTTCCAGGTGGAGAAGGCCGATGTGGATGGTATTCAACTGACAGTGGTGGACACCCCATGGGCATGGAACACTCAGGTTAGGCCAAAAGAAAAAGCGTGTTTCAGGTTACCCAACCCTACTTAGCCGAACAGGGCCGACCCTAGAAATCGTTATCCAATTTTGTAAAAAAAAATTAAAAAAAAGATAACCTGTAACCTGAAACACATCTTTTTTTGGCCTTACTATCGTTATCATTTATATTCATTGTGTTTCCCTCAGAGTACAGTTGTATTCACTTACCTAACAATGCCCCTACAATCAGTCTGTCATGTCCAGGAACCATCGCTTTCAAAAGGAAAAATAACTCTTTCTCCTCTCCATGATAATCTATTAGGTCCTATATTTGTATCATTTGCATACCAGGAAAGGATACTGTTCTTCTTTGACATTATTGAAATTGATTTCAGATCCAGTCTCATGTGGGTATAGACACGGAAGGCATGTTTTACTTCATCGTGTTAAACATGGCGAGCCCTCGTTTTGGTCAAGCTGAACTGGACCTTCTGAAAAACCTTAAGGTGGGTCGCGGCTATTGCAGAAGGGACTACTGCGCATCTTTCTGCGCATATGGCTTAAATATGTCAGAATAATGCCATTTTTGGTAGGCTTATGCAAGTCACAGCTCTCTATACTGAAAGTAATTTTTGGACGATTTTGAGCAAAATCGAGCTTTTTAGAGCACTTTGTATTTTTGGATATAATAATCATAGGTATTCAGGCATTTTCTATGATTTCTCAGGATCTTTCTGATATAAAGTAATAAATGGCATTTGAAAGAGCATAAAACTAGATAAATTACTTAAATATATTCGACCCTATATAATGAGGTCATTTTATATGCAGATTGTTGGGAATTTACCCATATTGCAAGGCTTCAAAGATTTAATTTAATCCGTTTTTCCATTACTTTTTTATTTCAAAGGGCCAAAACCCTCAAATTATGCCCGGCACCCCATATCAAAATTATTTTTATTCATCAGCAAACGATCTAAGCAATCTTTTGTGGGAGTATAAGAAAAATCTGATGACTTTAACTACTATTTTTCTTTAATCATGAAGAAAATAATGAAAATGTATTGCTACTCTTCTCCGAATGACAACATTTTTTCCCCAGAATGCAATGTGACAAAGCCCCAAAACTATTTTTAGAATAAAGGTATATGTCCTTGTGTTCATTGTGTAATGTTTCGGATTTCTGTCAATATCGGTTGATAGAAAATAAAATCATAAGAATTTTTACATTATTTTGGTTATTTTGATATAAAATTAAAATACTTTTGTTTTTCAAAATTCCATATTTCAAAATGTAGGTCGGCACCCCCTATTTTTCTTTTCATTTTCCGTTTTCAAATGATTTAGGGTACACCCAGAAAAAAAATTGTGGAATTCTGATGACTTTGATTCAATGGGATCGACCCACCTTAAGGTATTTTAAATAATATGATTATCTCATGAACCCCAATGAATTCTCCTCTTCGAACAGATCAATTAAGCCCACCTTTTTCTTCTGTCTGGTCCACAAGCAGAAATATTGCATCTCAAGATCTAAGAACCTCTCCTGCTTTTCACAGGATAAACTTAAGATATTTCTTCCTAAATCTAGGGACATGGCGGCAAGTCGGTGCTGACCCCTGGGCGGTGCCTGGTTGTACTGACCCATGCAGACAGCGCCCTCCAGCACAGCTCCCTGCAGCAATACATAGATGAGATCCAGGGGGACCCCCTACATGAGCTGCTCACTGAGCATGTGGAGGGGAAGGTGCTGGCCATCAACAACTCACCCACTACAGAGTATGAACAGAGGCGCCACCAACGGGCACTGTTGATGAAGACCATGGTAGCCAAGACCGACCTGAGGCCCCCACCGATGTCCCTCTTCATGCTGATATACTTGTGAGTAGAACATGACAATCTTAAATTTACGATTCTAAACACCAGGTGGCACCACTGTATTATACCTGGCACAGTTGTCCATAGTTGTGTTTGATAGCAGTTTCGAAAAATAAAGAAAAGAATAAAGGAAAGGGGGTGCGGGGGCATGTATCATGTATATCAAATGTCTTCTGTAGATAATCTTAAAATAATCTTGAATAAATCGAATTTAAGAATGGAAAGAATTTCTTGTCCATGTTCCCATGAGCGTGTGTCCCGATGAGCCTTATATATGTAGCTGTCCTATCTCCTTGATTTAGAATTCATGTTACCGCTCTCTTTCTGTCAATACATTTGTAGCTGAATTCAGAAAGAGGATTGTATTTCATAACATTAATACCCATGCCCTATCATGAGTAATACAATAACAAGCTTGCAATAGTATGATATAATTCTGTATGTGAATGTATGTCCATAATATTTTTCCGTTTCAGGTTATTGACGACGATCATGGCCCCTCTGAAGCGGTAGGTAATAGTAGTATAATGCTGATGAGAATTATATTGCAATTATAGACTGCTTATCTTAAAGAACCAGCACATGTAATAGGAGAATTGACCTCTAATAGCATAAGATAATTACACATATACCATTTCTAATATACATTATTCCTTTTCAGGCTAAGTCTGGCCCCTTACTATATTACTATAGCCACTATAAAGTTGTAAGTATTTTTCAGTTTCTATAACTACCCAATCCAAAATAGACTTATCATAAGATAAAGTAATCCAGAAAGGATGCTCTAGATTGTTAACAATGTAGATTTAACTCTTCCTATATACCTAATTATTTTAGGGTTGCAATTCCGATTAAAATAATTACGATGCTCTATGAAAGGGGCTATTTTACTGTAGATGCCCGAAACTGAGACATCAGTTGTAAAATTATGTAAAGTGAAATTATGTATACCAAGGCATACTACTTTTATAATAGGAATTCTTCTTTCCTTTTCTTGTCAAGGATACTGATGGTTGTGTACCGGAAAGTAACAGGGGTAGAGTATGGCCCAACTAAGAGGAAACCATCTATCAAAAGAGGCTGATACCAGTGAGCACCGCGTAAGGACCAGTGCTAGGGCCGCTGTTATTTTCGCTTTATACTAATGACCTACATACCTGTCTTAAAAACCTGGCCTGTCAGCATTATGCGGAAGATACCTATACTTTTTGTTTAAAATAATCAAGGAGACAATCCATACACTCACATTTATTAGTGGATTTATATCAAGGTGAACACTTATAGTTACATCAACCGTGCATATTATGTATTGTTATCACTAGTCGAAATCAGTTGCTGAGGGCTGTGTCTCACGACCTTGGGACAATGTTTTTGTCTCTGATCGGGTGCCGTCTCTGACCAGCTGCCGTCTCTGACCGGTTGCCGTCTCTTACCAGGTGTCAGAAAAAGGTGTTTTAAAAAGAATTATACTCATATATATAAGGATTTGGAAAAACGTTATGGCGGTTGTTATATAATCATAGTTATAATTATAATTAGCCTCCTGCTGCTAGTATTTTGACCTTATCAAGCCAAGCCAGTCAGAGACGGCACCCGGTCAGAGACGGCACCTGGTCAGAGACGGCACCCGGTCAGAGACAAAAACATTGTCCCAAGGTCGTGAGACACAGCCTGAGACTGACCTATTTTAATAGATACACAGTGTCCAAGTATGTTTCTACATAGGTATTTCCTTGATGTTATTTGGCGATGAAATTAATGTCTCTAATACATATTGCATGGAGACTACTAGTATCGAATGTGCCATTGCATTGACTTATATCGTATAACACAGAACGCATAAAGAAATAGTCAACAGTGATTAAAACCTATCCAAAAATAAACTTTTCCTATGAGGACTCTTTTCCTTGGTTGTGACACATAGGATGCAATTATACTAAAAGGACACAGAAGAAAAGTTGAGTGCCGATGTCACTGAGAGCAAGCATTTAATGGGTACTAAATTAGTCACTCAGATAACATCCAGAACTACCTGATAACTAACTGATTAGTATCCTCATACTATTACTGACTCACTAAAAGTGCCTACCAATTACAAAATGTGGCAGAGACATGTATGTCCTTACATTAATTACAGCCTTCCATAGAATTAGCAATTGGCAATACGTGTCTCAACCACTCAAATAGCTTGAATGTGCATACTCATACTCATATTTCTAGATTTATTGAAAAATTAAGTTTAGTCTTCGTCCTATCAGTTCATCATACTGCCCATTATAAATGTATCCAAAGTTGCACCCTTCATTATGATAGACTCAAATCTAATGGCAAACCTCGTCTTCAGTATCTAAAGTCCCACAACTTACTTTCCCCAACTGCAGTGATAGCCGATAGCTATAGCCAGTGATAGCCACCCCACCTAGCGGTATAAACAGTAACTAACAATAAAGCCCCTGGCTACACCTGGTGAGGGACTGGGGAACTTGGGGATCAAGGTGCATTCTGGGAATCAGCCATTATGGAGCCATTTTTGAAGATGTCAACACGCCAGTCATCTGAGGAATAAATCTAACATCATCTGCCTTACCAACTACTTTTATGGTTGCATTATCATTACACCCACCAACATTCTGAGCGGATCGAGGACTGGTCCTCTGGGCTTTCAATGGGGGGGGTTTAAGGGCCCTCTGCATTGAGTCTACAATGGTCGCCAGCCACCTTAAGGGCCCTCTGCATTGAGTCTACAATGGTCGCCAGCCACCTTAAGGGCCCTCTGCATTGAGTCTCTCAACTTGAGCTTTAGCCTCCTGCAGCTGTGTCTCTGTCTCCATGAGCTGCTCCTTGAGCTGGTCCACTTCCTTACTGTTGTCCGTCGTTGTCCCAGTCCCAGGTTTGTTAGCCACCTGGAAGGAGGTGCTTGTGAGGTCTTCTGAGTCTTCCACCTTGTTCTGGCTGCTCATAACTTTGAGGACCTGAGAAGATTTTGAGATTCTGTTATTAGTACATGGTGCCAGATAATTTTTAACCTGTTTAGCATAATCCAATATATTTTTGTATCGCACTTTTGTAATTACCTAAAGGATTATTAACTTATTTTGGCAAATTAAGTATCTAGATACAATTAAATTATTATGTGTGAAGTTCAGAGAAAGGGTGCTGAAATTATTCACTGATGTCAGCATGCACACAGTACCATTTAGATAATTCCTTTGGCCATGAATATACTCAGTAGACAAACAATACATCTGGCTTTCTGCTCATTAACTTTTAGATTCATTACTGTACTATGGAGAGTTAGCACTCTTGCAGTATTTGGGGGATGAATGTAGTCAGCAGGACTATGGAGAGAGAGGGAAATTAGTTTCTACTATATTACCTTGGGGATGAATATAGTGAGCTGTACTATGGATGTACCAAAGATGATGAAGGCTGACACCAGAGCATACTGCAGCTCCACCTGCTGGCCAAGGGCAAAGAGCAGCACCACTCCCAGAATGCTCAGCACGGTCACATTGTAGACACACATACCAATGTACTGAGAGTCATTCAAGGCTGGGATGTTGACCTATTTTATGATGAGATGAATGAACCATGTCCTCAATCACTCGGTAGAATGAGTGCCATGTTTATTTCATAATCTCAGAGATGATAAGGATAGATTAAAAGAAATATTAAGACTGACCATAGATTAAAAGAAATGTTAAGATTGACCAACTTGTAATGTGGAGGACAACATCCAGCCCTTACTTTGATATTGCTTTAGATCAATGTACACATAGCCTTATGTGTCACGATCTTGATATCTCTACTGTAATTTATTTTCTTGTATATCATTGTTCAGGATTTGGCCAATCCCTCCTAAAAGCTATCATGGAACCATTTTTACTGCGTTAAGAATGTTAAGAATGTAAGACAATGTGAAAAAATGATAAGAAGCTGTTAGATAAATTCCTTGTATGTTGACATATTTAGGCTTACCTTTCTGGTTTGCCATGACAAGAACGCACCAAATATAAGCAGGAGCCCTTTATACACAAACACTGCAGCTTGAAAGTACAAGCTGTAATCAGACTTGCAGGCAAGGAGTTCCCTTTCCACAACCAGATTACCACCATCCAAAATCTAAAATGAAATATCATCTGTTAAAGTAAAGTAATGTACTCAATCTATTGCATTACAATGCCTAGAAGCAGACACAGAAGATATCATAGCTCAGCTACTATTGACTGGAGCCACTGTGATATTTGACTAGGTAGTCAATGTTGGATATAGAAACATGAAATATAGCATTCTACTTGCAATATATGGAGGAAATGCATAGTAATAATATCCTTGGTTTGTTTCATTTAAAAAACATTCTGAATGACACTAATCTTTATTTTCCACAACATTTTTTTACATTAAAATAGTTGTACATAAGGACCACCATGCAATGACATTTTATTAAATGAATTTTAAAACTGCATGAGGTTAAATGCCACAAGGTATCAGCTAGGAAATCTGACATAAAATCAGAAATTGGCTTTGGATGTGACTAAGATGTTTCAGGACATTCAATATTGATTAAAAAGATATCCCAGTGTTTGATATTATGATCTACCAATGATATCTTAAAATCATTAAGCACTATATTAGTTTGATATAAGATGATGTAACAGAACCAAACAGATAGTCATAGGAAAACATAAGATTCGCAGCAGAATTAGGAAAAAAACTGTAAAAGAAAATCCTAGTTCTTTGGCCAATCTCTATCTGAATAACACTAACCTACTATGAGGTTCACGCATCACCTGACAAGTCATGGGGCACTGGACCAAAGATTGCTGGTTCAAATCCCAACCATTCCAAGAGTCCTTTAGGTGATAACCAAAATGCAAAAGGTTACAGGTCTGGTGACCCAATTTTATGGAAAGTAACACCAGGCCACTGGTGTAGACACTGTGATATCCCTTTAAAGGTAAGTCAATCTTATATAGTCCCAATTTACCTCCTTCTCCAGAATAGTGTTAACCACTGAAGGTGTATCCAACACCTCCCTGAGGACAATGGCAACAACATCCAGCAGCACAAGGACACCCACCATCAGTATCAGATGGACATCTTGTAGAGACTGATGGTAGAAGGGAAATTGAGTTATTTAGAAATATGAGCTATGAAACATAATGGAGTATGTGAAGAGTTTGGATGCGAAACGACATAAGCGCCATTCTCAAAATAGGGACAAAAATCTGACAAAAATGAAGATTAGGGAGAGTGAAATAAAGTGTTCAAACTATTTTTCCAAGATTTGCTATTTTTCATATCAATAGGACCTACTCAGTATACAATCTGTTACCAAAGTATGATAATTGACCCCAGGAAATCTTTACAAAAAGCACTATATTATGCTTCAATTCTGTGATGGAGATATGTTGTGTGCATCCAAACTCTTCATGTCTTATAAATGTGTATGGTGTAGCCATACCATAAGCCACCTATTGTATTCAGCTTAGACCTGTGGATGACTATTGGGGTCAAACTATTCCAAACAGCGTTTATGAATGCAGATTATTGGTCCAATAATTGTGGTCATGTTTTTTTAATTTTTAATCGTAAGGAGGGTTATATTTCAAATGAATTGTATCAGTTCAATAACAGTTCAATCAACATGACTTTCATATGGCATATAATTCGATAGAAATATACTGTTTTACCTACCACACGTTTACCACTTGTGTTAGTAAAGATAACATAGACCCTCCATGTTTTGGCGAACAGGGCTCCAAATGACAAACTGAACCCAACCATAATAGTCACAGTCCTCAACTGCAATAAAAGTGACAACGAGGGTTATTCCCGTTCGTTTTTCCTTTAATCAAAAACAACAACAAAACATCTCATCTAAATGATCGATTCTGAACACTGAATATCTAGCAAACAAAAACAAGTTTCCAAATGTTTTATAAACTAAAGTTACTGATTTAAGCTTAAAATACTGAGCGTATTATGTATACATACCTTACACAGCAAGGCCACATTGGTGGGAGATAATTCCCGCAGAACCACAGTGGTATAAACCACTATACAACCCACTAAGATGAAATTGTTCATCACAGGAGATGACATCCGGATAATTCTGAGAACATGGATACATTAAAACCAATAAGTTATCCTTAGATAATTTATGTAAAAGATTGATAAATGTCAGAAAATTTTAATCTTGATCCAACAGATACCAGCCATCTATGGTACATATGAACTAGATTACTTGTGGCAAATATCAAAGTATCAAAGCCTAGATCTCGGATCGGGATTTCCGTCATGTAAATGTAAGTATACACTTACCTTTGTTTTCTGAAGTAGACATTGAAGGTTAGGAAGGCCAAGGCTAAGAGAACACCAAGAGCAGCAAAACAGCAGATGGTGATGTACACACTGCCTCTGACAAACACCTGCACTGTGAGGAAGGTTGTGGCATCCTTGGGAACCCCATCTACAAAATATCCCATTATTGACCCTAATTGTTGGTATGAGGGCACCGTCATGCCATATTTTCACTGCCGCCACTTTGTAGTTTGGTAGCAATCTAAATTCTTAGGGTCGCTATTGTCTCCATCTATATGGTCCCACTTGCATCCAGACTAAAAGAGGTTGCAGTGTTCCTTCAGTTCACTGTAATGAAATTAAAATGCTACTGTCTATAATGAGAACCAGAAACTTTTTCTAATGACTTCCACTAGTGACACTGGTTACAGGTAACTGATAGAGTTCCTCTCCTTTTTCGTGATTATCATTCTGAAGAGACTATTGCTATCCTTTTTGAATACTCACCTTTCCAAAGAAATCCTATTTCGTCATACATCTCTATATCCTTTTTTGATTGCTTGTAAAGACCAAGGGTAGTTTTTGTTGTACCTGTTTTACAAGAAAACACAACTGTTATAAAAAGTAATTATGTACTATTGCTGTCATAATGCAAACTATGAAACGATTTTCCAATCAAACATAACTGTCATAGAGATTTGTCATATTGCTGTCATATTGCAAAATGTGGTCATTCAGGTAATAACATGAAAACATCAAAAGAAGCAAAACCCCTTGGAAAGAAACATGGCAGATTTAAAGATTTCTTGTACCTCTATATTGCATAATATCCACTTCTCCTGGTGTGTCACCATTTTCATCGAAGAATGTTTCACCATTTACACCCAAGAATTGTACTGACCAAATGTTCTTCAGGATGAGATCTCCCATTACTCTGTCAGAGTATTCAAAGTCTTCCAAGCTTTTCCCTGGGAAAATATGTGTACAATTGGCCTCTCTAGTGCTCAGATACTCTCTCTATTAATTATATCATGGATAGTACAAGCCATGATGCTTAACGAGTATTGAGTCTACCTGTGAGACTTGGACAATAATGAATATATTCCATGCTAAATATTACTAGAAATACCATGTAGGCCTTAGTTATAGATTTAGGCATATCTAACCCAGGAACCTAGATAATGCAACCTAATCAGTTGCAAAACTTGGGAATAATTAATAATACCCATACATTAATACATGGATCTATAATAGTAATACAATATAAATTATATGATAAAGGAATCTTACCAGTGCCCCTGAGATCCTCAATAGTCTGGTTCAGCCCCAATGCTATAGCCCAGACTGCATCATAGGCCACCCCACCTTTGGGTGAACCGCTCAGGACCCGGTTATTAGTTAGCTTGAAGTAACTCTGGAGAAACTGCTGGGGGTTCATGCCGGCCAGCCCAGGCTCCTGGCGCTTATTGTTGAGAATCGACTGGAAATTGAGCATGATGGTGGAGGAATAGGCGACCTTGTAGACCTGCTCACCAGTGCAGTCAATGTCAGGGAAATCTGTAATTAGGAAATGTGTATAGATGTAGGGTGATTCATGAGTAGCTCAGTATGGAGGAATAAGTAGTGTTAGAGGAGTAGGGATCTTTATTTCATGTGGAGAAACCAAGTTACCATGCTTATGTACTAGAAAGGCCATTGTCCACGCCCCAGTGGAGAAACTGATGCTCATTCTCCATGGGCTGATTCTCCACGATGATGTCACCAAAATAGCTATGCAACCAATCTTAAGTTGTATATTTTCATGAAATTAATAAAAGATTACATGAAATGAATACAGAGATCCACTCTAAGCAGTCTGAACTCCTGGTTTCTCGACCCGTGATGCATTGGATCGCATCCAATGCACCACTTGTGGAGAAACCTGTAGTTCGGACAGATTATCGTGGACCTCTGTCTATGTACTTAGGTGGGGTGTTTTCTTAGTTCCTTGGGGGAGGGGGCAGAAGGAGGTGCTAGAGAAGTGTAGGCTGATCATAGGGAGATAATGTTACAGGGCAGGCAATATAGCACAAGAAGTAGGGGCTTGGTCAATATGTGTGTGATGGGGGAGGGGTGAACAGATCTTTACAATAAATGTATTAATTTAGTGTGTCATACATGCCTTTTTATGTACAGTATTAACATGAATTTTTTACACAGGTTGTTGTGACTCAACAAACAGTATGTTTTACGTTAATTATAACCTGAATTATTTGAAGGAATATTGCCTACTATGGTCAGGCCAGTTCGGAGTGTACCAATCAGCTATAAACCATACGTACAGGCTGCCATACATCCCAGCTTTGTATGCCTGAAAAAGGGAATTGTTTCAACAATCTGACAGCACATACGACGTAGGCTTAATTCCATTAAAGACCCTAAAGACATTAAAAACCAGGACAAGTTCGGTTGACAGAAATTGTATTGATGACAATAAGTTAACATCAGTAGTTTAGTTGAATTAGTGTTAGTGTTATAGCTCGAAACATTTAGATAGACATGATAAATCTGTTTAGCAACAACCTCTTTTTTTTTAAAGTGTTTTTATTAAGGTATACAGTTATTATGTAAATACATAATCTGCCTCTGGACTCGGCAATGCCGTTATGCTGTCCAGGCCTTCTGATGGTTATAATTTCTATCTGACTATTTGTGTAATGGTGTCATAATAATAAACATTCTGACAAGAAAAAACCCATAAAACAATTGGTTTTTGTTGTCATTGGATGAGGGATGAGATGAGGATGAGATACAAATAATAACGGTATGCGAGGTACAGGTATAAGTATACAGTCAAGTTTAACAAGCAAACATGTCTTGTGGTGTATGGTGGTACATAAAGTATTATCTTTGAAACATTAATAATGGAAAATATAACAAACCTCGCACATAACTTGTACCAGCTTCTTCTCATAGCAACTAACAACAATTATTCTTGCATCTTGTTGCTAAGAGACAAAACAAATGAAATAGAATCACAATAGTTACACATAATATTATTTTAATCCTTTGGATCCTTCTGGCTACTGAATTAATGCACTACATGGTCAAGTACGGCTGGAGTATTAATCAACTTAGTTTGGTAAATAGATCTTTCCAGATCAACAAAACTGTAGTAAACGGTTTTTCAGTTTATATTTCATTATTTTGATATCTCTATATTTCAGAAGTAAAAAGTTTACCATTTATTTCCTTGGAAAAATGCCTCAAATGGAGCAAATCCAGGTATTGAAATTTCATCCCCAGTGACTTTAACTTTGAGATAATAATTCTGACATGGCATTAATCCTAAATCTAATGTGAACATAATCAACAGTTAATTAACACCTTAAGACTGTCCACTTGGAGATATGGAGTTTCACTGATGATTTCTGCCGAGACCAGCGTCATATTCTCTGCAGCAATACGTAGTCTGAGGTCATCTACTGCCTTTTAGACATTGAAGAAACAATTAATGAGCAGACAGTTCTTCATCATCACCTGACGGTATAGATGATTTCGCAGGGATTTCTAAATTTGAAAGACATTTGTCTATACTGCAAATATTAGTGACACTATGAAGACTAAAATAAGGTATACTTAATTTTGAGGTTATGGAGTCACTTTAGGGAGTAGTATTAACAGGGCACTTAGTGACACCATTACATCAATAAAAAGTATGCTTTTGAGTTTTGAGTTTTGAGCGTTCATGTGTGAATTATAATTATGATGTCATGATGTCAAAAACTGGTTATATGCTGGACTATTTGAAGTGCAGATCTTGAGGCAATAGAGCCACTTGAAATAAAGAGCAGGAAACATACTCAAACTAAGACATTTTATGAAAACCAGTCACCTTAGAGAATATTGGAACCGGTTCATGTATGGTGGCCACACGGCGCCAGTTGAACAACTTCATGATGGCCACCAGAGCTGGGTTCTTTAAGGTGTCAGGCGGTTGTGTCCTAAGGAACCGAGGGAAATCATTTTTATTGGAGAGGGCAGGAGAGGAACTTCCATATGAGAGCTGCAAAACAGTACAATTTAAAAGTATCAATATACATAGCATAGCTGTTGACAAAACAATTTAAAAGTATCAATATACATATAGCTGTTGACAAAACAATTTCTCTGTTATGCTTGTTGAGAGTAGGCATTGCCATACCACTACATACAGGGTAGTATGTATACATTATGCTACTTTGAGTTGGTTAAGATTAACGCTCATCTTAGAGAGTGATCTTTTATTAACAGCAGGTGGAAGGGGGTGGAAATAATTTCTACCCCTTGATGGGCAGGGGATGGGGGAATTTAACCATTCAATTTAGTCAACCCCTCTATGGTGGTATGAAAGGAATTTCAAACATCTGCATTAACATTTACCACCGTCCTGTTGATAGTATTCTCTAATGTGCCTTCAATGTAATGTAGGCCCAGGCTGTGAGCAATGACAATCATTTGAGCCCTGCGCTTGTCTGCTTACCTGAACCAGGTTCCACAAGGCAGAGGCCTTTGCTGTGGGTTCAGTGACCACCGAGCATCCAGCTCCCAGAATAGCGACCTTAGTAGGGGCCGAGTAGAGCTGGGAGTACAACGCGTCAATCCCTGCTCCAGTGTGGCACTGAAAATAAATCTCCATTTTACTCTCTAGGGAATTTGAATTTGACATTTTAATTTTGACCTGCTGAATGATTTGTTATTATTTAACAGAGAAGGTGGGGAATAATTTTATCATGTATTTCAAAAACTAAGGTGACTTAGTATACACACATATCTGGAAGGCTTGGCAGTATCAGTTCAATGGAAAGCTATTATAAAAAAAATATATAATTATCCCATATGAATCCTTGGTGAGCACAACATATTTTATTTTGCATAATGCCTAACAATACTGCATTGTAGGGACAGGGTCATTATCAAGTGTTAACAGACCTTGGTGTCGTTCCACAACAGGAGCAGCTCATAACCAGGCAGCAGGTCAGGTCTGTTGTTGATGTCCTCCAGGGCCATGTTAACTGCAGGTAGCACCCCCAGGCCACCTGCCCACCCACCCTCCATGGGGAAGAGCCCTATGAGATGTAGTGGGGTCCTGGCACCTTGAAGGTTCCCATCCTCTTGGCTATGAACCAGCAGGGGCAGGAGGAATGCACAGAGGATGCTCTGAAGGCAATGGTGCCCCAACATCCCCATGTTGTACAGTAGGAGGAATAACAAGGTGTCCTCTAGCCTAGTAGCTCTCTGCTTGTTTATGTAATTATATAATTATGTATGTGGGGAGGGATGGTCGAGGGCCTACCCAGCTGACCAATGAGCAGTTATCCAAAGTGTGTACGGTAGATTCAGCATGAGTCGGACACATAACCTTAGAAGGATTGTGCAATTTGAGGTTATTCATGAGCCTGGGACGGCCCAATATTGAAATGTCATACTCCGCATGCAAAATCGTATACGCGCAGTCTTGAGTGGAGCCTTGCTTTTGCTTGGAATAATCTTGAGCCAGAAGATTGAAACATTGATTCATTTAAGTCCTTCAAACTAGATGTACACAAATTTTTGGTACTAAATCTTCCTGAACCAGTTTAAGTGGCACACGCACCCCCCCCCACCTTATCAAAGCTCGCGATATGGGTAGCAGCACAGTTCTACTAACCTTAGACATTTAAGTTAGTAATAAGGATGGTCTATTGTAAAACATAGCTGCGTTCTGTATAATGCAACTATGTATATGTTAAAGCAAAACATGGTTCTAGAATATAAAACCAAAGATAGAAGAAGCAGGTTTAGAATTAAGATGACATCTTGTCAAGGGCATTCAAAGCCACTGATGTACCGGTAATAGTTAATTGTTACTCACTGTTATTGTTCAAAGCGTTTTGTAAAATGCAAGAATAGTTCATTAAATTTTATAAAGCTTAATGAAAATATGGCCTACATGATTGTCATTATTTATTGGAAAACTATTAACTCATCACGAGACCTAGTATATTAGTCGATAAAGAGAAATGGTATATTGCTCGCCAACTGAAATAAATATGTGTTCACTAAAATAGTAAAGGTCGCCGACTTCAAATTAGCCTGAAAAGGCTAAGAAGTGTCCATATCAAGGTATTTGTCTGACTCATGGTGAATATACCCTATTAGTATGCAAGTCTACACCCACGCACCATACAGGGATGAATCGGTACCTTCCATGAACAGAATACATACTAATAATAGGTCCAGCATGCCGCTGTATATATCATTATAATTATTTCATTTGCGCACACAATCTTCTCTACGGGACGGTCTTCCGCACGCCACACTGATTAACATTCCTTGTTCTGGTGTGGTAAGTTTTTGATGTTGGTGGATTTTACAGAGATTATATTCATGACTCAGAAGGCTTAAATCGTTGTTTAAATATTAAATATAATGGCAAGATTTCATGTTGGTGCTGTGAAAAACACTTAATTATCATAGTTTACATAATTAATTATATATTAACACCTGAACATGAGTTGTGTGTCAGTATGAGAGCGCGGCCTTACTCCAGTTTCAATTTAGCAATAGCAGTTTTGAATATCTTATACGTGGGCAATTTTTGGGACTCATGGGGCAATATATCCCAAACCGTTATAGCACCGTAGTATGAAGAACATTCATAGAACACTGACTTAGCTCTTCTCTTAGCAAACCTTACTTTTAGGTCGCCACGAGTTTGTACATTTGCCTTGACTAAAGCCTCGCCCTTATTTGACTTTTTCCACATTATGCATAATAGCTGTTTAGTATGTCTGGTGATGAGGGTGTCAATACCACACTCTCTATGCAGATCTATAATACTGATTTCCCTTACACGGGCCTTCAAACAGGTTCTCAATGCCTGATTCTGCATACGCTGCAGTTTAGTTAGCTCACCTTTAATCACACTGCCAGCATAGAAGGAGCAGTTGAAGTTTAGGATGGCTTTCAAAACCATTCATTTTAATTATTGCCTTCACTAGATGTTCATCTCATGAAGGCAATATTATAAATTTAGATGATCACTTTCTATCATGCCCAATAACTACAATTTCTATAAAAGGGTGTCTAAAAGTGCACCATCATGCAAAAGACAATACTTACAGTTGACTGGGTGGGGCACCCCCTAGGCCCCTAATAAAAATTTGTTTCCTACGCCTCTGCTTTAAATGTTACTCCTTCCAGCAAAGTGCAAAAAGAGAAGCTATCATGCATGAATTACTGCATATTGAGATGGGATCTCAGGGTGAAGGCTCTGGTAACAGCCACATGTCCTTGAACGTGGGATTTTGCTGGGTTTGGGCAGTCTCTGGGGTTAGTTTGGAGCCAGTGAACAGGAACCAGGAATGGCACCAGAAAGTATGATGGTGAAATTACCATCATACATTCTGGTTCCTGTCCACTGGTCCAACCTACCAGCAGGGATTGCCCAAACCCAGCAAAATCCCAAGTTCAAGGCCATGTGTGTTACCAGAGCCTTCTTTTGGAAAGATTTGGGAACGAGAGTTGTGTGAGAGCGGCAGGTGTTATACCGGTGTGCGTGCCGTGGTAAGCTATTGGCACACTTCCCTCTGCGGCTTTGGGGGTTTGGGCCTCACAGAATCAATGACAACTGAGGTCTTGTCAGCAAGGTCGTATTGTATTTCCAACAATAGTGCTGGTCATATTTGAACGGCTTGTTTACTATTATGGAGAACAAACTAAAGCTATAATGAAAACTTTTGAAAAGTATGTATATTTCTTTTGACTTTACATGCTGTACTAGGGTTTCATGAAGGGTTTCATGAGGGTGCAACACGTTTGGATCAGTAACACAATAATTACGTGGTGTGTCTCACAATGGCAGTTTGTGCCACAATACTAGATTATCTCATCAGTGCTATCACATGGTTTAGTGGCGCTGGGCACTGGACAACCCTGTATGGGGCAACTCAATGATCCCTTTGTCATATGAATATTATAACGTCCCACATGTATATTGACAAAGTAAATATTCATGATGATATAAGGAAAGTAAATATTCATGATGATAATACAGTTCCGTACAGACTTGTCAAATACCAGATAGATTCAGGGTCCAATCACACAAAAACAGGTGATTACGGGGTACCTATAGATTAAATGAATGAAAAGGAAGCAAGACCAATCTAAATATAATAGTATACATTGTGCACGCCACTATCCGTTTTAGATTTAGATTAGTTTAAGCATGATGCATGAGTTGAAGGGTACAAGCGTTTACAAGGAATTGTGCATATGAAATATTGCATAGTCCGGACAATTCTGTGCAAATGTAGCGGCTAGGTTCTGGGTTTACTATAATGTGGAGGGTTCTGTTGGATGCTGTGTTGCGAGCTCGGTCCTAACCCTTCAGTCCGGCGGTAGGTGGTAGCACCTACTCCAGGCTTGGGGTATGGATAGAGGTTGCTATAGGCTTCTGTTCTCTGTGTGTGCAAGCAGGCTGGCTGCCTTCACATAGCCAGCGTCCGATGGAACTCGTCAGTTCCTCTGTGATACTTGAATAATAAAGACCCACATTAACATCGGCTGCAAGCCTACTGACCTGCTCTGAACTCTATAGGGAGTTCACCCAGATTAGCTGAGCCTGTTAGGTTATTGAATAAACAACCTATGTAGCAACCTGTACACTTGATCCGAACTGTGTCGACCTTGTTCTTTACTCAATAACTTCTCACCAATATCAAGGAAGCAAGGTCGCGTTTATTACACAAACATCTCACCAGAGATAGGTTATCTACCTACACAATTGGACAAGTACATCTCAAAAGGTCTAAAGAGAGAATCAGAGACACTGCTACCCTCAAGTGGCCACTTGCAGTAACTCCTGTATAAAGTGTCTATGTGCTCACAACCACGGCTTTCTGCCAAGATCTTGCCCGGCCAGGATCAATTTATCCTATCCTTATCACCCTAAGAATGGGGCTATTAGGGCTGTGTCTCACGACCTTGAGCCAATGTTTTTGTCTCTGACCGGGTGCCGTCTCTGACCGGGTGCTGTCTCTGACCGGGTGCCGTCTCTGACCTGGTGTCAGAAGGAAGGGTTTTTTAATTTTTAACATATACTCATATATATTATGATTTGTAAAAACGTTATGGCAGTTGTTATGTACCTATAATTAGCCTCCTGCTGTTGGTAGAAGATAAACTAAACTCCCAAATGACATCCGGTCAGAGACGGCACCTGGTCAGAGACGGCACCCAGTCAGAGACGGCACCCGGTCAGAGACAAAAACATTGGACCAAGGTCGTGAGACACAGCCCTAGACTCAATGTTCAACCATGTACAACGAGAAATATTGATTACATCATGCATTGCATTCAATATAAGGAAAGTTTCCTATACTATACATGGAAATTATTCAATGGGACACGAGCAGGGCCCATTGGTGAGGTGCTGTTATCTACGTGCGGAGGCTGGTGGATCACAGGCCAAGCTGGCCCCACCTCAACCTCTGTTCCCCAGCATCATCGCTAGCACCAAAGGTTGCTGGTTAAAATAGTTCCGGTGCACTTGGTGGAGTGGTATTAAAAGTGTGGAAGGGTACCGCATAGGGATTCCTCCCAACATACGGGGGAAGTGACGTGGTCATGGCCCCTCAGATACCAGCGATGTCGCTCGGACGCATCTGAGGACGAGTTGGGGCCAGCTTAGATCACAAGCCCACAGCTGACCATGAGGCATGGACTGGTGATAATATTTGAATACAGCATTTGAATTTGAATAGTAAGTTGTATGAGGATGCATTAATTAAAACACTTAAATAACTGTAGGCAAAGCAGATAAGAGACTTCATACTCTTTACTCTAAGAACTTAAGAACAACATTTATTCTTTTAAAGTGCAAAACAGATTCTGAAAGAGATCATTATGACGATTATATCGCATAACATATTAATGAAGGTGTTTTGTCAAGAGGTACCGTAAAACCTCGCGCATAAGCCTTAGGCCTACTCGTGTATAAGCTGCACCCCGACTTTGGGACGATTCTATAAGCGGCAATGGCGATTTGATTATGATGACCTTTATAATACTGTACTATAGAAGCAAACACTTGCATATACGCCGCACCCTGACCCTGGGCCAATCCCATAAGCCGCACCGCCGATCTGACTTGCGTACAAGCCATGGCATTCTCAAGAGCTACTCTGGCTTACTCTTGAGCCTCTCTACTTCAGCTTTAGCTTCCTCCATTTGCTTCCTAGGTACCCTGAGCTCCTCCTTGAGCTCCTCTATGTGCTTCTTGGCCACAATGAGCTGCTCCTTTAGCTGCTCTAGTTCATTACTGTTGTCTCCAGTTGTCACAGTGACAGGGACCTGACAGGAGGTCCCTGTGATGTCTTCTGAGTCTTCTACCATGTTTTGGCTGGTCATTACATTCAGGACCTGTTAAGGAAAATTGTTATTCGTACAGGATAATGAGGGATAGAATTAGATTCCCTCTTATCACCCAAAGTTGATAATAAATAAATAAATAAATAAATAAATGCATATGATATCAACAGATTATGTGGAATAGCAATATGGTCTTCTGTAAATATCAACCCTCTATATTACCAGATACATAGAAGTTGCATTAAAAGTGATTAATTACCTGGGATGCTATGCTCCGCTACCTTACTTTGGGGATGAACATGGTTAACTATACGATCAATGTCTAGCTTATAATCTGCCACATTACCTTGGGGATGAATATAGTGAGCTGTACTATGGATGTACCAAAGATGATGAAGGCTGACACCAGAGCATACTGCAGCTCCACCTGCTGGCCAAGGGCAAAGAGCAGCACCACTCCCAGAATGCTCAGCACGGTCACATTGTAGACACACATACCAATGTACTGAGAGTCATTCAAGGCTGGGATGTTGACCTATACAATCAGATGGTTGCATATTGTAATGATTGTGGGCCGTCAAGGAGAAAAGGACCTCCCCGCACAATTTTAGGTACTGTGTTTGGCCACCAGAGGGCCCACAATGGTCACAAAAGTGAATTTTTTTTCTAAAATACTTTTAGAAAAACAATGATTTTCGTCAAAACATTCTATTTTGGTCTCACCCTTCTATATTGGAAAGTGAACATTTTGAAAGCCAAATAAGGCCTAAAGAACAGGTATTCTTAAAATTCTTATTCTTGCCATGGCAACATGAATTCAATTTTAAATATATAAAATTGATAATATTGATGAAAGAATTCACGATGATTACTACACTGAAAACAGAATATGAATACAATTTCTCCGTCTAAAGCTATGACCAAAAGTTTGAAAAGGTTAGGGACATTTTGTACTATTTATTTTGCAACAGGTAGCGTATCTAATGTGACCTACACAGTTATACCTTTCTGGTTTGCCATGCCAGGAAAGCACCAAATATGAGCAGGAGCCCTTTATAGACAAGCACTGCAGCTTGAAAGTATATGCTGTAATCAGACTTGCAGGCAAGGAGTTCCCTTTCCACAACCAGATTACCACCATCTAAAATCTGAAAGGGAACATCATCAATGGCTGTAAGTGTGAAAATGGTTGAATGTGCTCATCCATATTGAATTTTAATGACAACATACACATTACAGGGGCAAATCCAAGATCTGTTGAAACAGGAAGGGAAAGAGGATCATTGGCATAATCATTGCCCATAGACTTGAGAGTTAAACTTGCCACAAGTTGAATGCAGTAACATCTGGAGGAGTTATTGAGGTATTCCGCATTAGCGAGATACAGTGGCTCCACCTTATGGACCACTGGTACCAATCATAACCCTTTGCTCTGCAAGGACCAGCTCAGCCAAATCTCGTGTCCGAGATTAGGGTACAAATAGGGTTTGAGTATTGTGAGTGGGTTGTACCTGGGTATTCCTTATGTCACCTGTCCCTCATAGAGTAGTGGTTAGCATGGTGGATTCATGATGCAGAGGACCTAAGCTCAAATCCCTGTCAAGTCATATATTGGTGACCATACCATGCATTTACATTCTTATATATATATCAAATATATTTTGCTTTGATAGGTAGAAGTGAGTAACAACCTTGAAATTATATCAAAGAGATATCAATAGTGTTTAGACAAAATGTGTATTCCTATTTCTTCAAAGGAATTATATATATATACATTTATTTTTTGGAAATACAAGATCTCCTATGCTTAAGCACTGGAAGGCCGTATTCAATGGTGCCATTGAATACAATGTGTCTGTATTCAATGGGCTAAGAAAAGGTTGTTCTTCCTTCATTAAACGGCTTCAAATAAAAAAATAAACACAAATGCCAACTACATTGATACCGCTCTGATGTATTTCACTCGTGGGGGCTGGGGCGCATCCCACTCAGCCTGCGGCTTCGTGGGATACTGCCCCAGCCCCCACTCGTGAAATACAACAGAGACGGTATCAATGGCCGTTGGCATTTGTCTATGTATTAATAAGAAAAGGTATTGGTTGTTTATGGTGTGGTCACCAATATATGACTTGACAGGGATTTGAGCTTAGGTCCTCTACATTCTGAATCCACCATGCTAACCACTACTCTATGAGGGACAAGTGACGTAAGGAATACCCAAGTAAAACCCACTCACAATACTCAAACCCTATTTGTACCCTAATCTCGGACATGAGATTTGGCTGAGCTGGTTGCTGGAGGTTAGAGGATATACACTGGTACCAATAAACATGGCGCTGTACACAGGTCATCTTGCTAATGCGGAATAGCCTTTCCCCTCAGAAAAAGGGTCACTGCCCACCTACTTTGCCACCATATGTTATAATCAACTGATGAAGGCAACGCCTCTACCAAAACAATGTTATCAATTTAATTCAACATTGATTCAACATCAATATGACTGTAGGTATAACGTAATATGTGTATTAGTACCTGCTTCTCCAGAATAGTGTTAACCACTGAAGGTGCATCCAACACCTCCCTGAGTACAATGGCAAAAACATCCAGCAGCACAAGGACACCCACCATCAGTATCAGATGGACGTCCTGTAGAGACTGAGAGGAAGAAGAACCATCACTTGGTAATTCAGTTATTTAGGAAAAATATAACTTGTCCAATTAAGTCTTTCATTTAGAGTAATAAGTAACAAGAGTTTTAGACTTAGAAACAAGGATTAAGACTGATAGAAACAATGACATTGCTCAGTATGCAATTATTTAGGAAAACAGAATGTCTCGAATTTATATGTATGATGCTTAACAAAATTATCGAAGAAGGAAAAGGGTGCACTGCTATACCTACCACTTTTTTGCCACTTTTGTTTGTAAATATAACATAGACCCTCCAGGTTTTGGCAAACAGGGCTCCAAAGGACAAACTGAACCCAACCATAATAGTCACTGTCCTCAACTAAAAAATAGAAAATAAAAGGACCAAGGATCATTGTAATTTCCCCTGCTACAATTGAGAGCTCTTGAACAACTCATGGTGTTCTTTTTTCCCAACTCATACATTTATAGTATCATAAAATTGCTCTGTGCTCAAAATGTTGAAATAGGTCAAAGTCAAGGAGTAAAATCTGTGACTTATACCTTACACAGCAGGCCAACATTGGAGGGGGACAGCTCACGGAGAAACACAGTGGTATAAACGACAATGCAACCCAATAGGATCACATTGTTCATCATAGGAGAGGACATCCGAATAATTCTGAAGACATGCAGACACTAAAAGTTGACCCTAGATACATGCAAATGGATAATTGTATCTAGTATCTTCTTCCACTGAAATTCCCCGTCACATCTCAGGATCTCTTTCGTTCAAATCCTACTAAGCATATATCTCCTTGCCCTCCAAACCATATTTTCTTATAATAGTTAAAGGTAATCTGGTGGAGTCCATGAGGCACACAAGGTTATTGTTAAGGATAGATATGAGGCAAGGGTTAGGTTTGCTTGTACAATCACAATATAAAAGATTGGCTGTCACCTAGACTCAGTTAGGTGAGATCTTGTGAGACCCTGGTGGTGCCACCTAGTAGAAGGTGGAGAGCTGGAAGCAGACACTGTGTGAGGGAAAGGGAGTAAGAACATATAGTACTAGTGAAGTTATAATGATGAACACATAGTTATAACCCCCATAAAAGATGCATGGAAATAGTCTGAGACACTTCTAAATTTTGGATGCATAACATTACCTTTGTTTTCTGAAGTAGACATTGAAGGTAAGGAAGGCCAGGGCTAAGAGAACACCAAGAGCAGCAAAACAGCAGATGGTGATGTACACACTGCCTCTGACAAACACCTGCACTGTGACGAAGGTTGTGGCATCCTTGGGAACCCCATCTACAAAATATGTTGTCCTAAGTTGTGCAACTGGAGGTTCAGATAGAGACTGCCTGGACCCTCACATCTATAGATATGCTAGTGTGGTAGGTTTTAAAAATTGATATTTAAATGTCTAAATAGTATATTATTGTAGGTTTAAAATCCATCAGAATTTCTTGTCATCTCTCTATACTACTTATTTATCAGCAATTAACTACAGGTGGTGCTACCATTGCCACGGCCACGTACACGCCTGCTTGCCAGCTTGCGTGGGCTTGATTCAGTTAAAAAATGACGCACCAGAGGGCACTGGGGTCTGTAGCATTCTGTAGCTGAACATGGCACCAGCAATCTTGAGTACTTAAGTCTCTGTATCACCATATGCATGTCACCACCCCATTAGCACAATATCTTATGCCTAAGGAAGATT
This sequence comes from Harmothoe impar, assembly GCA_947462335.1. NCBI lineage: Eukaryota > Metazoa > Annelida > Polychaeta > Phyllodocida > Polynoidae > Harmothoe > Harmothoe impar. Next base: position 57,653,974 of record OX381713.1, on the reverse strand, counting down.
TCATGGGATATCTTATTCTTCATCCAAAGACAGGGACTCCCCTGGTCCCCATATAGATAGCTAACCCTGAGCCTTACCCTAACTCTAGATCTACCGTAAATTCTCGCGTAGACGCCGCGGCTTGTAAACAAGTCAGATTCAGCTTTCTTTTGATACCAAACATGCCTATATAGGGTGCGGCTTATACGAGAGTTTTTATGAGTATACTGCAGTACCAAAATCGCAATATTCATACCCCCTCTACGGCTTATATAATTTGTCAAAGTTAGGGGTGCGGCTTATACGCGAGTTAGGCTTATACGCGAGAATTTACGGCAATCACAAAGAACCAAGCTAACCCTAACCATTGCGCAAGTATCCAGTGTGGTTGGTTTCTATGAAGCATCCCCTGGGGGACTGGGAGATGCTGAGGCATGTTTTTTTTTTACAAAGCATCCCCTAGGGATTTTGAGCTATATTTCCTACAGTTATAGGCTTATATATGCTTGTATAACACATTCAGTTATTATGGGATGGATTATCCATCAATTCTATATTGGAACCACTTATTATTATATTCAAGAGAAATCCACTTTCCCAGCATGACTCCCATAGACTCTACACTATGTCTGCCCAAAAATGTGTGCCCGACTTTGGCGCCACCATGAGGATGCTGCCTCAAATACACCCTGATGGTTTCAGAGTATAAAAACTCATTAATTTCCAGCATCTTGGACGTGTATGCCATTATAGCCATCAATCATCAACATATTTATACATGTTCTGCTTCACTACATGTACAATAGTATGTCATAATGAAAATCAGATACTTTACCTTTCCAAAGAAATCCAATTTCATCATACAGCTCAATCACTTGCTCTGATTGTTTGTAGATTCCAAGAGTAAATTTAGTTGTTCCTGTTATGTAATAAAGCAATGATAAACAAAGAGAATGGTATTGCTGCAGTATATAAAAGCTTGACAGCTAGGAATAATGTGATAAAGTATTAAATGTATAACCCAAAACAATATATATTGTTTTGTATATGATTGTTACACTTCAAGAAAAGGTAGTTAAAATAAAGCCATACCTCTATATTGAGCAATTTCCACATCACTTGCAACATCTCCATTTTTGTCAAAGGACACTACACCATCTACACCCAAGAATTGGGCTGACCAAACATTCCTGAGGATGAGGTCTGCCATTCCTTTGTCAGAGTATTCAAAATTCTCCACATTTTTACCTTTGAAGAAATAAGAACTGACATTGCTAAGGCCTGTTTATCTAAGCAAATGTTTGATGGTAACACAAGGAAAGTATGAGTAATAAATCAAAACAGAATGTTTCATTTAGAATCTCATGGATGATTAAAACAATGCATAAGATGTGTGTCATATTTCTTTTTATAATAATACCATATGCACTATGCTAAAATATAAATGTATGCTATGGACGAGATGCCTGATTAAAAGACTAGTAAATTAGGCTGTGTCACAAGAAGGATGACTCAGTAAGAACACTGATAATGCATGCCCTAGCATTCAGTTTTAGTTTCCAAAAGAATTGGACAACACATAATTTCCTACTACAACCATGTATTTTATAATATGCAATAAAATGATTTTACCTGTTCCTCTGAGATCATTAATAGTCTGATTAAGCCCCAATGCTATAGACCATAGTGCATCATAGGTCTTCCCAGTGTAGTCATAGCCCATAAGAACCTGCTTATTGGTCAGGCTAAGGTAACGCTGAAGGAACTTCTGGGGGCTCATGCCTGCCAGCCCGAGCGTTTGGCGCTTATTCCTGATAATGGACTGGAACCTGGTCATGATGGAGGAGGAATAGACTACCTCATAGATTTGCTCAGCAGTGCAGTCAACATCAGGGGAATCTGCATTTGCAAATCACAAATGGCATAGCCTGTGCTTGTGAGAATTAGCAGTGTCAAAAGGAGAGAATGTTAACTAGAGCATGGCTGAAGCACCATCTTGTGAGATCAATATGATAAATTAAGGACACACAGTATGTCATTATGCTTTAAGGATAATGTCAATATGCATCTGGGATACACCAACATAGTGCTTTAAGGTCAATATGCATTTGTGCTGTGCGTTTGATGAAAACCTTTATTTTGTGGGCTTTACCCCTGAATCCCCCTTTTTAGTGTATTTTCACTTTGAAACTGGTAACACAACTGCCTCATATGCCACACATTACATATGTTACATTTAAGTGTGTATTTTCCATATTTACATAATACATAAAAGCATATTCGCATCTTCTTGTTCTGGTCATAAGGACTGTAACAATATATATGTCAATATTGTTTGCATATGATTTCATGTCAATACGTTTTATAAAAGGGTTTATAAAGAGGTTTATTATTGTAGCTATATTGTATAAAACCTTTGAGGCATAGAGCAGGAGGTTATAGGCCCTGTTCATGTGTATAATATATAATGTATAGTGTATAATGTATACTGTTAACAATATTTTGCATCAAAACATTATAGCAAATACTTCTTACTATGATCAGGCCAGTTCTGGGAGTACCAACCAGGTATAAACCATACATATCGGCTACCATACATTTCTGCTTTGTATGCCTGTAGAAAATGGTATAACCATAATTAATCAATTGGATAGCATTATAAATGGAATTATACTGTATCAATTTTCTGTAATATCTAACCATTTTATCATTTTTACCAAGATCATATTCAATATATATCACGGATAGACCTGGTCAAAATGCACCCTAGAATGCTTAAGGCATACCAGGGGGGAAGACCCAATCTTACAATGCCCGCCATGCATACCATAATTAACCCTGACAATACGTCAGTCTTCTCAAAGGAAATTGAACGATTCAGACCCTATACATATCCACCTATAAGCCTGTAAGTCAATTGAGGGTGTGTCCATTTTCGAACAACAGGCGATATTGGGTGGTGGGTTAACCACCTCTCCAGAGACAGGTCAAAAAGCATAGCAGGGTTTTCCAGCCACCCTCCACCCCCTCATCCCCCACCCCTTATCAAGGGGTCCCAAATCCCCTCTCCAATGTTGTCAAAAAATAAGTACTCCCTGAATACATTGATGTATACAACCTAGAGTTCTCTGCCTACAAACACTTAAAAAGTAGCCATTTAAGTTCCCATCTTTTTTACTATTACATTTAACTTGTACATAGCCACAGTCTCTGAGGTTATTGTGTCCTGTAATTCTGCATATGAGCTGATATTGTAAGTAGGTTGTACACATTTAGTATATCTACTGGAATTTTCTGAAAACATGTACACATTTGAATCCACCCCCACTTCAAATAACTTTTCCATGTACATAGGGGCATTTGAATGGTGTCTCTAATAATTGAAATTATCATATATAGCAAATGATATTAACAATGAAAATGGGACAAACCTCACACATAACTTTTACAGCCTTTTTTTCATAGCAACTTAAGATAATGATCCTGGCATCATGGTGCTAAAAAGTAAACCAAATGAAACATGATTAGAAAGGTGATATATGTACATTTGAAGACTTGCCTTCTCCTTTCAGTGGTGGGCTTGATCTAGCAAGGTCTAAATATCAAAATCTGCTACCTGGTTCAGTTCTGGAGATATTAGCAGAGTAACAACTTCGACCCACAAAATATCAATTCTAAGTATAATCATACTGTAGTAATCACACAATACAGGTATAGGGCACTTAAAGGCCGAATGCTCTTGCATCCAAGAGGTTTCTAGTCCATATTCATAACATAGTATCTATTCATGTCATCATTCCAAAAGGGGACTGGACTCTGTTACCTTAAGACTTTGCATTTGGAGATATGGGTTTTCACTGATAATTTCCGCAGCAACCAGTGTCATATTCTCTGCAGCAAAACGTAGCCTTAGGTCATCATTCACCTTTTGGAGAGTTGGGAAGCAGAGAATATTTGTCATGTTGGATAGGTTTAGGGTTAAACCTTTTAAAGTTCTACCCACCCATCATTGAATTTGAAATGGTATTTTCTAGATAATACAATATCTCCTTGAATTGCATACTATGCAAACTTATAGATATTGACATTCATACTGTGATTTTTAAATGTTATGTTGCATTCCGCCATGATTTAGAAATAATAATTACATTAAGATAAGACAATACCTCCATGAATGGTATAATTTGAAAATAGTATGAAAAAAAGTTTCACCTTAGAGAAGAGTGGAACAGGGTCGTGTATGGTGGCCACATGGCGCCAGTTGAACAGCTTCATGATGGCCACCTTAGCTGGGTTCTGTAAATTCTCAGGAGGCTCCAGCCTCAGGAACCGAGGGAAGTCCTTCTTATTGGACAAGGCTGGTGACGAACTACCATATGAAACCTGTGAGGGAAGAACAGACAACATGTCTAGGCACCACATGTGTTATTTAGTAAATGCCAGCCTTGAACTGTGCCCAAGACTCCCCCTCCTCCCCTCCCCCCACACCTTTACATGTCTGTGCCATGCATTCAAGGTTATGCAAATGTCTCCATTGTACTCCACAGTACAACACGTGTGTGGGATGATATTGGTGTTAAAGTTAGTACATCTGATCATTGGGACTCAAAAATAAATTACCTAAAAGTGAGTCAGACTATTCACAAACATATACTTTCTTTCCTATCTATTCCATTTTCCTTCATTCCCTGTCATTTGCTCAAATTTGATTTTATTGCCCAATATAATGGTCATTTTAGAATAAAGTTGTGAACAAACAATTTATACCCACCATTGAAAGTGAACTGTGAAATACCATAGATGGTCCTAATAGCACCCTATTTCTGAGCTGTTACTGGCTCTGGACAACATTTTAATATCTCCCAACCCATTTATGAATGATGTAATTTTACAGTATTTGGGAAATCTTTTTGTATGGTTTAGAATTTGGTGAAAATAGGATATACCCATTTTAATCCCTAAAATCAAAGCGTATACGTTCTTTATGTATTATTTAACCAGTAATATATGAATATGACCGCACAAGGGTTGTGTATTGATGAATAACGACCCGAGGTGCGTAGCACCGAGGTCGTTATTCATCTATACACAGCCCGAGTGCGGTCATATTCATATATTATTAGGTTTATTATACGATATTTCGATTCATATGTCCTTATTTACCTTTAAAACGTCCTAATTTCGCCATTTTGAAGGATTATTGACTGAATATCACTCGAACACCAGTAGCGCCATGTTGTTTTGGCATGCCACCAACCCTGCTCGCTGATTGGTGGAGCCTGGCTATGTCATGGTTTCAATCTCCAACACTTAGTTCAACATAGAATTTGTAAGGGGGCCAGCTTGGGGTGGTGTTATAACCAGCGTTTCCCTACCCATTCACCGCAGCCGGATGGGCATGGGCACTAGCGTCGTCGCCTCACACACCAGGGGTCCCCGGATCGATGCTGGGTGGAAACGAACCATTTTCAAAATGCTTCTTTCTATGTGAAAAAAAATCCCTAGAATTATTTTAACGAAATGGGAAGTAAAGTCCAACTTCTACCTTTATAGTAAAAAAGAAATTAGAAAAAAATATAGATTTTCAAAGAAATTATACAAAAAAATGCCTCTTCTTCTGTAACTCGGTAAATAATGGTCCTACAGGGCTGGAAATCCGCCTGTAGACTCCTTGTTTCGCCACCTCCCCCTACCAGCGCCACCACGGCGTGGTGGTTAGCACGTCGGACTTCAAGTCTTGATGTAGCGTGTTCGAGTCTCCATAGAACCTCGGATTTTATGGGTGACGATATTCCAAATCGTTCTGATATCCACTCCCATTCAGAATCGTTCTGATATTCTGGATATCAGAACGATTCTGAGTTCCCTATTCAGAATCGTTCTGATATCCAGAATATCAGAACGATTTGACCCCCCCCAAGTGTGGGGTATGCAGGAATATCAGAAGGTGAATATCACGTAAAAAGCACGGTGTAAGCCCATATCGTATAATAACACTGTATACATGCTCATTTTAACCATTCTTCACGGGTATTTTTTTTAGATTGGATGACTAAATATTGCTCTCTTCCCTTCTTTCTTAGCCGGATCTAGTAGCTCAAAATTTGGTGAGCTTTGACTCATCTACTTACCTGGACCAGGTTCCACAAGGCAGATGACAATGCTATAGGTTCCGTCGCTATAGAGCATCCAGCTCCCAGAATGGCGACCTTAGTAGGGGCAGAGTAGAGCTGGGAGTACAACCCATTAGTCCCTGCTCCTGCTTGGCACTGAATTTGTCAAAAAGATGAACTGGTGTCCAATTCATTTTGGATTGATTGAATGCTGGCTGCACTAGTTGCTTTATGATATTACTAGCCAGTGGTAGATTTAGGGGGAGCGCAGTGGTGCGCGCCCCCCCCAAAATTTACTATTTTTAATGTAAAATTTGGCTCAAAGTTAGTAAGAGAGAATTTTTCCAATAGCACCCCCCCCCCTTTCAAAACCCTGTATCCGCCACTGCTAAGGCCACTCAACAACCCTCATCACCAAGGCCAAAATAGCAAAGACAGAATTCAAGTGATCTTATTTTTTCACTCAATCTTTGCTCCTCTTAAAACCAGCTTGCATGTGGAATTAAACAATGTATGAATAGTGTGGATTGCTGCTGCCCAATATGTATAAATGTGTGATAATACTTTCTATGTCAAATAATACTTAGCAAATGAACTTCAAAAACAGAACTTGTCATTGACACTAATGCACGAACTGACTCATTTTGAGAAAAAGGACATCCTGAGAACTCTATAATCAGGTCTATGACGCGGCCAACAAGTGACCCTGTTCCCATTTCTATTCTCAGGCCCGTCGTCATTTCTGTGGAGGTGTTAATGGGGGGGGATGAGCAAGCTGACGCGTCTTCACGGCTTCCCCCTGGCAGTGGGGTGAGATTGAGTGTGGACTCCCGCACAGGTGCTGCACGAGGGGGGGGGTCATATGTGCGGGTGGTGGCCATTGAGAGGGGGGGTGAGGACGGGGGGGGGGGGGGGGGCTAGTGACAAAACCAGCGGTAGGTGCAGGGGGTAGCTGCCGTCAACCATGGCATAGACCAGGCCCTACTGGTCATGAAAAGAACATGTGTTTCTCAATAACCAGAAATCCCCTTGCAATATAAATGATTGCATCTTGTAGAGAATTTGATAAACTACAAACTGGGTAGGGTTTTGAATTTTGGACCTTAAAGGGGCATTCTCACCACTCGCACTTAACCACATAGTAGACTAGAACAGTACTAGAAAATGTGAATGGGACACGCTCGGTGAGAATGCCACTTTAAGAAGAAAAATCGGAAATCTGTTTAAATCACAGTTCAGAAATATCACTACCCCACCATCATGTGACCATCCACAGATCTAGGGTCGGGGCCAAGAGTGTCTCCGTCCACTTTTTCGGTGCAATCCCGCACCTGATAATGAGTAATTCTTCTTTCATTGCATCACACATTGATTACTTCTCATACTGTACCGTCCCTGTTTCCGCCATGAGGTTGTTGGAGGATCGTATTATTTGATGTGAAATGTTGTCAATAAAACTATCTAAAAAAAATATAGGTTCTCAATGAAATAAAACTATGAAAGATGTCATTCTCTTAGATGTAAGTAAGTAAGACCTATAAAGCCTTCATAAACCAGTGATTGATTGATTTTCAAATCTATCATCAACGCAAATAATCAATGTTTAAGTCCGAATCATATGGTTTACTGAGACTCAACTATGATGCAGCTGAAGGTCTCTTGCCTACCAACTCTCATGAATTACTATTGGAACTGTCACATCTGACGTTTTCCAAACATGCAACTTGAGTGTCTTGTCATCGCTATCTTTCTTGACAAGGCCATTGTGCAGACAAGGTCTAGGCAATTAAATCTAGGCAGAGTATAGACAAAATACCGGTCATTGGACAGGTGGAACATGTCAAATGAGTTGCAGTATGTTCCATAGACACTTTTGATCATTTAACGGGAATGAAAGTGAGGGCCCTAGTAGGAGGTTACCATATTATCATCAGAATAACTCCATTGCATATTATCAAGGGCACCCCACTTCACCTCCTCAGATTTGAATGCCCTTCCTTCCTAATGTAGACACATGAATTGAATTCTTAGTATGTCAGATCCTACAGGCAAATTTCCAATGGCCTATATTTCAGAAAGCTCCTGGGATAAGGATGTGTGGTTCTCTGAATTGGTTCTATGAGCTACAGCACAGGCATGAGGTAAATGCAGTATTCATTGTGCAACATAGAACTTCCCATATTGCCATGTATTCAAATTTAGGTAGTATGCATTTGCCCGTGACTACGATGAGTTCAGGGAGCTCTCAGGGGGGAGGGGGGGCTCCGCCTGGTGTCAAATGCATGCGTAACATTCTCCACTGATCTGTTGGTTCTTCAACTTAGCCTGTCTGAGAAAATGTCATAATACTCTAATATTACCACATGTCACATGAAGTCAATGCTACATCCACATCAAAAAGCCCTTCGTACATGTTAGCGGAATGTTAATGCATGTGAATAGAGACATCTATGCTAGTTGCATTGAAATCTTAATGCCCCCCCCCTCAGGAGGGGTCAAATGTGTTTACGCCCCCCTCCCTGTAAATTATAGCTGACTACTCCCTAAATTGACCTAAATACAATAGCATCAAATAATAACTTCAGCAGTCAGGATGTTGCAAGCAGTTCTACAATATAGTTTAAATTCCCTAAAAAAAACTCCAGAAAGCTACACAAGGGCGCCTACTACAGCCATCTCTAACTTGAACATATAAATGTGTAAACAATCTTACAATCAATATAACGTGTCTGCCGTTGCCACAGTTCCACAAGGTGATCAAGAACACAACAGGTTTATGGAACTACTACAAATCCTTTGAGCTATCGATAAGTGGGTCACACCTGTCCAGAGATCCGTCTTTGTCTGGTATCTGTGTAGGCCTTTTTAAGAAAGGTTATCATGACAAGACACTAGACATGCATATATGTAAAACTACAGATGTGACAGTTACAAGTATGCTATTTCATGAGAGTCGGTAAGCAGAGACCTTTACCGTAAAACCTTGTGTATAAGCCTAAAGCCCAAAATCCACGGCGGCAGGAAGCTGCGTTAAAAGGATATCGCCCCTCTGCCGCCACAATTTTGCCCTGCCGCGCCGATTTCGCCCCTGTAACGCCATGGACTTTGGCGGCACAGCCGCGAAAAAGGCGCGGCAGGGCGAAATAGCGGCGAAATAGTGGCGGCAGAGGGCCGATACCCTTTTAATGCAGCTTGCTGCCGCCGTGGATTTTGGGCTTAACTTGCGTTTAAGCTGCACCCCGACTTTGGGCCGATCGTATAATGCCCAAAATCCACGGCGGCAGGATCCTGCGTTAAAACGGTATCGCCCCTCTGCCGCCAGTATTTCGCCACTGTTTCGCCCTGACGCGCCTTTTTCGCGCCTGGTCCACGGCGTTATATGGGCGAAATCAGCGCGGCAGGGCGAAATAGCGGCGAAATACTGGCAGCAGGGGGGCGATACCGTTTTAACGCAGGATCCTGTCGCCGTGGATTTTGGGCTTAAGCCTAACCAGATATCTGATTATGGTGAATTTAGTACTGTACCATTGTAGCAAAAACTTGTGTATAAGCCGCACCCTGACCATGGGCCGATGCTGTAAGCCGCACCGCCGATCTGACTCACGTATTAGCTGCAGCTTAAGTTCAACTTCAAATTTTATTGCTTCCTAAAACTCTTAAATGATCTTTTTGTGCAAGAATGGGTCAACAGCTTTTACAAGTGTATGTTTCAAGAATGTTTCCAATTGGATACTACTTAATATACAGAAATTAAGGTGGAGATGACATGATACTGTAATCAAAATATCAATCGATAAATTATACACAAGTGGCCTTTATATATTAGCTAAATATGGGCCATTGTTATAAATGTTTGCATACACCTATTATAGGCCAAGATCAATCAGGACAGGCACTGGGTGCCTATCTTTGATATCGAGATGGTGAGGTAAAATGTACTAAGAAAGTTGATTATAGTCAGGTCTAGACTGTCTGTGATCAGTAGTGAGGTACTGTGTAAATATCTTTCATGGTACACGATGCCAATGTGTATCAGTCTGCCTGATATGATGAACTTGTGCCACAAGGTTCACGTTTCTCACACACAGTCTCCAGGGGCTTACAAACTGACATAGACTGGAACTAATTTTCTCGGTGTACCTATTTGGTCGCCCTTTTTAGAGTTGTCCAAATGTCTAGGGTTGTCAAGACTATGACCTTGGTCAGATTCCAGATAATGTGTCACCAATACCATAACTGCACACTGCACTATGGTTCCTTTTGTGTAGGAATATCTTTATTGCACAAGTCATGACAATGGTATTTCACTTGTACTTGGGCTGACCAGACATTCTTGCTCTGGACATGTATCTTATGGGTTATCTCTCAGATGTATGCTGGTGTAAAAAGACATCTATAACAGACGTTTCCAACATAGATCTGTATTAATTTTATTGAATACTATGGATTTGTGAATGCACCTGAGGTGCTGGTCCTTTCAAAGAGGAGACTTTTGAATAGAGGGTACCGTTCCACTCTGGTGGGGGGGGGGGGGACTACAATGGGGTAGCAGACGCAGATATAGGACAAGGGTAGACATAACCCTATGGCATTACTACAACAACACACAATGTTCATGGAATACAAAGGTAGTATCATAATGTAGAATGCACCCTTGAAGACAAATAGGCTGTCCCTCATTTATTTGGAATCGGGCTCACCCACTTATAATATCATTTGAAATACTCCACATACTTTACATGAAGCATCCCAGCCAGGCTAGGGCTAAGATTACAGTGAGACACTGTGTAAACTTTAAAGTGGTACAGTGCCACATAAAAGTGAAACCTTGTAAAACCTATACCCTCTTGAATGATACAATGTTAATGTTAGGGAGCTTAACAAGCTGGGGTTCAATTTCACAAGAAGCTGGGTTTAAATAGGAAATAATGAACATAATCTCCAAGAGGACATCATTTAACAACATGAGTATCAGTAAAAGTAAAAGTGGGAATAAAAGTTTCATACAATAAATAATAGTAATAAAGTTTCTGCATTAAATTTGGTGATTTGAACCCACGACCACCATGGATTATAGTCCTGCGTCATACTGTAGTATTGAGCCCCACTTAATATATGATACTAAGATATAAACAGTATGAATATATTCCATCTCACCTTGGTGTTGTTCCACAACATGAGCAGCTCATATCCAGGCAGCAGGTCAGGTCTGTTGTTAATGTCCTCCAGGGCCATGTTAGCTGCGGGTAGCACCCCTGGACCCGCAGGCCACACACCCTCCATAGGGAACAGCCCTATGATGTACAGGGGGGTCCTTGTAGTGTTCATATCCTCCTGACTGTAGACCAGTAGGGGTAGGAGGAATGCAAAGAGGATGCTATTAAGGCACTGATTCCCACTCATTCTTATGTTGCACAGTAGGAGGAAGGGCTGGTTGTCTACAGATAAGTAGACAACTGGGCTCATTATGTATGTGGAGAGGGATGTTGAAGCGGAGGGGGGGGGTATCCTCCAAATAGCCTATAGGAGATCAGTGAGCCTACCAGCCAGTCAATAAATAGGTATACCAAATGTGTATTAGTGGGTAAGGCTACACCCACTCCCCCTACAGGAAAGAAATGGTTACGTCATATTGAGAACACTTACTAGAGTCAAGAATACCACTTTATGTATATATGTTCAATGACACAAACGCTTACCATAAAACCCCACGTATTAGCCGTGGCTTAATCAGATCACTGGTGCGGCTTATAGGATTGGCCAAGAGTCAGAGTGTGGGCTTATACGAGGGGTTTTGCTAATAAAGTACAGTACTAAAGTCAGCAAAATCAGATTGCTGGTGTGACTTATAGGTTTGGCACAAAGTCTAGGTGTGGCTAATACGCAAGTCAGGCTTATACGCACGGTTTTATGGTATTAACAAATTTGAAGTTTTCAAAGTCTGTTGGATCTGTACTGTACATGTGTTACATACGCTGGCAGATCTTTGGTCAGGAAAAGCAGGATTCACATGTTCTGAAGGCTTCCCACTTACCTCATCAGCTGTCTAAGATTGATGGGTTTCTGAATACGGGCAATAGCTTTTTGACTGAAAGTTTGAAATCTTTAACCATATTCTGGGAACCGTAAAGAATTTTGCGTATAGGCCGCGGCTAGTATGCAAGTCAGATCATCAGTGCGGCTTATAGGATAGGCTCAGGGGTGGCTTAAACGTGAGTTTTTGCTACATGTTTTATAATAAAGTACAAAAGTCACCACAATCAGATCGCTAATGTGGCTTAAAGGATTGCGGCTTATACATGAGGCTTATACAGGAGGTTATACAGTATTTGTTTTGACTGATCTGAGTCATTGTGATGGGTTTCTAAAGGTTCTGAACATCTCCACAGGGTCCCGCCACTAGTTTACTTTTGTTTACAGAAGAGACCCCAGCCATTATTTGGGCTATGATTGTCAAAATAGAACAAGGGCCTTAGCACAAGGTTCCCATAGAAGTTATTATCAAAATTTCTTGTTGCTACATGAGATGGTGCCACCTAGTGATTGTGTAATGCTCTAAATCCCCATAATGTTACGATTTCCTATTTTTGTTACTTTATAGAATTGTATGTTCAACTTAGACGTATATGGGGATAATGTTGCATATATTAATTAACAAGAAGTAAAACCTTTTTAGGTAGACCATCTTTATTGTAATACATACAAATCACTTTTGACATAATCAATCTTTTAACAGATTTCGACATTCTGACATAATTAATTACAAAGAAAATGTGCATAAACTATAACCAAAATGATCCACAGGGTTTACTTCCCAAACTGTTGTAAATGTAAGGACCATGAATGTAAAGTTCTGCAGTGGAATAAGCATGTATTCCACCAACGTCTGTCGGCCGGAATCTTGTCATCCGATAAAAGTCTGTAATGTCCAACCGACAGAATTACGGCCAATTCCGTCAATGGAATACTCCCTATAGTGGTAAATGTAGATCAATGTTCTAGAACGATGCCAAACTTAAGTACATGTATATGGCTACCAAACCTACTCACTTCCACCCTAGAGGTAAATCAATGCTTGACCATGTGTATACAAATTGCCCACATATCAGTGAGGATGGTCTCATGAATGATATGTACATGTTGGGACTACGCCTCTGTCTACATGAACAAAGAGCAAACACCCCTGGATATTAAGTCTGATGTTAAGACTATCACTGGTTGATCTTACTGATCTTACAACTAGATAATATACAACCAGCCCTATAAACTTCCCCAAATCGGGAAATGCAAGTGGGAGTATGTAAGGAAGGACATTATCTGAGGTTGACAGTATACCCTTCAATCTCCTGAGCATCTAGAGTCATGTTCATAAGGATTGCACAAAATAATGCAATATTAGTATCAAAGGGAGAGCCAATCCCACCTGACAGCCTTATGGTTTTCTGTATATCCCCAAGGTGTCTATTATTTAGCAATAGCAGTCAGTAAATAAAATGCGGAACTCATATATATACTGAAGTTGTGGTCAATAACTACTCTGCCACACCCTTGAGCCTCTCTACTTCAGCTCTAGCCTCCTCCAGGTGCTTCCTGGTCTCCATGAGCTCCTCTTTGAGCTGATCTAGTTCCTTACTGTTGTCTTTAGTAGCCACAGTCCCAGGTACCTGAAATGAGGTGCCTGTGACTTCATCTGAGTCTTCTACCTTGTTTTGGCTGTTCATAACATTCAGGACCTGAGGAGTATAGGAGAAGCTGTTGTCAATATAGAATCCTGGATAATATAAGGTATACCGTATTCGACGTAATAAGCGCACAGTGCGCTTAAAAAATCATTATGGACACCTTTTAGTAGTTAGGAGTTTAATTGGGGTCAAAAATTGAGATATTTTTGGTTATTTCTAGTATAAGAATCTGCCAAAAACAGGGGGTGTGCGCTTATTGGGGAGAGTGCGTTTATTACGTCGAATACGGTAATTGGATATGATTTATACCATTTGTATTACCCAAAGTTAATATGAATAAGGAGGAGAAGAAGGGAATAATTATATGAGCAGGCCAGCAGAAAGGGGTATCCCTGCAGGAGTATTTACCAATTTCAGCCACAGGGGCGACACCGTGGTATCAAATGGAAAAACACAGGCTAATAATTGATCTAGGCTATTTTCTTCTGTAGGATACAGTGGTATTATGCAAAATATTCCATTTTTGGTGAAAAGCATCTATATTTGGAATGTGAAAAGAAAGTTTTAGAGCCTAAATTGGTGGTATTACACATGTTGGTTGCCATGGAAACATAAGAAAAGAAACCCATCAATAGAAAGAAACCCATCAATAGAAAGATTCATGAGGATTACTAGGGTCAAAATGGAATGATATCATCATATTTAGATCAAAATCTATGGCCTACAGGATGAAAATGTATGATCATAATTCTAATTATCATAATTATGCCAACTAGATGGATAGCTTATTGGGATATTGAATAGAGCAATGCCCAACCATATTAGTGAAGCCATATCTCCAAAACTAAAAATTGATATCTTCTAGAGTTATCACTGGAAAGCTTATGATATCAATTTCAAAGTTGATTTTTTTGTTGGATATCCCTTTTCCCTTGCCTGCACACATATATTGTATAGTTTACTTTCATGTCGTTTAAACTTATCCCAGGTATTATCAAGCTATCGATGCATTGCAAATTATCAGATGACAGCTTACCAGGCCTGCCTTGTTGATATGTGAAACTGAATTATATTGCTGATTTGCAACAACTGCAGGTGGATGCTTACAGCATTGTTTAAATTAGATGCATGTGCTTTTGTATTCTCAACCTAATTATAACTTATTCATGATGTTTCTCGCAAATGAGTCACTGGTATCAATATCCATAAAATCGAATGGATTGGACAGCCATATTGAATCTAGATTTTTTATTTGGGGATGCAGGCAGTCAACTAGCCCACATAGGTTTAAATCTATTGAGTATAAACAGAGATCCAAGATTGATATGTAGCTCATATTCTGCTACATTACCTTGGGGATGAATATAGTTAGCTATATGGTCGATGTCTAGCTACATTACCTTGGGGATGAATATAGTGAGCTGTACTATGGATGTACCAAAGATGACGAAGGCTGACACCAGAGCATACTGCAGCTCCACCTGCTGGCCAAGGGCAAAGAGCAGCACCACTCCCAGAATGCTCAGCACGGTCACATTGTAGACACACATACCAATGTACTGAGAGTCATTTAAAGCTGGGATTTTCACCTATAGGATCAGATAAATGCATAGTGTAAGAATCATCTGTTTATATTCCCAAGAGTCCCATTTATATTGTATTGACAGTTAGTCTATAATAATGAATGCATAAAATTGACATAGAACATTGAAACTTCAATTGAATTTGGTTCAATTCTGGGCCAATCTCATCCCCACTCATCATCACCACATTGGTTTAGTTGAGTCAAGAACATTAAGCCATACAATCGTAACAGCTTTACCTTTCTGGTTTGCCATGCCAGGAAAGCACCAAATATAAGCAGGAGTCCTTTGTACACAAACACTGCAGCTTGAAAGTACAGGCTGTAATCAGACTTGCAGATAAGGAGTTCCCTTTCCACTACCAGATTACCACCATCTAAAATCTGAAAAGGAATATCATCAATTCTGGTTAGCGTTCCTGAAATGATGGAATGTGCTTATCCATATTAGATTGATATAACAATATATGTTTACATTATAGGGGCAAATCAAAGATCAGTAGATAGATGGGATGCATGATTATGATCATTGACACACCATTTCCATCAGAATTATAAAGGTCACTGCCCACCTACTATGTCGTTATAATCATGTTGATTACAGTAAATGTAGATATTTGCGTACTGTACATATTTGCGTGATTTTTACGATTTTTTTAATATCTGCAAAAATGTGTACTGAGCAAATTTAAATATATATATTGGTAATATCAATCGAATAGCCAAATCTCGGAAATCTGGGAATTCTAGTACCAGCAAAAATTTCCTTTTCAACAAATTCGCGAAAATTTATACACGCAAAATTATCTACATTTACAGTAGTCAATGTGGGATTTTAAAAGATGTGAATACTCAACATAAATTGAGCAACACTTGACACAAGAGTTAATTTCTAAATCATACAATGTCATTTGTGCACATCAAGAGGGACAACATAATGTGTGTAAGTACCTGCTTTGCAAGGACAGTCCTAACCACTGAAGGTGTATCCAACACCTCCCTGAGGACAATGGCAACAACATCCAGCAGCACAAGGACACCCACCATCAGTATCAGATGGACGTTTTGTAGAGACTAATGGGAAAAGGATCGTCACTCAGTTATTCAGTTATATATAAATTTAGGAAAACATTTACCTGTCCAATGAAGTCTTTCTCTTAGAGCTATTAGTTATTAGAGCTATAGACAAAAAAGATGGAAACATTGACCTTTGCACAGTATGCAGATATTTAGGAAATACAGAATGTGTTCCACAAAGTATCACATTCACAGTTTTAAGCAACTATATCAGAAGTGTCGTCAGTACTTACTGAAGCATAAAATTGATATTGATTCAATGTTACAGACTTCAAGCTCTTGAGTTCAAAATCCAGGATTTATATCTAGAGTCATTGTACTAAACAAAATTATGAAGCAAAGGTGCACTGCTATACGTACCACTTTTTTACCACTTTTGTTAGTAAAGATAACATAGACCCTCCAGGTTTTGGCGAACAGGGCTCCAAAGGATAAGCTGAACCCAACCATTATAGTCACTGTCCTTAACTATAGGAGAGGTAATAAAAGGGAACAAGGATCATTGAAACTTGCCTTTCTACCATTGAAATCTTTTGATAATTCATAGTTTTCCATTTGGCCAAAATAATGTAGAGTTATTTATCCTATCTGTATACATAGGAACAATCAGATTTGTATTATAATTTCACCTAAGTGTTTGTTTTGTCCAACACCTCGACAAAAACATTATCAAAGAGAAACACACCAAAATGTTGAAATGGGTCAGAGCATCCTTCTGTTCCTCATATTATGTTGTGCGGAGACACTGGAGAGAAGGATAACGTCACATAGGCTCTATTCCAAAATGAAAGAGTGAAATTGTGACTTATTACCTTACATAGCAGGCCCACATTGCTGGATGACAGCTCACGGAGAAACACAGTGGCATAGACGACAACACAGCCCAATAGGATCACATTGTTCATCATAGGAGAGGACATCCGAATAATTCTGGAGAGGCAGAGACATTAAAGGTGATACAATATAGATGTGAATTGATAATTTTACCAGGCCTCTAATCCAATTCTCGGTCCCCTCTCAGCGCTGCCCTCATGTAAATCCTCCTAAAAAAGACCTACAGGTGCCTCCTATCTCAAACTACATTTCCTTATGATAGTTTAAAGGTCTAGGGTGTAGTTTACAAGCCACATAGGGTTAGTGTTAGGGAAAAGATGGGGCGAGGGTTAGGTTTGCTTGTACAATCAAGTTGCAATTAGAATTATAAAGCCAATATGGGATGTATGACTGATTCATTCCTTGTATTAGCTCATGAGCCAAACCATACAGAAGTTGCCTAGTCTGATATCTCACTGCTGAAGTGGCCAGGGTGTTTTAGGATATGGTGATGGCATTTTATTAATTTACCCAATACATTTTCCCTCCCTGATAATGGGAGAGAAAATAAATCAGACATTATCTATCACCCACCTTAATCAACCCTATTTACTTAGATCATGATAGAAGACTTTTTGAAACACTTCTTCATTGTGGATGAATAACATTACCTTTGTTTTCTGAAGTAGATGTTGAAGGTAAGGAAGGCCAGGGCTAAGAGAACACCAAGAGCCCCAAAACAGCAGATAGTGATGTACACACTCCCTCTGACAAACACCTGCACTGTGACGAAGGTTGTGGCATCCTTGGGAACCCCATCTGCACATAATGTCAATCTAAGTTGTGAGACTGAAGGTAAAGATAAAGCCAGGCTGACTGCTCACATTAACAAGACTTTCAAATTCACGCTGGCACCTCGCCTCCGTGAGTTCTTGGAAGCATTGACCGAAACACCCCTTGAGGCCAGCCCAAAAAATGAAGTTCTAACCAAGAAGCAGGTAGCTGTTCTAGATTTTCTCCCTGGGGCCGGGACTTAGGTAAAGGTATACCATAATTATAGCCATCAAGTATCAACATATTTATACAGGTACTGAGGCACTACTTGTACAATATTATGTCATAATGAAAATCAGATACTTTACCTTTCCAAAGAAATCCAATGTCATCATACAGCTCAATCACTTGCTCTGATTGTTTGTAGATTCCAAGAGTAAATTTAGTTGTTCCTGTTATTTTATAAAGCAATGATAAACAAAGAGAATGGTATTGCTGCAGTATATAAAAGCTTGACAGTCAGGAATTATGTGATAACGCATTAAATGTCTAGCCCAAAACAATATATATTGTTTTATATATAATCGTTACACTTCAGGTAAAGGTAGTTCAAGTGAAGTCATACCTCTATATTGAGCAATTTCCACATCACTTGCAACGTCTCCATTTTTGTCAAAGGAAACCTCACCATTTACACCCAAAAATTGAGCTGACCAAACATTCCTGAGAATGAGGTCTCCTATTCCTTTGTCAGAATATTCAAAATCCTCCATATTTTTACCTGTGAGGAAATATGAACTGACATTGCTAAGGCCCATTTATGTAAGCACATGGTTAATAGTTTGATGGTACCATAACGATTACCTAGCATGGGTATCATAGGCCCCCATACAGTGATAGCTGTCAAACCCACCAATGCCTAAATGTAGAACAATCATTTTTAAGTGCATGGATGGCACTGTAGAACTATGTATCATCAGGAACACTGATAGTGTAAACAAAGCATTTAGTTTCAATTCTTAAACAAACTGGAAAATACATAATTCCTTACTACAGCCATAGACATATACTATACAGTGAAATATTATTACCAGTTCCCCTGAGATCCTTAATAGTCTGATTAAGCCCCAGTGCAATAGCCCAGACTGCATCATAGGTCTTCCCAGACCAGTCGGAACCACTAAGCATCTGGTTATTTGTCAGGCTAAAGTAACGCTGAAGGAAGTTGTGGGGACTCATGCCTGCCAGCCCGAGCGTCTGGCGCTTATTCCTGATAATGGATTGGAAGGCAGTCAAAATGGCGGAGGAATAGACCACCTCATAGATTTGCTCAGGAGTGCAGTCAACATCAGGGGAATCTGTATCCGGAAAGCAGTGAGCACAAAGGGTGAGTGCTCTGAGTAGAATATTATGGGATGTTGCTTTTACTTTGCAACTAGTACTCTGGCATTGGGAATAAGAAGTGTTAAAAGAGCATGAGCATGGTTGGAGCACCATCTAATGAGAATAATTTAACAAATTGTGAATACTCAGTATATCAATATGCTTTAGGGATAATGTCAATATGCATCAATGTTATGCACCAAAATACATGTTTTTGTGCTATTCAGTTGATAATAACCATTTTCGAGGCTCTACTTCCGAACCAACTTTTGGAGGGTTTTCTCACTTTAAACTGGTAAAACTACTATGTACTACACTTGTTTCCTATTAAGGCTGTATTTGACTGATTGACATAAGATGAGGACTGTAGCATTGTCCATATGGTTTGCATATATAGTGTAATTATGTCAATATGTTTCACAAGAGGTTTCTGCCATTACTGTAGCTATACTTTGTATAAAATCTCTGAGACATAGGCAAGGAGGTTACATTCCCTGCAATATCATGCATATAATGATATTAATAATTGTTGTGAAATAGCACGGATGTAAGATACCCATATCTTCTATTAGCAGTACAAGATTATAGCACATAGTCCTTACCATGATCAGGCCAGTTTGGGGAGTACCAATCAGGTATAAACCATACATATCGGCTACCATACATTCCCGCTTTGTGTGCCTGTAGAAAATGGTGAATCAATCAATAGCATTATAAATGGAATCATGTCGTATAAACATCTGTAATATCTAACCATTTTATCAATCCTTCCCATATGATGTCCATTATCTATTTTAAACAGACCTGCTTGAAATGCTTCAATAATACCAGAGAATGAACACAATTGTACAATGCCCTACATGCCATAATTAGGTGTCTCTAAAGATAATGTGTCCTGTAATCCTACATATGAGAAAAATGGTATGTACATTGTAGTATATGAATAAGTCCTCCCTGCCTATAGACACTTGAAAAGCAGCAACACATTTAAATCCACCCCCAGTATCCAACCACTACAATTAGCTTGGGGACATTAGAATGGTGTTTCTAAGGGTAAGTTATGTCCTATATTCAAAATAAGCTCGAACAATAAAACCTAAATACTTTTAATAATATTTAACATTTGCATTAAAAAATTGGACAAACCTCACAAATAACTTTGACTGCCTTCTTTTCATAGCAATTTAAGACAATTATCCTGGCATCATGGAGCTAAAAAGGAAAGCAAATGAAATATAATGATAAGATGTGATATTTGAGAATTACCTTTCTCTAGTTAAGTCTAGCTAGATCTAATTATCAATTCTAATCACACTAGTCAATGAGCGATAGCTTAGGGAAATGGCACTTAGAAACTGGTATAGTGTGCCATGCCGATCATATATTATATACTGTAACCATTGTATCAATCCATTTTGTCATGCCAAAAGAGGACTTTGCTGTTTTACCTTAAGACTTTGCACTTGGAGATATGGAGTTTCACTGATGATTTCCGCAGATACCAGTGTGATATTCTCTGCAGCAAAGCGTAGCCTGAGGTCATCATTCACCTTTTGAAAAGTTGGAAAGAAGAGAATATTTGACATGTTGAACACAGGTTTTAGATTAGACCTTTTGAAATTGTACCTGCCCAATATCAAGTTGTTGCATAAACATATAACAAGAGTATTTGAAATGGTATCTTTGAAATAGTACATTACCTCCATGAATTGTATAATATGAAAATTTAAGAGCATTGATTTTCATACTGTGATTACATACATATTATGTTCCATTCCGCTATGAAACTTAGTCTGTTTGATAGCATAATTTCAATCCTTGTGAAAATCGATTGATATAAGAAATAATCGCCCAACTAAATTAAACAAATGGGAAAACATTGAAAAGTTTTACCTTAGAGAAGAGTGGAACAGGGTCGTGTATGGTGGCGACATGGCGCCAGTTGAACAGCTTCATGATGGCCACCTTAGCTGGGTTCTGTAAATTCTCAGGAGGCTCCAGCCTCAGGAACCGAGGGAAATCCTTTTTATTGGACAAGGCCGGTGACGAACTACCATATGAAACCTGTGAGAGAAGTACAGATGTCTAGCAACATTAAGGCTTTATATAGCCAATGTCAGCCTTTAATCAGTGTCTCGGCCCCCGCCCTCTCACCCCACTCCCCTTGCATGACTATAACCATTTAAGTAAATGTGTATAAGCTCTTTTGTGTTTGTATTATTGTATACATGCTTATCATATTCTCAGGGATACATTTTGAGATTGGATGTAAAGATCTCTGTCCTTTTTTCTTGCTTGGGTCTGGTAACCCAGAATGAGGTAGGGACCTTTGACTCATCTACCTACCTGGACCAGGTTCCACAAGGCAGATGACATTGCTGTGGGTTCACTCACTATAGAACAGCCAGCTCCAAGAATGGCCACCTTAGTTGGGGCAGTGTAGAGCTGAGAGTACAACCCATCAGTCCCTGCTCCTGCTTGGCACTGAATTTGTCAAAAGAGATAATAAGTGGTGTCCAAGTTTAACCTGGCATGTGTTATTGGTATCTACTACCCCTTGCACCAAATGTGTTTGCCAAATGTACTTTTAGTTAGCTTTACTGTGCTGCTAGAGTTTATTGTTATGTATTGTAAAGTGTTGTTTCAAATGGGGTGTAACCTCACTGGTCACATGACAATTACCCCTGAATATCTACCCCCAACATCTACCCCCAACATCGTAGACCCCTTTGGACAGCTAGGCCTACCTCCTAGGACATTTGCCTCCCACTGTAAAACCGCGCTTATAAGCCTAACTCATGTATTAGTCGCACCCGACTCTGGGCCAATCCTATAAGCCGCACTGCCGACCTGACTCGCATACTAGCTGCGGCTTATACACAAGGTTTTACGGTAGGACATTTGCCTCCTTGGGCATCTATCACCACTTGAGACCACGCAGTGTTTGCAAATGTGGCCCTGAGTGGGCTAACCCACGGGTTCCCATCTGTTTAGGGCACTGGATAATGGTATTGCCCTAAGCAGGCTAACAATGTTAAGAGCAGAGCGGTTTTTGGATGGGCTGCCCACTTTGAGCTCAGATCAGTTGTTGGATGGGCTGCCCAATTTGGTGACAAAGTGCCATCTGGGATAAATATTGGTTTTTAGAATATATTCAATCATTCCCCAATATTTTTCTTTTAATTGTTCAATGCTAGGTCCTAATCCATCCAGATACCCTCAAGAATGCATTAATCACAGTACTAGTGAGATTAGGCCAGCAGGGAATCATTAGGGATAGGTCTTACATGGACTAAGGTTAGGCTGGGGGTGAGCTTGATGTCATGTAGGAGGGGGCACTCATTACATCAATGATAATCCCTTATTGTTAGCGTGTCAGAGTGTGTTAGCCAGTAAAGGTGGTCTTGTCTGTTATCTAATATTTAAAGAAAATACATAGTTCCCACTGTCAATAAAGTTTTTGTTTTACTAAATAACCTCTTTGGGTGGCCGTAAGCTATAATTATGATAAGCATATTATCACCTTGAAATGGATTGTTTTCAATAAAAATAACACCTACCTAAATCTTATAGTAAATGTGTATTGATATATTTGATTGTTTGCTGTTTTTGAGTTTGATTATGTTATAAAAAGAATTAATCAATATTTGTATGCTGATTTCTTTTAACTATTTTATTTTCTATGTCGATTTACATGTAGACACATTCATACTGAATGTATCCAGTTGGATTATCTCAAAAACCCTGTATGCCAAAGTTCATGCTTTCTGCCAGACATGCCAAACCATTTATTGTAGGCATAAGCCTCTTATGGCGCGATAAATTCAAGACCGGATAACCCCCCCCCCCTCTGGTGGGCAGGGTAGGAACTGTACAGGTGGCGCCATCTGCAGTATGGACTCAGGTGCGCGGTGACCGGCGGATTATGCGTCATTGGATACTCAGCAGTCGCCGTGTGAGCACTGAACTTGTCAATTATTTTTCTTTGTTACATTGTGTATGGCAGATTGTGTATTCGTGCCTGGAGGACATGAATAAACGCCCAACTTCATATAGAGAGTCATGTTGTCTATCATCATCTATCATAGTTATTAGTCCAGTATTTATTACACCTATTTCCTATACTACAGATCAACATCTAGCAGATTCTGTTTGAAGTGGTTTTGTCCATAACCTGTGTGAGTCTGTTCCATAACATGTAGCCTCTGTGAAGTGGGCTCTTTGGGTAAATATCCTTGTGATGACAGTGTCCTTTGAGGGTAACCTTTACATCACCTCTCAGTGCACATGTTGGCTGAACCACATTCCTGGGATCTTGTGACAATCTAGCTGGGTATGCTAATATGGTATTCTCACTTTGAAAGTGCATGTTTGAATCAGGATATTGTGTTTCTATCAAATTGTGTGTCACCTGGTTAAGGGATCTTTAATGCACACTGCACTTAAGTCCCTTTAATGTTTGAATACTTTTATTGCACCACTCGTGACAGTAGATTCCAGACCTTATTGCTCTGGAGATGCATCTTTTGAATTATCTGTGAGATGTATGTTGGTGTAAAAAGATATCTATAACAGACGTTTCCAACTTAGATCTGGGTTTATTGAATAGCATGGGTTTGTGAACGCACCTGAGGTGCCGGAAATGAGGTCTTTACACAGAGGGGACCTTTGAAGTGGAGAGTACCGTTTCCCAGAGGGGGGGGGAGATATTGGGTAGTGGACACAAAACAGATATAGGCAGAGGCAAGACACAACTCTATGGCATCACTAAAGCAATACACACTATACATCAAATACAAAGGTAGTAATATAATGTAGAATGCAGATTTAAAAGCAAATATGCTATGCTATAGATTTCTCTGGAATTTGTAATGGTCACCCAATATATTCAAAATACTCCAAAAGAGCCATCATCTTTTAACTATTAGATTTTAGGTTATGGCTTTAACTTGTACCACTTTTATCATTACAGCTATTTATGTACACATTTTGCACAGTGATACATTATGTAAACTTCGAAGTGGTACTATGCAACATGAAATTTAACCTTGTAAAACCTATACTATCTTGGGTGATATAGCGTTAACATTAGTATGCCCAGGTTTGAATTCCACAAGAATCAGGGTTTAAAATGGGGAATAGTGCATCTAACATCCTAAAAATGGTGATAGAAGTTGGCATAAGTAACATAAGCACCAGTAATTCATGAGAATCAAAATTTCCTGCAATAAAATTAATAATAGTTAGATTTGATTCCAAGAAAAAAAGTATGATTATGTTTTATCTTACCTTGGTGTCGTTCCACAACATGAGTAGCTCATAACCAGGCAGCAGGTCAGGTCTGTTGTTGATATCCTCCAGGGCCATGTTAGCTGCAGGTAGCACCCCTGGACCCGCAGGCCACCCACCCTCCATAGGGAACAGCCCTATGATGTACAGGGGGGTCCTTGTAGTGTTCATATCCCCCTGACTGTGGACCAGCAGGGGTAGGAGGAATGTAAAGAGGATGCACAGCTTCCCAGACATTCCTATATTGCATAGTAGGAGGAAGGGTCGGTTGTCTACAGCTAAGTCGCCGGGTATCTGTTAATATACAGCATTATGTATGTGGAGGGGGATGCCGAAGGGGGTATCCATATAGCCTATAGGACATCAGTGAGCCTACCCAGCTGGCCAATCAATGTGCAGTTACAGTAAATGTGTATCAGTGGGTGAGACTGCACCCACTCACTCTACAGGTAAGACATGGTCATGCCATCACAACCGCATTAATTATGTATAGATGTGTCAAATCTACAGTATAACTCACTGTGCAGCTACACTAACTTCTGACGGTGTATGTAGAAATGCATAACTACTAATAGTGATGGATATTTAGTAAATATTGACAGGATTGACTTACTTACCAGATTGCAGCAGTAGTAGCAGCAGAGGTGCAGGGCACACAGGGGCTAATCAGCCACACCCAGCCGACCTGGCTGCTCAGCCTCAGTGTAATGTGAAACTATGTCTCATATATATTTAAATGCATTGCACCAGGATGCACTAACATTAACAGAGATTGTGGGTCTTACTATCATGTATCGATATATGAGGGGTTTATTCCCATTCCTATAGGGTCTTCCAGTGGGTATTCTGGTCGCTGTGAATATTGTAGGTGGAGGAAAGTTTATGCTCAAGTCATACCTTTAATAACAAAAATAAGAAAATTCTAAAAAATGTAAATATTGACAACCTTTCATCCTAGCTATTACCCCCCCCCCAATAGATGATGCAGATACCTTAAGATTAGGCCTCACCTTCATCGAACAATCCCATCAGCATTCTAGCCCATCCCAGATGACTGATCTGATTGAGAACACCAAAGGGTAAACTGTGCTTTTTATAGAATATTAGAATAATTAAGTGTACATGTATTATGCCTGTATGCAACCTAATATAACGGGTAAAATAATGCAATACCAAAAGAGACTTTATGACAAACCTACCACACTTTAGACGAAAAATATCTAAATGTGCTTCAGTTAAATGACATACACTGTAAGAAGTTACTGTATTTACACAGCACAATGTGCTGTGCATTTACAGCACTTTTTGCTGTAGTTGGTATTACAGCACTATTTGCTGTATAATTACAGCATTATGTACTGTAAATTGGGTCTCCGGCAATGTTGCTGTACATTTACAGTACATTGTGCTGTAGATTTCCGCCGCTAGGTGGCAGTAGTAGACTATTTCTGTATTAATTATTCCGCCCAACCCTTTCCCGAGTCAAATAAAGCCTCACAAACTCTCCAGACATCGTAGAATAAAAATGGATGAGAGAGACTAAATGCAGTTATCATTAAGTGTATTGATATTTGCATAATTGTGTTGAATAATACAAAAAAACAGCAAAAGTATAGACTAGACACCACATCGGTGGGAAAAGTTAAATGCTTAAGTGCCCGGACTGGGGAAAAGCTGGTATCACATACGGTTCAGCTGTAATGAAGCAGGATTAAACCATTACATTGTGTAGTGTGTATTATCCTAGCTGTGACTGAATTATTATGCAGGAAAGTACTCTCCATGCATGCGTATTAATTGATATAAATTGATGAGAACAACAATAGGAAACCTACGGTAGAAGTTGCTGTAACTTTACAGCACTGAGTTGCTGTACATATACAGCAAAATCTACTGGAACAAAAGTTGCCAGCAAGTTTTGCTGTAGATGCACAGTAGAAGTTGCTGTAAATTTACAGTAGAAGTTGCTGTAAATTTACAGTAGAAGTTGATGTAAATTTACAGCAAGTCAGTTGCTGTACACCTACAGCAAAATCTACTGGAACAAAAGTTGCCAGCAACTTTTGCTGTAGGTGCACAGTACTTACTTCTTACAGTGTAATGTTGTACTGGTATAACCCCAAATTTAGATTTCAGACAACACAAATGGAAGGCAAATAGATCTGTGGGTGTGGTAGAGCTGTGCATTGCATCATGTGGACTTCAGAATCCTCCCAACCTCCAGAGAGGTAGAAGACATGTGGCACTTGGCTTTTAAAGCACAAAGCACTCACGGCTACTAAAGTCTATTAATTTGTCTACTGAACTGTTTGAAGTTTCCTTGTCTTAAAAAGACAAAGCCTCTCAGGATGCAACAAAGAGACTTTTACATTAACATGCATGTACTGAGTAATGTGATAGCTCTTTGTCTTTTGTAAGCAAATTAAATTTTTTAGATTGGCTCCCGGGAATAGGCTAAAATCTGCAACTAGAGAATATAGCATCTTTGTATACACAAGTGTTTGAAAGGGGTCAACATGGACATTGTTAGCTTAAAGATGGTATTTCAGCTAATTTCAGGTATTTTTCTGATACGCCACCACTTCGGCATAAAAAAATTATTTCCCATACAGATAGAACTGGAGTGGTAGAATCAGGGTTAACCCCAACTATCTCAGATGGGATGATGTACCTATCAGGTTATCAATTCTTCACATTAGACAGATTTCCTAATGGGAATAAGAAGGCTGGAGGTGTAATGTTATATCTGCGTGACACGTATACCACCACTATTGACATGAACTCATCAATTATTGATAGGTAGTATGAGGTTTCATGTGTAGATGTAGAAATAGGTATTATCAAATACAAAATATATGTCTGCTATAGGCCATCGGATCATGATGTTAGTAAACGTGCTATTTATGATAAACTTTTGGAACTTAAAGCCCCAGTCACCAAGAATAGGAAAATCATTATGCTAGGGGATTTTAAATTTTTCACTCGCAAGGATATTAATGAATCTAATGTAGAAGGGTTCTGTACAGACTGTGACATGTTCCAACTGATAGATGAGCTCACCAGACCCATATCAGGTACACTTATAGAACATATATATATTAATGAGCGCATTCATAACGTATGTGAATTTGGTACCATTGACTACCACATAGCCGACCATAAGCCTGTATATATTTCTATTAAATGTGAGCGAAATAGAATCAAGAAAAAGGTTGTTAATGCTACCCTGGAAACAAATTCCCGTGAATTCCCCCTGAAAAACACGGGTTGAACTGGGGTCAGTCCCGGGAATAACCCGAGTTCTATTCCGGTGATATTACGGGATTCTGTGAGCAAAATTTCCCGTTATATCACGGGATTCTGGTAAACAGGATGGCATGGGTTCGAACCCCATTTCTGAAAGACCTACCTAGTTTTAGCTAATGTGTCCTTAGTAATTCAGTTAAACTACTAAATAAAAGTATCCACACATTTTGCATTAATGCATTTAGCCTTTTTCCATCTCCTCATCCTGACTGGGAAGGGAACCAGCCACCTTCAGATCTATAGTGCTGTGCTCTAGCTGCTGACCTATTGGGCCATGTGTTGGGAGAGGTACAGAAACTATAACCAGTGGTGACTGTGCCAATAGGGACCTTTAGCAACATGTTTATGTTCAGTGAGCTACATCTGGTTTGCTGAAGGTAATAGGGACCTTTAGCAACCACGTAAAAGCTCATAAAAGGTCCCTAATACCTAGAGTTTCTATTGACAAAGTGGAGAGCAGGATAGACATGAGGGACCTTTAGCAAACTCACCCTAGCTCATTTTACAGAATCCTCAGAATAGGGACCTTTAGCAAACCTGACGTAGCTCATTTAACCCAGACGTATTCTATGCCTTCAGCACTGCTACGTCTGCATTTATTTAGCTTTTACATGGTAGCTAAAGGTCCCTAGTATAGCCAGAAAACACTACAAAAGTCATGGGCCACTTTAATAAACAAAATAGATGCATATGTGGATATCTTTCTAGAGACACATGTGCTGGTCCTTACTGGGAAGGGAACCAGCCACGTTCAGATCCATAGTGCCTTGCTCTAGCTGCCCCCCTAGTTGGGCAGGTGTTTGGAGAGGCACAGAAACTATGACCAATGGTTACTGTGCCAATAGGGACTTAGAGTATATGATACTAGGGACCTTTAGCAAACCCGATGTAGCTCATTAAACCCAGACGTAGTAGTGCTAAAGGGATAGGCTACGTCTGTGTTTATTGAGCTTTTACGTGGTTGCTAAAGGTTCCTACTAGGGACCTTTAGCAAACCCGACGTAGCTCATTAAACGCAGACGTATCTTATCCTTTCAGCACTGCTACATCTGTGTTTAATGAGCTTTTACGTGGTTGCTAAAGGTCCCTATTAATAGCCTATCCCTTTAGCACTACAACGTCTACGTTTAATGAGCTACATCGCTATGTATTTTGTTTTCCTAAAAGAAAACGACCCAGTTTACCATGGGATACAAACACTCCTCTTTGCATATGATACAACGAAAAAGTGCTATGGCACAGTCACCACTGGTCACAGTTTATGTACCTCTCCAAATACGAGCCCAGATAGGTGAGAGCCTAGAGCACTGCACTATGGATCTGAGGGTGGCCGGTTCCCTTCCCGCTCATGCATTGTTTTTTTAAATTAAAATGGCCAGTGACCTAGGTGTTACTTTATATGTATGTATATGTTTCATGTCTATTTGAATTCATGGATTTTGGAAGATAGTAGTAGTATCACTACACTGAATAAATATTTGCCCTGAACATATTTTTGCAGATTTGAAAATCCTCGAAATCTGTTAAAATTTGTACAGTGTGAAATAAAGTACGTTTACAGTATTGCCCACCCGTATTAGTGAAGCCATTTCTCAAAAACTATAAATGACATCTTCTAGTGTAATATATCACCGGAAAGGTTATGACATCAATTTTAAAGTTTACTTTTGACTGGATGTCCCTTTTCCGTTACCTGCACACAGTTATGAGTTGAGTTGAGATTTTTTATGTTTGTATGTAGATATTAAACTGCCCTATGGAAGTTTAAATAATAATTATTATATTGGGAATGAACATAGGCAGATGTACAATGGATATGTAACTCATCTTCTGCCACATTACTGTGGGGATTAATATGATGAGCTGTACTATGGAGGTGGACTCTAGCTTTGGAAAGGCTCCACTAAGCAGAATGATTGAGTGAGCACAGAATGGTAGCTATATGTAAAAACATTACAGCAGTATACCACTTAAGATTATAGATTAAGATTGGGCTCAGAATGTTTTTCCGCACACTCCGGTGAGAGATCCTGTATTTGCATAATAGATATGTAGCTCATATTCTGCTACATTACCTTGGGGATGAATATAGTGAGCTGTACTATGGATGTACCAAAGATGACGAAGGCTGACACCAGAGCATACTGCAGCTCCACCTGCTGGCCAAGGGCAAAGAGCAGCACCACTCCCAGAATGCTCAGCACAGTCACATTGTAGACACACATACCAATGTACTGAGAGTCATTCAAGGCTGGGATGTTGACCTATACAATCAGATAAATGCTTACTGTCAGAATTTCCAACACTATTACTATTGAATTGGGAGGAACTCCTATTGAATTTGGTTACTTTTTATCTCATCCCCAGTCATCAATAACTCAAAGGTTTTGTAAAGCCAAGAATATGAAGCCATGCAATTTTAGAATGAATCTAATGTGACATGTTTACCTTTCTGGTTTGTCATGCTAGGAAAGCACCAAATATAAGCAGGAGTCCTTTATATACAAACACTGCAGCTTGAAAGTATATACTATGATCAGACTTGCAGGCGAGGATTTCCCTTTCCACTATCAGATCACCACCATCTAAAATCTGAAAGATATCATCAATGGCTGTAAGTATCAGTGAAAAGGGTTAAGTGTACTCTTTCTTATTTGCTTACCTAGAGCCTATATAGGGGCAGATCTGTAGAATCTGTTACGGTCAGTGGGATGACAACCTTCGGCTGTAGACTTCAGCAGTATATAGATGGCCACTACAGCGGTCAAAATGGAAGCAGAGTGATGTGGTAAATGGAGTGCAAAGACCTCTGTAAAGGGGTCTGGAGGTATCCCAGTGAACAAAAAAAGTTTTTTAACGTTCTGAAACGTTTCAATATGTAACGTTATTTTACGTTTCAATATGTAACGTTTTTTACTTTCTTCTATGGTTCACCTTAAAACGTTCATAGGGCTATGGCTTATCACCCAAATATTGGGAACAAAAACAAGGGGTAGATCCAGGAATTTCGGAAAGCGGAGGGGGAGGGTGCGTTATTAACCATAGCTTTATCAAAAAGAAGAGATGGAGCTAGATGGAGTCCCTGGAAACCGTGACGTTTCAAACATACCATACACCTACTTACTGGGGAACTGAACTTGCCACCTTCATATCCATAGTCCTACATGTGCTCTAGCATATGCGCCACTGAGCCATGTGTTAGAGTACTACATGAACTGAGAAACATTTATAAGATGTTTGATAAACTATAATATTATCATGTTTGATGAAGGTCCCTTATGGAATCCCTTTTGAGGTGTTGCTTTATATACACATTACAGGTAAGACATTTAATGAGCGCATTTAATGAACCCCCAAAAAAACAATGACTCAAATGAATGAGTAGAACTTCTCCCATGTTATAGTTCAGTAGCTCAGGAGAAAGAGCACTGGACTCAAGATCAGTAGGTAGGGACTTCGAATCCCTTGCTCTAATATATCTTTGAGAACTACCTTTTTTGCCATTTTTTTTATACTAAAGTGTGTAGGCTAGTTTATGGCCGTATTTCAATAACGATTGGAATTTATATTAGATGGGTAATACGGCCATATCTATGGGAGCCTATGGCAGCTCCGTAGTTTGACTAGTCAAAACCTAAAAAAACGTCAAATAACGTTGTAATAACGTTATACATCCAAACGTTTCTAGATAACCTTAATATAACATTATTTTGAGTCGACGATTTAAGGTCAGATAACGTTATATTAACGTTATATAGAAACGTTTTCATAACCTTCAGAAAACGTTATTGTAACGTCAAATAATGTTTTCTTGTTAGCTGGGATGCCACTTCCCCAAACTGTTTCCTTCTATCTGATCAGAACTGATGACTGCCCACTTTCCCTCTATAATTATGCCCTACATTAGGTAATTTGAGATTTAGAAATGTATGAATCATGTCTACCTGCTGATAGAGAAACACTGAAAAAGGCTTGGATTCTACCACAGCTGATTTCAAGTCCCTCGCATTCATTGATGTAACTGTATGGACATAATGTAAGTACCTTCTTCTCCAAAATAGTGTTAACCACTGAAGGTGTATCCAACACCTCCCTGAGGACAATGGCAACAACATCCAGCAGCACAAGGACACCCACCATCAGTATCAGATGGACGTTTTGTAGAGACTGATAGTATATAATAAAATAGAAGTTGTTCAATGAAGTGTTTCATTGACATCTCTTGGAAACGACCAAGAGTGTAACCATCGTATTCACTGAATCACCTTATGTAACCTTATGTGAATGAATTATTGTATCATGCATTCCCCTCACTATAATTCTCCATCCCCCAATGGAAGTCTCCCTCCCCTCATTGAATTCTCCTCCTCAGAAGCCCCCTAAATAATTCTCCTGTAACTGCGTAGCTCAAAATCACATTTCCTAATATATGTAACCATCTTAAGGTTTAAGGCAGAGTACTTGAGGCACACATTCCTACTGTTAAGGATCTGTTTGAGCGTGGACAACAATCACCTCAAAACCAAAACTTTCCCCTAATATCAATTTTTGCATTTGAAATATATGACCTAGTCTGAGAAAGGAAGGTATTTCATTTTGTATACACATCACATTACCTTTGTTTTCTGAAGTAGATGTTGAAGGTAAGGAAGGCCAGGGCTAAGAGACCACCAAGAGCAGCAAAACAGCATATAGTGATGTACACACTCCCTCTGACAAACACCTGCACTGTGACAAAGGTTGTGGCATCCTTGGGAACCCCATCTGCACATAATATCAATCTAAGTTGTGAAACTGAAGCCCACAGATAAAATCAGGCTGTTGACTCATGTTAACAAGACAGGTTATTTATACATTATACTGGCATTGTTGGGTGAATTGTTCACTAAATAAAACATTATATTCTCGTATAGACATTGGTCTGAGATCTCTCTTTTGTGTCATCCCTCCAAAGGAGCTAGCTGTCAGCCTATGCAGGGTTATGCTATAATCATATTTATCCAGTATCAGAATATGTACACATTTACTGCCATTTACAACAAAATGTTTTCATGAAAATTTGAAATCTTACCTTTCCAAAGAAATCCAATTTCATCATACAGCTCAATCACTTTCTCTGATTGTTTGTAGATTCCAAGAGTAAATTAGTTTTTTCCTGTCGTTTTATGAAGGCATCATAAATGTGGACAATCATATTGATATATTGTTACAGTATACGCAGCTTAGAACTCCCTAAACATTATTATTCCAACCTATTATGTGACTTTTAACCATGCTTAATTCAAGGAAACAAAAGCAGAGATATAAAGTGCTTCCAGCAAGGAATATGTTCACTGAAGTAGAGCTGGAAAGACGCAAAAGGCTACTGGCCATCATAGTCCTAGATCTAAGGCCAAATCTGAATGAGTTTTTATAAAACCCTGTCCACAGTACATTTCTTGATTGATTCATATTCCTAACATATGGAACTTGATTTTTCAGAACATTAACCCAAAATTAAAGTGTCCCAACATTATGCAAATTGAGGTCAAAGGTCAAATTCCATGTCAAATATAGAGATCGAGAAATAATACCTTTGCCTAATTTTCTCAGAGGCCGTTTCAGATAGGGACACGCCACAAGATACAGTGATAATCATGTATCAGTTCATCACTTTGCCAGCTGGACAGTATTCCTGCTCATATTTAAGGTCATATTTGTCAAGGTCAAAGTCCAAATTTACAGGAAAATAAGCATTATGCCTCCTGTTGTTTGTCCCCATTTCACCAATATACATGTTATGGCCAAGCTATTCGTTTTCTGTGTAGACCCTATCAATGTGCCCAAGATGTGCTCTTTTGAAAGTTCTAACCAACAGGTTTCCATAGCAACAGGAGCCAATGTAATTTGACCTAATAGTCCAGTGGTGGAACAAGGATTAAGGGCCTGACCCGGAATCCTCCGATATAGTTTTTTTCTGCTGATTCTTCATCTAGGGGGTCTGGGTGACCATTTCCTACATGATGTATTCATGACGGCTTTGGGGAAATTGAGATATTCAAGATGGCCGCCACAGTTCAATAAAAATGTTGAAATGTGCATATCTCAACTTCTAATCTACTTAGAGACACAAATAAAAGGTCTAAAAGTACATTTCTGTGGTCAGAGAATCCGATCATGCCATCTAAAATAATGTATATGGCAGCCATTTTGCATTTTATCCAAGATGGCTGCTGGAATTCAATAAAAATCATTAAAAGTGCATATCTCTGCTTCTAATCAACTTAGAGATACAAATGAAAGGTCTAAAAGTATGTTTCTGTGATCAGGGAATCCAATCATGCCATCTAGAATCATGTAGATGGCTGCCAAAATTCAATAAAGAATCTTGAACGGTGCATATCTCTGCTTAGAATCAACTTAGAGACACAAATAAAAGCTCTGAAAGTATACTTCTGTGGTCAGAGAATCCAATCATGCCATTTAAAATCATGTTTATGGCAGCCATTTTGAATTATTCATCAGTTTGCACCATGTGTGCCACATCGTCTATATGAGGCATACTGTAAAACAAAGTTATCACAGTGAAAATCTAATTTACTAATGATGAGATGTAATTTGATCACATAGATGGAGCCAAATATAAGGACATACCGTAAAACTTCGCGTAGAAGCTGCGGCTAGTACGCGAGTCAGATCGCTAATGCGGCTTATAGGATCAACCCAAAGTCAGGGTGCGGCTTATACGTGAGTTTTCCCAAAGTATGATTTCCAAAATCACTATGGAATAACCTTGATATGACCCTAGGAGCTGCAGGAACTGCTGAGGGTGCAAGGGGATTGGGGGGGGGGGGGTAAAACCGCTGACAAAGCTGAGTGTGCAGTATCAATGCTTTATTTTCCGACCTTTGATAGGGGACCGCCATATAGCTGTACTACATGTACTTTAGGTCGTCGGGGGGGAGGGGAAGAGGGGTAAGAAAGCTGTCACTTCTAATGGAGGCATTGACCACCCCCCCCCCCCAAGCCACACACTACCACCCACGCCTCCTCCCCGTCAGAGAAAGCTGTTACTGCACTGCAAGACCGTTGCTCAGGGTCATTATAAGTTAATATGGCACTATTAAAAGGTCCACTAGACCAAAGTTTGGGGTGCGGCTAATACGCGAGTTAGGCTTATACGCAAGGTTTTACGGTACATGTGTTTTGATGCATTAACTCTTTCCTGCCGGCTATTGCATTATTGCACTACCTGGTAAATAATGGCTAGTGCATAAATGCACTATGAGGAGGGCATTTTTGGTTATAAATACTATTATCCTGAGCACCCTCAACAAATCTTTTGAATAGATATGACCTGTTATTAAGGTACCATATGAAGGGAAATTCCATACAGATTGCAAATCAGTCATTTGTAAACATGTATCACAATTACCAATTCTCATATTAACCTCAATATAACCCTATATGTTAATAGTTCTGAGTCTTGGGCCTTAATCGGCGTTTTCTGGTGAGTTAACAAG
The DNA here is from genome assembly GCA_947462335.1 of Harmothoe impar. Classification (NCBI taxonomy): domain Eukaryota; kingdom Metazoa; phylum Annelida; class Polychaeta; order Phyllodocida; family Polynoidae; genus Harmothoe; species Harmothoe impar. The sequence continues at coordinate 57,618,474 of OX381713.1, read as the reverse complement.
ACACTCCTCCTTCTCCATCCCCATAACTAGTATGTCCTTGTAGCTGTTCTCTGGTAAAATTGTACAAGATATTGTGTATTGTGGCAACTGTATCTCTGAGATTTGCAAAGTAGTGAGCTATCAAAGGTGTATCTGATTAGCTTGGGAAAGAGAAACAATTTCAGCAACTGTTTTGGAGATCAGAGAGTTATTATTTTTGTTTGCCACTAAACATACTCAAACAAGAAAGTATATTCATGTATACATAGAGAGATCATAAATCAACAAGTTCGAGGAGTCATCCCTAACCAAGCCATACTGCACAGGATCTAGTTGAAGGATATGAATCTGATTGGCATGTTTCCATATTGACTTGTGGTATGTGGCCCAAAGTGCAACACAGCCATCAAGACATGCAACATTTGCACTGTAATGCCTATCTGACATCTTGACTCTGAGTGTATTCTTGAGAACTGTATAAGATTTTGCCTCCGTCATATTTCCAAGATCATCAGGCATTGTCTAGAGTGGACTGTGGTATCAACTCATGAGCCATTAAATTCTTTGTGTCATAATCTCATAAATTACAGTGAAGACTCACAGCCCTCACATGGATCATTTCAATGGCATACACTATTGTGTCAGCAACCTTGATATTACTGATTCTGTCATGGAATCCTTCAGTTTTCAAATTCCTCCATTTTGCTCTTTGCACAGCCTAACAGAATGGTCCACATTCATGGATGGATTGACCACCACCTTTCCTGTGACAATGTTCAGAACACCATTGGGAAATTCTTTGCTCTGTAGAGGGTCAACCTGTCTCTCTAGTTTGTCCTGCAATACTTTTCTGTTGCTTGCGTCTGTCTTGATTATTGATTTCATATCTTCTTTATGTTGGATTTCATGAGGTGCTTCTCCTTTATTCTCCAATACATCTATGCTAAAGCCATTGACAACCTCTTTACATGAAAGAATGTTCTGGTTTTAAGGGTTTCCAGATCCAAGGTAGTTCCATTAATTCCCCCTGGGGAATGTTTCTACCTCATAATGGTTGACTCAATAAGCATGTCACTTGTTGGCCTTTCGTGGATGCTTCACACAAATCATCAGGCAAATCATTCATGTATCTCATATATTATGATGCATGTCTTGGATGGCTATAGTAGTTGGTGGCAAAGAACAAAGGTATCATATCCTTGACACATGCTTGATACATTAGTCAGTCAGACTCTTGCTCAGCTCTTACATATCTCATAACTATGAAAATGGGTTCAATTAGGCACCTTACCAGAGCTTGGCTGTCCTACTGTGATGCCTGGTACAATGGCTCATTCAAAATGCTCTGTCTGTGATCAGCTTGTCTATATCATACTCATGAGGACATGCATTCCACCTTTAGAAGCAAAGATTGCTTAACATGACCTGCTTATCCCAGAATACATGGACAGCTATATGATACAGCTGTTGATCTGCAGTGAATATCTTATAGAAATGGCCTGTGATTTAAAAGTTGTTTGGCCTTTATCATGGGTCTTATTATGGTATTTCAGTCTGCAGGTGATTTCTCCATTAATGGAAGGGATATCACATTTGTCTGAAAAGACCAGTGTTGTAGCCATGGACTGGTTTATATCTTTAAAAAACTGAGAGTCCAGGTCTTGCTCACATACAACTTTCTTGTATGCTTTACAGCCCTCTGAATGTCCTCTGTAATGCACTTTTGCTATCGGAGGATCTATTGTGGATGGGGGCTGTAGTGGGCCAGTGTATTATGTTTTGGGAATTACCTGTTGCAGATTGTGTACCATTCCACAGCTATCTCTGATTCATTAGTTAGTTCATATTCCATCCCTTAATCTGTCGCCATGACAGATAATCTCACTATAAATGTCTTATGTTCATTCAAATCTTACATTTACTCCATTTGTGTAGACCTTTGACCAGTTTTTGGGTTATATCATCAATTATTCAAAATTTTAAATGGCATGATTGGATTCCCTGACCACAGAAATATGCGTTCAGAGCTTTTATTTGTGTCTCTAAGTTGATTCTAAGCAGAGATATGTACCTTTCAAGATTCTTTATTGAATTTCGGCAGCCATGTTGAATATATTTCAAAATGGCTGCCATCTACATGATTCTAGATGGCATAATTGGATTTACTGACCACAGAAACATACTTTTAGACCTTTCATTTGTATCTCTAAGTTGATTAGAAGCAGAGATATTCACTTTTTATGATTTTTATTGAATTCCAGCAGCCATCTTGGATAAAATGCAAAATGGCTGCCATATACATGATTTTAGATGATATGATTGGATTCTCTGACCACAAAAATGTACTTTTAGACCTTTTATTTGTGTCTCTAAGTAGATTAGAAGTTGAGATATGCAATTTTCAAGAGTTTTATTGAATTGTGGCGGCCATCTTGAATATGTCAATTTCCCCAAAGCCGTCACAAATACATCATACAGGAAACAGCTACCCAGACCCCCAAGATGAAGAATCAGCAGAGAAAAAAACTATATCAGAGAATTCCGGGTCAGGCCCCAAATCCTTGTTCCACCACCGGACTATAAGGATGAGCCTATTTATGCTATACATACACTCTTATTTATTTCTCACTACTGCCTGTCAGTAACCAAGTCAAACTACGGGATAATATTAATGTTTATTGTGGGCATACATCATACAATAGATTTCCCCCTTATTTCTTATGAAATTGCATGAGATTCAGCTCTTTGACCTTGTTTCAAGCCATTTTGACCTTCACCAAGGTCATCCACTAATATGTCATGTATGCCCACAATATGCATTAATATTATCTCATAGTTTGACTTGGTTACTGACAGGCAGTAATGAGAAATAAATAAGAATGTATGTATAGCATAAACAGACTCATCCTTAGGTCAAATTACATTGGCTCCTGTTGCTATGGAAACCTGTTGGTTAGAACTTTCAAAAGAGCACATCTTGGGCACATTGATGGGGTCTACACAGAAAACAAATAGCTTGGCCATAACATGTATATTGGTGAAATGGGGACAAACAACAGGAGGCATAATGCTTATTTTCCTGTAAATTTGGACTTTGACCTTGACAAATATGACCTTAAATATGAGCAGGAATACTGTCCAGCTGGCAAAGTGATGAACTGATACATGGTTATCACTGTATCTTGTGGCGTGTCCCCATCTGAAAGAGCCTCTGAGAAAATTAGGCAAAGGTATTATTTCTCAATCTCTATATTTGACATGGAATTTGACCTTTGACCTCAATTTGCATAATGTTGGGACACTTTAATTTTGGGTTAATGTTCTGAAAAATCAAGTTCCATATGTTAGGAATATGAATCAATCAAGAAACGTACTGTGGACAGGGTTTTAAAAAAAGTCATGTTTCTAGAGCCCTTTTGAGAATTAGATCCAGGACTATCAGACCTGGCGGCCCAAGCTGTACATAACTATATATACTACATGTATGTAAAAGGTTAGAACCAAGATTGTATCTTTCAAGATCCAGTATAACTACAATGACAACAACCATAATGATACAGTACTTAGCCATATATCTAATATGTATTGTTAATTGTGGTTATAATGGATCTAGAAGGATATAATCTTGATTCTAACCTGTTATATAGTATATATACCTGGAGCCGCCAGGTCTGATGGCCAACAGCGTATTGCTGGAAGCACACTACTCAGTGCTGCCACCTGACGGTTGTAATCAGCACCAATACTAAAATGTATTTCTCCCCACCAGAAGGTAGAGACCAGTTGAAATTGGAAGCTTTCACTGTGTTTATCTAGAGTCATTCATTGCCAGAATAAGTACCCTACCATGGTGATAAAGCACCGGTTTTGTATAGGCACAGGAGGTAAAAGGGTCTTGAAATGTACCTCAAGCACTAATAATTATTTTTATTTTTCAATGATGTCAGACAAAGGCCTGCATGGTGACCACCATTTAGAGTGATTACTTGTGCCGCTGAAGCAAGAAGCATATCAACATAGAATCCTTGGCTAAAGGCCGCGAAAAGGTTTTTCCATTCTATTTTAGTATTTATGGAGTTTCCATATAAAATAATTGGAATTGCAATTATATAAAGACACCTCATGAAAGCCAAGTCGTGGCCGTCCGGATTATGCATGTGATTTTATGTAGAACTCAATTTCTACTGCCATACATGTTGATTTTTTAAAGATAATCTCCCACACAGCAGGGACTGCATTGAGGGGGCCTGTTTGTGTGTCTGAGTTGGACACCTCTTATGTCATCCTATTTCCATTCCTCATGGCATGAAAATAAATTATCCTGATGCCCTGAGGGTTTAGGGGAGAGTTTGCCTTACATCTGGGAATTAGGTCCTGATTTATATCTCAATATAAAGTATATATGCTCATATAAAACATAATTGAGCAGCTTAGATCATGATAAAAGATAATTGTATGGGGCTTAGGCACTTCTTAAAACACCATTCCATAGCTTCAAGATAGTTCATACATGTTAGATTGTATTCCAGTAGTTATCAACAGAAATTAGAATATGTAAGCACATGTTATAACAGCCTCGAGCTCTCCAGGCCCATTACAGCAACCCAGTATATAAGAACTCTCCCAGACTGTATATATACAGTCGGGGTCCGAGACTGATGTTATAGAGGTGTTCAACATGTTTCAGTGATCATGCAATCTTGTCGCAATTAATAAGTAAATATTATACATGTGTTAGGTGTCTTTATACAACACCATTTGGCCAAGAATTAAATTGGTAAGAATTGACCATATGTACCTACAGTCTTTGCGAAAACTTTTTCATCCCACAGGACATTCGGTCCTGCACATTTTCAATGTTGAAGGACAGGCTTAAGTTTTCTGCATTTAAGTATAACAGAGTTTGTCCATTAGAAATACAATCTAATTGCATGGACCTGTACAATAGACTGGACTGGGCTCGCACACCTAAGCTCCCCTTTGACTGCCGCGGTCAGAGGAGGGGAACAGCGCGAGGACATGGGATGAGAAACATGTGAACTAAAGTTGGTCTTGTGGACCAAAATATTTTCGTGTCACTATATATATATTTCACCCCACTGCAATAATACCACATCTGATAATTAACTGGTCCATAGAGAGACATTGAGTTAACTATCCTCTATGTGTCTGATACAATTTAAACAGATATACATGCAAGGATATACAGGCATCTCATTCGGAAATTGGTCTTCCGAAAGCCCACAGTTAGCTATCTTTGAGAAGGTCCTACACACTATTCAGGGGCGCTCTATCAAATCTAATATTAGCAATGGATAGACTGATATATAATGTCATATAAAAGTGAGGGAGACCCGAGGGAGACAGGAGGTTTATAGACGAGATTTATGATACTATAACTACCAGTGTGATGTGTAATTTCCAGTACATTCATATAACAAACTAGTTTCTATCACCTCCACAGGGTGGCATTCCAGTGCTGTTAGCAAAGTTCTTTGCTCACCTGTGCCATGCCACAGAAGGCACAGGGAACCATTAGTTCCTCTGATGTCCCATAGGCCCAAAGGGCGCTGTTTACCTCCTCTGGGATTTCTAGTACTTAAAGCATAGTGATCATTGTATCCACCACGAAATAAAGCTTTGGTGGCAATCTGTGAATCTTTGGAGGCAGCTAGCAGTGACGGCCATCTTCTTTTTTTTTTGAAATACGAGAATCACTGTGCTTAATTATAGGAAGGGCAGCCAATGCCCCCATTCAATACAATGTGGCTGTATTCAATGTGGCTGTATTCAATGGGCTGTAGTTGCTAGGGATTGCAGACAATAATTATATGAATACAATACACATCATGATTTATTGGTGAAGGATTCATATCAAGGTGATTTGAAAGTCAGATTATAGATTGCAACCGGTCATAGATTGCAACCGGTCATAAATTGTGCTCAGTCATAAATTGCATCTGGTCATAAATTGCACCCGGTCATAGACTTACAACCTGTATTGATTTGGTGAGACTCTGCCATATTTGGACTATAAAAAGATAATCAATTATAGATGTTGTGGTGCTTGTTCCTTTATTGGTCAATATTCAAAATTAACATAGAATGAAACATTTTCTCCATGCATAGTGTATTCTATTCAATTCAATTCAAAGCTTTATTTCATACTCCATTGAAGTTCAAAAGGTCCATAAGATCATGAAAAACACAGTTGACAATACATGTTATACACACGAAAAATATCAGACATGTAACTTAAATGCACAAATACAATTGGAAAACAGTTAAATCTGTGGAACATTAAAGGGGAACCGGTCGAGAGTAACCTCTCGAACCCCACCCTGCTGTGCATCTTCCAAAATAGTTTAATATCTGTTGTTTGTGTTAATTAGTGTCATGGCCATATCTGGTACAGTGGAGTTTGCACAGGGATTAAAATGGTGAAGGGAGTGGCTATCTACATGATATAATCCGAGTACGTCAGTGGATGTAAATATAAACTACATGGTATTAACAAAGCCCAAAGGGACCGACTTTGGTTCCCCTTGAAAGTGAACATACAGATCTCAGATCTCGATACCAGCATCTCCATATATCTGAGGTGTACTGGGTATCACTTGCTTGTTGGGACAGACTCTCCTGGGAACGTGGACAAGAAAAGCTTTCCAATCTTAAAAGCAATATTCTTAAAGTCGATTATCTTAAAAACGTTGCTTGCTTTTAAGATTATCACCTCAGTAAATTCACTCTAGATTGTGCCACTCATGCTTACTGTTTTTCTCTTTTGACCCTTTTTTCATTTATTGTTGGCAGTATATTGTATCAGATTTTCTTGTCCACATTCCCAGGAGAGTATGTCCGCTAGTGTGTATCACTTGTGGGGTCCACCAACCTTTTCATCAGCACATTAGCTGATTGTTTTAGTCGACACATAAAGCTGTACACTAATCTTTTAATTGTAGCATCACATACAGGGAGACCACATACAGCAAAAGTCTATACAGCCCCCGCTCCAGCCCTAGCAAATCTTGGTATAGCAAGTAACATAAGCCTGGGCTCCACTAGGGCGACACAGGTACCTGCGAAATGGTGCGATCTTTTGCTATGTTTACTTTTTCACATCTTCTTCATTTCGCCTCATTTCGCTTCATTTCGCGTCAGTGTCGCCCTAACCTATCACCAGGAACAGGGTGACAATCAGGGCGACACTGCCGCGAAATGAAGCGAAATGAGACGAAATGAAGCAAGATGTAAAAAAGTAAACACATAAAACGATCGCACCATATCGCAGGTACTTGTGTCACCCTTGTGGAGCCCGGGCTAATGGCCTACACAGTGCATCATTGTAGGTGTACAGTATGTGCTAAACAGCTGTATTTTTACATCTATGCTGCACATATGGAACTTCCTAAAGAGCATATTACCCTGTGCATATAGCACCCGTCGTTGCCACAAAATGTCACTATCATCTCTGAGTGTATTGGAAATAATATGGCCATGGTACTTGGCCTTGTCACATTCTTTGAGCTTTGTATTATTTAGAGTGAAAACAGGCACTCTCATCTGTTTGTCTAAAGGTGACCGAACTATCGTTAGCACTTTTCAGTGGATTATATTTAATATCATTGTCTACACTGTATTGACCACAAACCTGCAATAAAGTTGACAATCCACAACTAGCAGGAGCAAATATTACATGCAGTATGAGGCGGTGATCAATTGAATATTTAGAGAATAGAAAATGATGTTCTCAATGTCGAGACTGTCTGTTGTCCTATAATGCACAAATGCATCTGAGTGTAACATTGAGATTACTATACCAGATTACTATAACAGAGAACTACTTTGACAAAACCTTTCTGGGCTTTTTAAAGATTGAGCGTGTGAGTGAATTCACAGATGACTCAGGCTGCACTGTTTCGGATAGCATACCCAAATTATGCGTTCCGAGTACATGTATAACATATTAGGAACTGACAACTGACTAGCTATAGGCCTGCACCACACAACCTATAGGGAGGATAGCCTACATGGCATGGGAGCTGCCATTTTCTTTCTGTCCCCTGACTCAGAGCAGTGCATTGTGGGTAAATATGTTATCAGCCACTGTTCACACCTAGGAACAATGGCCAAAGATAACACTGATAAGACTGATGGGTGGCATCCCACCCCTATCTTAATCACCATAATTACCACCCCATTGTCTCAGGTGTGAAGTGATGGACTTAGCCTAATTGAGAGACAATGCATAAATTGCACTATTCATAAGTCTGACTGACTGAGATATGGTCACCCACAGAGGTGTTAATGCTCTATTACTCTAAGATTTGAAAATATTCACATTGCTGTAAGCTTATCTAATTAAAGACTGTCTCATGGAGAAAACATTGATCTAATTTATACAGAATATAAACAGATAGTAAATGAGAGAGAACCCTCCAAAGTAAACTACACAAAGGGGGAAAATGGAGGCTTGACACAAAACTATGTGAGCCTCCTGGTACATGCCTCTGGAACCAGCATAGGCTCTCGCCCTTATAGGTAGCATGACGCAGGTGCGCCAAGAAAGTCACACTGAGTGAGGCAAGTCGCACAAAAAAGGGTATACAATGTACTCGTAAATGATTTGTACATTGACTTTTCTTCTTTCTTCTTTTTTTTTGGGGGGGGTACCCAAGTTCAATTTCTTTTGGTCAAAGTATCGTATATGTCTAAGACATGTGTTGTTTAAGGGGAGTAGAGGTGCATTCAGAAGCGACTGCATTCTGACTGACTACTGTTTGCGTTTTGTTCCATATTGGTTGTACAGGTGTTTTGTACTGAGGACTGTCCTCTCTTTGAACGTTTACATCTAAACATCAACTGGAGCTCTCGTCTGAACAAAGATCCAGAGATGAAATACAGAAAAAAGTTAATGGCACTATTGATGAATTGCATTTGATAAAGACAGGAGTCTACAAAGTGTATCAGGTCAGTGTATTCTACATTAAAATGAGTTACAGCAGTGGCCAGTGCATTTCTTGGTACTGTGAGTAGTAGAAAGGAGAGACTGAGTGTCACCAACATCACATTCAGACCTGTGTTATTCTGCTCACTGGAGGTTGTCATGTTTCGTCGCTTCCTGGACATTGCAGCTAGAACTGACATTATGATGATGTTGGCAATGAGTATAAGTACGCTTGGAAGGATGCTATAGAAGGTATCAGAAAGAACACCAAGCGCAATGTAATAGATATCGTTTGATGTATGACATATTTCAGAGATAATCTCATACAAAAACAGAAATGGGAGGTGCATTATTAGAAACACACCATATATACAAACAGTGACAATCTTTGCTATTCTAGGAGTGCACAGTGTTTTTGCCTTGAGTGGCCTCAACACAACAACCAGCCTCTCCATGCTTATTGCCACAACTAGCCAAGAACTGACCTGCGGGAAAACACTGTGGATAAATCCAATGAGTTTACATGCCCAGTTCTCTCTCCAATACAAAAATGCACAATCACCGCATACTGCCCGCTCAAGGACTCTGACAAAAGTCTCACTTACAAGTAATGTAACGGTGTCGGCTACAGCTAGTGCGGAGATGTAGACTGAAGCACTGAGACGGGACAAGGCCTTCCTCCTGGACACCAGCAGACTCAGCAGGTTACCCACCACTCCTACAACCGTTATGAGTGGAGCGATGATGTCAAAGATGTACAATGGATACTCATACTTATTAATGTCAGACCTATTTCTCATGGAGTCTCTCGAGTTATTGAAGTTCATAAAGGAGGCATTTGCATCCATAAATGAGTTATTAGAGTCCCGCAATGAGTTATTGGTATTTAGAAATGAAGCAGACTGTGACAGATTTGTTACCATGTTTGTATCTGAGGTTCCAGGCCTGAGCAGTGTAATGTGGTGTTGTATCTTCTATCCATTTTTTTAAAGCTTTCAGTGTCTCTCCTATTTGTATTACCGGTTTTATATGTCCGAAATGTAAAAGTCCCTGAATTCAATTAAATGATTCCATAAACTAATTGTATGTCATTGTAGTACTGTGTAGTAATCCACAAGAGTTGTATCGTTTTCTCTGTATGTTGGCTGCCTGAGATTCAAATGTTCAAAGTATTGTCCAGTGTCTGTAAATTGTAATGGCGATATGTGTGATGTAAAACACATATTTATCAAGTAGATCATAAACATTTTAAAAACATGTACGTCTGCTTTAAATGTGCCAAATAGATCATGTTCGACCAATACAGACAAAACATTTCTACTTGAAAGTTGATGCTGAAATCACATTATGGTATCTTAATTTTGATTACCATGAAACATCCTGATCAATTCTAACAGAATGCAAAGATATTGAGCCCACTTGCACTATTCAAATACTACTTAAAGCGATTTAATAGGTTAGGATTTAAAGTGATGGTGGCCGCAGGGCGGGGTGCCGCATTAGAGGGAATTTCTTTACATTAAAATAAAGGCAAAAAGTGATTGGTTCTTTCCAAATATGGCCGCAATAGTGGGGTGTCCGCATTAGAGGGATGGCCGTTCAGAGGGAGTTGACTGTATAAAGACATAAAGTGGTTTTCTCACCGGTTGGATGTGCAGTTGGTTGAGGATCCGGAACACATTAGCATGTACCACTACGACAGACCGCACAGACGTGCTGTGTGCTGAGTCTGTGCACTGACAGGTAAACTATCAAAGCTACAATGCATATACCCCCAGCAATCCACCCCAATGCTTTAAGGACGGCGGCATGCTGCTCAAATGGTAACATTTGTTGTCATGATGCAGGATTGTATCAACCCCTTAGAATCAGCTGATAAGAATGATGCACACGTGAATGTAGCTTTGGTGTGTAACTTTCCAGGGCTGCATTTATGCATCAAGCAGACCCAAGGCCAAAATGCAACACAGCGACATTGACCTTACCACGCTAAAGCAATATGCGGCCCTTAAAGGGACCAATGCCTGCCTCACCCGCAATATGGCACAAACTCTACCAGTGACTAGACGCTCTGCAGTATCTCCCATAATCCTGAAATATGCATATCCCCCGTAATATTAACTAGTTCCCCTTAACTTTACCGATCTCAACAGGACCACAGGGATTCAATGGCGTAACTATACACGGGTACCCAGTCTTTTTTTTACTGTGTCGATTTTTAGAAAAGTGCTGTGTCGCCATGTCCTGCTCTATGTCTTCATGTCCGTCGATTTTTAAAAGGGCCGTGATCCGTGTCAATTTTTACCTATGTATATGTCACAGTGTTGTTAGTAGAAAGAAGCATAGCTACAATTATGGTAAAATTCAAACAATCTGAGTGAATGAATGGTATTGGGTATTAAAGTCTCTGATGGGAAAAGAAGAGAATGAAATATTGTTTTGTATTAAAAGATTAACTATGCTATTAAGATTATTATTTTAAGATTATGGAAGATATGCACTTGGTGAGTTCGCCCAAATGCGCGTCTCCCCTGCTGTTAAATATAATGACCACTCTATTTCATTTACAGTGTAGTAGGTGACACGCGCGTTACCCATTGTGGAATGGCCAGGTATTGTGTAGTTTATCACGCGGCACTGCATAATGCAGGGCCTATAGGTTATGACAAGTAACAATATGGAATATCAGACAATGTACCCTGAGTGGTCAACATGGGTCAATAGGCAAGGCTATTGTTAAGGTCCACATATATAGTGCTTTAATACACTTTATACTAGAGTTGGCTGAGAGAAGAAAAGAAATGGCCTGACTGTATTTTAGATAAATAGCACTCTCCTATTGTGGGTGTAAGTCAGATATGATATGCGTAACTAGCTGCATGAGTGTTATAAGCCTTGGACAATGGTAATTATCTGCGGCTGATGCCTTGGACAATTACAAACTGTACCCTGTCCTTGACTTATACGACTCATACAGCGATTCACTTGTATCATATCTACCATGTACCGTTTGTCTCCATGATGCATGACGAGTCATCAGCCAGGGCTGCTCTCATGCAGCATGCCGACCCTTCTATTCAGTGTTGAGATACTCCTGAAGGGTCTCCATGATGCATCAATGAAGTACCCAGTATATCCCTGTCAAATTGCACTCTCCAACCAGGTACTCCCCCCCCCCCACTACATCCCTGCCTCACTCCACTCTCCAACCAGATATTCCCCACTACATCCCTGCTACACCAGAGGAGGTAAACAGCACCCTTTGGGCCTATTGGAAATTAGAGGAACTAATGGTTCCCTGTGCCTTCTGTGGCATGGCACAGGTGAGCAAGGAGCTTTGCTAACAGCCCTGTCATGCCACCTTGTGGAGACAATAGAAACTAGTTTGTTATATGAATGTACTGGAATTCACACATCACACTAGTAGTTATAATATCATAATTTTCACCTATAAACCTTCTGTCTCCCTCGGGTCTCCCTCACTTTTATATGACATCATATATGAGAGTGGGGTGGGGGGGGGGGGGGGGGGGGGGGGGATGGTCACATTGGTCACATTGGTCACATTGGTCACACTGCTTAGTCTTAGACAGACTTTCTTAAGAAATTAATTTCTCTGGTCTAAAACATTGCACAGACTTAAGTAAATACTTGTTGGAAAAGTATTTGTTCAGGCTATCCATATATGTAGGATTGAACGATATCCCAGCTAACAAAAAAACGTTATCTGACGTTACAATAACGTTTTCTAAAGGTTTGGTAAACGTTATAGAATGACGGAAATATGACGTTATCTGACGTTAAAACGTTGACTCAAAATAACGTTATAATAACGTTATACAAAAACGTTTGAATGTGTAACGTTATGACAACGTTATTTTACGTTTTTTTGGGTTTTGAATAGACCTAAAACCTGGGTTTATAGTGGCCGGCTCAGAGTAACTACGATTTCACTATATTCCTACCCTATGATCCTAAGGGTATAGTCTCCAAAAGTAAAAAAAAAAAAATAGGAGGGTCCCGAGGTTCTTTCTGAGATAATTCACTGACTGGTTTCCCAGATATATTCCTCAAATGACATGAAAAAGTAACTACATCTTGTAATACTTCCACCATTATATTGACTGTTATATTGTCTTTCCAGGAAATGTGTTATGCATATATGGTCCCAGGCATATTTGTAAGGTTTTGGGTCTTTGAAAAAATAAATTTTTGCCCAGGCAAATGGAGAAGTAGAGAGGCAAAACAGGACCCTCCTGAAGGCAATGAGGATAGCTCATGCAGAGGGGAAGAACTGGAGGACAGAAACACGCTATTTCCTCCGAGCATATCGCACAACTCCACACTCTGCGACAGGAGTTAGCCCTGCGGAGCTTCTATTCAAGAGAAAACTCAGGACATTTTTGCCTACATTGAGGTTTTCAGAGCTGGATGAGAGAGTAAGGGATAATGACAGAGTACGGAAGGTAAAGACACAGGAATATGCTAATGCTAGTGGACACAAGCCCACAGATATCCGAGTGGGAGACACTGTGTTACTGATAGGGCCAAATTAAAAAAAGGTGTGTTTCAGGTTACCCGACCCTACCTAGCAAAACAGGGCCGACCCTAGAAATTTTTATGCAATTTTGAAAAAAATATTTATATTTTGGGTCATTTTGGGGCTATTTAAGAGTCGATCTGATAGTTCACGAGGCGAGGCTGTCGTCGGCGAGTCAGCATTGTAGTTCGTGAGTCAATTTCTGGGTACTTTTCAGGCTAAAGTAAAAAATAAATAAAATTTAAAAAAATCCGACCTATCTACCCTAGATTTTCAGACCATGTAACCTGAAACACACCTCTTTTTTTTTAGCCTAGCGCGTAAGCCAAGCCATTTCCGACTGCCAAATTGAGGGTTTGGTCGCCACCATGATTTTCAGATAGCTATTTGTATGGGGTATCAGAAAATATGAGGTGGCCTTGCCTCAGGAGTAGCTTAAGGTCAGGGCAGGGCTTCAAGGTCAGAGAAGTCTGGAAAAATCTGAAATTTATTGATTCACATATGCAAGTGAAAAGTCACTTTAAATTTGAATTTCCCAACAAATAAAATATCTACAGCATACTACTCGTTCAGGGCAACACGAAGAATTAATTCATAGTAAAAATGTACTTATATACTATTTCATATAACTGTAAAGAGGAAATATTCTCAGAACCCACATGTGGGTATCTATGCCATGTCTGTATATTCTAGTATGTGTGACTATGAATGTGTGTGCATGTGTGTGAGTGGATCTTTTGTATACTTTAAAACTGCATACTAGAATTATCCTGTGTTAAAGGGGCCGTGCTCCTGCCGTAGATCCAACAGCTTAGAGTAGAGCATGTCGTTCATAACCAAGTGACCTTTCAGATGTGTCTGTAAACAAGGCCCCAAGCCACCAAAGGCCACTTAGTAGACTGCAGTCTTGAGTGTGCTGACAGCCTTCAAACAAACACTGTAAAAAAGTGTTTCTAATTTTTAAACACATTTACCCAAACATATTAAAGTTAGACACTTTCACTGAATCTCAGAATCTCAGCACTTTCTTCTGTCAGCAGGTCCAGGGATATGGCTGCTGGTGGTGGTTGAGCCTACAAAAGTAAAATATTGGTGGACAAGGCCAGTTTTTCTGGTCCACTGGAATATTTTGGACAGCACTATGTACTTATTATTGTTGACATTATCTAAATTGTCATTGATGTCAACCAATACAATGGGTACTATATTTGACTAAGGAGAGCCTGTACATGGGCAAAAGCCTGAACAAGGAATAGGAGAATAATACCAGTGGGCTAGTTAAACTGCCCTCTCCCACGGTTTTTCATTGTTGTAGCTCACCCCTCACTGGCAGCCATATCCCTACGCATAGCTAGAAAAAAGCTTGCCATCAATATGTTTGGGTGAAAGTGTTTAAATTGTAGTCACATTTTTTACAGTGTATGGGTGAAGGGTGCAGTGAGCAGTGAGACCAGGTAATCATGCTGTCCTGGCCAGGTGACTTCAGTAGGGGGACCATGAATCAGGCTTTCCTTGGAATTAAATAGTCTATAAAAGCATAATGAAACTATAGCACCCTATTAGATTTGATGATTACACATTGGCTTCTAGGTATAGACATTATGTAATGGTACCATTGTGTATAGATGTTCTTCTTTCACCCAAAATAATAGCATGTGGCCTATTCAAGGGGGAGTATACCGTTTTCTTTGGGCACACTGGTGGCAGTTAGTACACTGGTGGGTATCACTAGTACTCAATACTATACCACTGGCACAGTCCAACTGCTGGTCACACCAGTGCAACTCATCTAGGCCAGAGCATTACTGGGAAGGAACAACCAGCAAACTATTTGTTGGTTGCCTGAGCCTTTATACATGGAGTACTGGTGCTGGGTAATACAGGCTCACAGGGCTAGGATATGTCTGCATGTTAGAGGTTTCTGTTTGGGGGATTCTAAATATAACTAAGGTGTTATATAAACCTAACAAGGCTGGCCTAGAGGTTTGGATCTACGGCAGGATGACCGTCCCTTTAAAACTAGTAGATAGATGTAGATATGTAGTACTTAGCTTTTAAAGTAGAAACATTATGCTGAATGTATGACACATAGGTCAGTAATGACCTCCTTTGTTGTCAATTACCATGTGTAACATGTAGCCCTGATACTTCAAAATTGTAGAGGCTAAAGATGATACAGATATTTGTCGGAAAGTGTTCCCAGGTATAGAGGCATGTATAGGAGTGTATGTACCTCTGGTGTCCAACCTAGTAGTTCCCCACTTTGCCACGCGGGTGCATCTCTGTGCTTTCTGAGCGGCGCAGTACATATCGTTCTGTTCAGAGCCGGTAGATGGCCATACTGAGCTGTAAGGATTCATCTTTGGGCCAAATTGGTCCGACTGTGCAAGTAACCTATACTTGTCATGGCTCTGGACCGGGATCTGGACAATATATTGCAATATGATAACGGATGAATTTTTGATTATTAGTCTTTCTGTAGTGTAGGCTACTACAGTAAGCATTGATTTGGGTGTAAAAGACTCCCGTAGTAAAGCACCCCAATCACCATCATTCTTACCTTGTTATCAGTACGTTATCTTCTCCTGTGTGTGTTAAGAAAAGTGATGATAGCAGTCCCTCTTTGTACCCTCACACTATTTCAATATGTCATCTTAGCGCCTTGCTGTTTAATAATGATAGCGCAGTGCGAGGAGATGTACCAAATCTATGCCTTGGTCATATTTCCTTGATGTCTATGTATCCCGCATAGGTGTAACATACACTGTGTACCTTTGTAGGTGAGAATGCTGTATAAACACGCTGTGAAGTGAACATCCCTAGAGATAAACCTGGGTCCTATTCAATGGGTGTTGTTACTGATGGTAAGCTCGGGTTGATATTAGCTCCTTTATCTCTGTGGTCTTTAATATATCCTAATATGGCAAACATACAGAATACACATTTCACTTTACCAAAACCCGAGATGTGCCCCCGGGATGTGCCAAAGCGAATATACACAACTGATAGATATGGGCCTGCAATATGTATCATGATATGATACATGTAATATTGTAATATCATGAAATCATAGTTATTTTGATAGTGTAATACATGATTAGCAAAATTTAGGGTCGCCGGCTTTTACAATATAGCGGTAGTCTTCAAAATTTGAGAGAGAAAATAAATACTCATAGCGCCATCAAAAATGGGCCCAATTTGTAAAACTTTTTTCATTTGACATATACTATTTTGGCCTAGGTAAACTTTAAAACGTGTAGTTAGTACAACTTGAGCTTCACTTGCTATTATAAAAATGTATTAATATACAGCCAATACATGGCAGCATATTGGAAACAACGTAGGCCTATAACCGAAACCCTATAACCAATCATACACGCTTAGGTTACTATATTGAAACGATGATACGCTCTAAGAATAGTACTTAGATGCATTAAATGAGTATGAAACCTATTATGTCGCCAATAAATTCTCTGCAGTATCCTTCTCGACCACCTGTGTATACTAAAGACAGCACACCCACCCTGCTTTGCCCCTATCTGCGTTGCCCCTATCTGTATAATGTGAGTCACTAGGCCCTACATTATGTACCCTTATCCCATATGGCACCTTGGTATAAGGAGGTAATCCTGCACATTGGAGTTTAATTGGGCGTGGAGTTAACCCTTTAGGGACCGGATAGGGCTGTGATGTATCTCGTTCTTTAATGCCATGATGATGACGATGATGATGATGATGGTGATGATGATGATGATGATGATGATGATGATGATGATGATGATGATGAATGAATGCAGCGCTGCTGATCCAAGCATCATACCGACCATGTCGGCGCGGGGTTGATACCCGAAGGATGGGCATGATGCATGATATAGTCTCATCAGGGCTGCATCCATGAATGCCCCACCTCCTCTGAGACACCCGAATCCTTAAAGGGCTAAGATTTCAAGTACATGTCTTCCCTCTAATATGTGCGGGGAAAGAATAACAGTGGAAATACATTCACGTATATAATTATGCATTACATCGTGGTCCATGGGCCGCACTGATCATAACCCTATGTCAACATATCATACATCTAGCATACACACCGTACACCTCCAGACAAAACTGAAACGATAGCCTAATAGAAAGGGCTTGGGTTTACAGGCTCCAAAAATGCATAAAGGCTATGCATGATAATAGTAATTAATACCATAAATCAGTAAGCATGTCGTCAGGTAGCCGATATTGTACCTTGAATTACAGTGAAATATCTTCAGAAGGAGGACTAATACATGGAACTTCCAGTATAAGAATCGCGTTCCCATGGCCCCAATTGTCTAGGCCTATGATGTTGTAATGGACTTTGTTTACAAGGAGCAAATTTGGCTGGTTCCAAGGCCCTCCTTATAACGAGATTTTACTATAATATGTTAGGCCTGTAACCATAGGCTATATAAAAGAACGTAAGATCATGTAGGTATATATACATTCTATATATAGGGCATAAGCATATAGGTTTAGTACTATGGGATACATTACCATGGCACTTTCCAGGACAGGCCCAGGACAGGCCCCTTCTGTATATATCATAGGCTACAGGCCTCCCTCATGGCATGAATGTGGGCATCTGTCTGGAAGATGTCAAGAACAAAGACAGAGACACATCAGCTGGGGCCACTGGAGCGTGGTGACCCACAGAGACCCCACATGCCCTACCTTACACACTACATGCATCTTGTGCTAAATGGGAGGTACAGATTTACATGGACCAGGTATAGGCCTCTAATATGTGATTGTGCCCCCCCCCCCCCCAATTTTAGACGGGGGGGGGCAGAGTATCTTTTGCCCCCCCCCCCCCTCCCCCCAATTTTTTTAAAATTGGAAATGCTAAGGAATTGTGTTCATTACTCTATAGTTATATTAAAAAGAATAATGCCATAAATAATGAATCCTCCCTTACTTTAACTTGCCAGTGCTGGGGCCATTGATTGGGAGGGGGGGCGGAGGGGGAGTCCCCATGTCCCATGTCGATTTTAAGAAATGTCCATGTCGCCATATCGATTTTAATAAATGCTCCATGTCCTAGGCCTATGTCACTATCAATTTTTTCTTCATGTCCCATGTCACTAAGGCCCAAAATAACCCATAATTATCGTCGTGTCGAATTTAAGGGTCTAGCCTCTAGGGGGCCCTTGATGGGGGGGGGGGGGGGGGTCCCCATGTCGCATGTCGGTTTTAAGAAATGGTCATGTCGCATTTCTATGTCGCTTAAAAATGCTCATGTCCAATGTCGGTTTTAAGAACTGTCCATGTCCCATGTCACTATCTGCTTTTTAAGCCTCATGTCACATGTCACTAGGCCTTTCTAGAATCCTTAATAATTGTCCGATTGACAAGCCGTAAAAATTGAGATGTAGACAATTCTTTCCTCTTTATAGTCAGCTAGGGTGGAACACTTTTCTTCCTTCAGGGAGGTGGGGTGGTTCGTTCGAAACGACGAACCCCCCTAGTTACGGGCCTGGACCTCGCATTATGACGGTTTTTGACACCATGAGGACAAAGACCCTTACTCCAATGGGTATAGACCCCTAAAATCGACACGGCGACATGGCCATTTCTTAAAATCGACATGGCGACATGGTCATTTCTTAAAATCGACATGTGACATGGCAACCTAAGCGACATGTGACATGGCCATTACTTAAAATCGACATGTGACATGGCAGCCTAAGCGACATAGCGACATGGGAAAGGTGGTCTGAGGGTTAGAACCATGGTAGGAAACATCAATAATAGTACAAGAATTGACCGTTTGGCTTCTAGATTTTCAAAATTTTCCAGGGGGTCAAAAATATGTCTATTTCAACATAAGACATTAGTGGCACTAGCGACATGGCTTATCTCTTAGTGACATGGGACATGAGCTTTTCTTAAAATCGACATGCGACATGGGGACCCCCCATCTATACCCCCACTCCATGCCTAATGAGTAGGGCCTAATTGATGGCCCTAGATGATATGGCGACATGGACCATTTTGGGCCTTTAGTGACATGGGACATGAGGAAAAATTAGATAGTGACATGGGACATGGAGCATTTCTTAAAATCGATATGGTGACATGGACATTTCTTAAAATTGATATGCCGACATGAGCATATCTTAAAATCGACATGGGACATGGGGACCCCCCCATCAAGGGCCCCTAAGGCTAATTGACTGAAAAATGTGTCTTTTTGGTTGTGTACCGGTATTGGACTTTTAACCAGTTACTGAGTGTATATTATATTGTGTCACATAGGCTTAGTGGGCCTATTAGTGCATGTCACCCGGGATGTCACCCCAGTCACAAACCGAACTTGCCGCCCTCTTTATGCCTTTGTGATGGTCGACAGCTGATAGCCTAAAAGGGGGCGTGGCCTGAACGCGCTTCCGCCCCAGGACGCGCGCTGATTGGCTGCCGTCCGGGTCTTTCACCCACACGTGCATTTACCGCCATTCGCCATTTAGACGAGAAAGGGAATCGAGAGGGGGCCGACCCGCGCCCGATAGCTCGCCATATTCTTGGAGGATTTACCTCGAACAAGACCTTTACCATCGAGGGAACTACACTACAGACCGAATGCCAATGTCAGGGTTTAAAGTCGGGATCGTCCGACTAGGCCGGGCAGCAGGGAAGGTGAGTACATGCACTGTTTATGTCGACCGACCGTCCGCTTATGTTGACGGTGTTGTTGAAAATGGCGACGGGCGAACAAAGGCTCGATTTACATGACCCATTCTAGTGGCCGTGATATGTTCGCTACGGCCTCGAGCTTGGCTTTACCGAGCTAAAGGGGGGTACATAAGGGTCTGATGTTTCATTCTATGTTCTTGGTTTTCCCGATCCATGCTTATAGTGGTTAGAATTCGGACTGACATCGTTGACAGCGGAGGGGTAGTGACAGTGGTAGGGACCCCGGCGGAGTCCTTGGACTCTGGCGGGCGCTGCTCGACCACAGCCCGGCAGCCGGTGAGTGTTGACGGCGGCCTCTCCCCGACTCTGCCTCCCTGGCTCTGCAACAAGCCACATAAATTGTTCATCGACAGCTCGCTGTCTACACGGTGTGTACTAGACTAGGATGGTGAGCCAGGAACGTGAGGGCTGTGCACATACATCGATAGTAGGACTGGTCGCTATAGAGTATAGTGTACTGTGTAGGCCATAGCATAACATCTGTGATACAGTCATGCACGCCAATTGTGTACGGTATTGGGATAAACATCTAATAATTTATAATTATAGCCTGAACCAGACTTGAGTTCACTCTGATTCATTAGTTACTATCTTGCCTTGGTTCAGCATAGACGAGGTGGGTAGGGTGCCTGGATAGAATCATAGATGGCAGAGCAGAACCTAGTGCAAAACATAGCTCAGTGCACCCCCTGGCACGTTTCTAGATTTGCTATCCTCATTTTCCTACTTTTTAATAATAAATGAGTTGATATAATCTGAGATGTCACATACCGGTAGTTCTATATTGAGTATTGACATTTCACTGTATACATAGAATCTAGAAAGTAGGCTAAAAGACAATAACGACAGAAGTGGAACAATTAAAGGTTTTAAAAAGTGTCCTCATGATTTTGACCTAAAACATACAGATATATATTAGATACAAATGTATTATGGAAAACAGTGAGCTGTCAGAAAAACACCCCATCCAGGCTTGCTGTAACTATAATTGCTATAAAACTAAAGTCATGCCCTGGATCCACAGAACTCCAGATATTAAGTCCTAGGCTACTCTCACCGCTTTCCTCTCACCACCTCTACTAGGCTCTAGTTAAGCCTCATCTGATCCACCCAGTCACAACAAAGAGCCTGTTGATATCATCCCTCCCAGCGGAGGAGGCTCCACTGGGAGTGAGTTTGGGTGTATATGCCTGTGTGTGTTTGGGACATAGACCGTGTCCCTTATACACATTATTCTCCTCCCTAAATTACATTCCTTGAAAACCTAGCACCTGGTCTTCTGACACTGAGAACATGAGCTCTAGGTTCTCACTATAGTGACCCTTTATTATCATAATAAAGACTACAGGTGGCCTGTTTCCAATTTTCTGTGGTCACTCTATGTTAAGTACTGATATTAACCACTGGACTCTCACCTGAAGGAGGGGTGGCCTGGGGCCATCCTTGACCCGTTATGGGCTGCATACTACTTTAAAACGTTATGCTCTTGGTTGTCATAATGCAGTCACGAATGCAGCCATAGGGGTCATGCAATGGCATGCATGTATCATGCTTTTTTTCGGGAGTGTACCAACCCCATAGGATCCGCATGATGCTTGAATGGATCACGATGATAAAGAGCATGATGCATAAGGGCACTCTGCGCCCTTTAAATGGTTAATACCAAAGGTCAGGGGAATCCCTCTCAGTGCAGTAGCCAGCCAAGACAGGACATGTATGTCATCACATAGAAAACTACAAACCCAGATCTGATGCTTACGTCACTAATATTATGGGAATATACTAAAATAGGAGTGATTTAATCTTTTCATTTATGATATCAGCATGGCCCTGGGGTTAGAACACCACCTTCTTCTGGCGGACCAGCAGAGATGGGAGTGTGCCTTTCACGTATACGTACTACATAGGGGGTCATGGATTTATGACTGGAACAACCACCACTGTCATTATGTGACCTGCTTCCTCTCTAAATGGTCGGCAGTGAAATGCCTTTGTTGACGTGACCCTATTGAGGCTATAGTATAGACTAGAGATAATGCCTTAGAACTGTGGCGCTTTTTTTTTAAGGTTAGAAGACACCCATGGAGTGGGGAGAGCATACAGATTATAGCAGTAAGCCGCCCCTTATAAGGGTTAGAATTAATAGGTTTACAAAGGATTAGTCATGAGATTAATCATTCTTGAGAGTAATCTTATAGATAATACCGGGTACTCAAAAACCACACTACATGTAGAATTAAAGGCAGGCCTGAAGGGGTGGAAGCTTGTTTTGTGAGTTTCTCTATATAAACAGAGATCTATGGTTCGATATACCAGTAGGCCAGTAAGTTATTAAAGATGACATATCTATTGTTTGGCTACAAACTCAGATTAGTCATACCTAGCGGAGGATATCATTAAAAAATCAGCGATACTCATCCTCACCATACGGTACTTGCATTGGAAGCTAGATTATAAAGTAATTCATAGCAATTGATGTCCTGTATGCATTCTCCTTCTACGAACAGACAACAATACATAATTTTAGTTACTAAGGTTTTTTTCAGTTGTTTTTTTTCATTTTAGAAATGTCCCACACTTCCAGTTTATACCTACCAGGTCGCATGTGACTAGTGCTACTCTCTAATAATAATGTGCTAGTCACACCACCCATTGGTCATTGTGACTCTTTTAGCAGGTTACACACTGGACCCATGCTGGGGGGCTGCCCTGTTTATCACAGTTTGCACTGGTGTGTGGCCATTGTACTGCTAAGGCCAAGAAAACGGTTTGTTTCAGGTCACCCGACCGACCCTATCAAAATAGGGCCGACCCTACGTTTTTTTATGCAATTTTGAAGAATATTCTTGTATTTCTACCTTTTTTGGGTCAATTTTAGGGTCTTCAGAAAGGCGGGCTAGTACTTTCATTTAAAAAAAAATAGTTTAAAAAAAAATCCGACCTACCCACCCTACATTTTCTTGCCATGTTACCTGAAACAAACCTTTTTTGGCCTAGCCCCTGCCTGGACACACAGCAGCAGGCCACTGTGTGAACCCAACCAGGGATTATTGGAAACTTGATATAACAGGTTTACCTGGTGATCCTGTTCAATCTCTGCTCAATGATGAGGGCAATCATGGGGACACCAGCTTTTAATAGTGCTTGTATTAATAGCCACAAGGCTGATGCCTGGATTGAAAACTAAAATACATATATATCTCCCATAGATTACTTTCTATATGTAAATGCAAATAAGCATGCTTTGGCAAAGGAATATGTTGATATCCAGTATTAAGGATTCATACTACATGTACATGGTAATGCTTAACCTCTTGCTAAATCCAATGATATAGATGCAATACTTTACTCTTTATCTAGGATATTGGAATTATGGTGACATGGAAATGGGAGGAAACCTCATGGTATACTGTTCATTTATCTAAAATCTCTAGTTGAAGTATGATAACAACAAAATGAAGGAAGAAGAATATCACTTGAAGCTATAATCCTAGTCCTTATCATAAAGGCCAACCCAGGCTTTTAACCCACCTGCATATCTCCATATATATGCCCTACCTGTGTCCTTGTTGCCTGTTGTGAGTCATAACATGACGCTATACTCCCACCTCACACACATCAGGTAGGGAGGAGGTGTTGAGGATAGGACAACTTTGTTTTATTACACGTCCTCCCTACCCCTACATACTCTTGTCAGCTCCAGTGTCCCACAGGTGGCCATGTGTCCCTATGGTGTGTGGGTGTGTGGGGTGGGTGTGGGTGGGGGGGGGGGGGGGCTTATGGAGGTGACACAGGCCCCCTTTGTTGACACATGTCGCTGGTCCCGTTGCCCTGACGACCGGCCTCACCTACGGAGGAAGTATGGTCATAGGGTGACTTACTATATATACATGGTTCCCATGTCTCCAGAACCCATTGATTATGCATGCCCTTATCTCTCCAGGGAGTAGGTTTATGCTGGCCATAATGATGTAGCCAGCACACCATGCACATGCGTCAGGAATGACCGAAATGACATCCTCTAGTCTCTATGTCTAAGAATGTGTTCCATAGTGACCCAACCCAAAATAATACATCACCTAGGCCTGGGAGTATTCATTGAAAATGTAAATATCCCTGAAATGCTTGCAGATATTGCATACATACTACCATAGAGTACCGCACAACAAGGGTATACTACTCTGTGCTACTACTTTGATAGTAAGGTTGCATTTAACCCATATTTTGTCATAGGATACTGGTACCTTACATCTTATATGTATACCCAGTACAAAATGTACAACACATTTTTACTATTATACCCTCACCACCAACCCCATACCAAGGCAGAATACTCTAGAGCCCCTATGGCTATGCTTTATATACCCCCTTAGAATACGACTATAAGTGTTAGTAGGCCAATAGAACCCACTTCCTTGAAAATCTTAAGTGTAACTGTTCAGACAAAAGGCCCGTAGATGTCAACCGCCCCATACTTTGCAATATATGGTCATGTAGTGGTCTAGATATAGTACTCATAAAATCCACTAGCTCTTTTTTCTAGACAGACATCACCATATATAGATATAAGGATACTGTTATTGTCCGAATAAGCGCACAATGCACTTAACAAATAATATTAACATATTCCTACTAGTTAATGATTTAATGAGTTAAAAAATCGAGATAGTTTGAATGATGTATAGCCTACAATTCAGCCAAAATAGGGGTGTGTGCGCTTATAAGAAGAGGTGCGCTACTTCGGGTGAATACGGTACTCTAACCCTGCACATTGTAGGTGCTATAAGCAGGTATGACGATGAGGATGTGGCCCTGGCCCTGAGGGACCCCCCGCCTACCCCCCAAACCACCCCTTACAATAGCAGCCCTACAGAATGGTGTTGTGTGGTTCCCAGCTGCCGCCAGCTGCTGTTGATGCTGCTACTGGCCAATGCTAATAATGGCACCGCTATATACTGTCTGCGTCTAAGAGGTTCTGGACCAATACAGATCCAGGGTTAACCCTTTGAGGGCTGCATAGTGCTGAATTTCATTGTATGCACCAAGGGGGAAGGAGTGGGGGGGGGGGGGGGGGTGTCTATTTTGCTGGAAAATGTTGCGTACACAAACCCTTTGTTTTAATGCGTACAAGAACTTTAGGCGGGGTGGGGGGTCAATTCCTGGAGAAAATTTGTGTACATACTTTATGGAAGGCCCCTATCGCCATGATGCATGAATGTAGCCCTGGTGAGTTACTGACCAGGAATGCATTCAAGCATCATGCCAACCCTGCAGTAGCTGCTTTAGGGGACTGAGTCATAAGGAGCCTTCATATTGACATCAGGGATGAATAATCTACAGTGCTAAACTGTTAACTAATTTCCTTCATACAGCAGGTATCAAGTCATGGTAATACTCAACGTATGGCTGAGAATATTACCATTAATCAACACAGACCAGGAAGCATTGATCTTGAATGTAGAATGTCATCCTACACTTCAGGCGCTAAAATCCTGTACATTTTATGTAAAAATAGCCCTAGTACATTGCCTATATCACGCCCCCCCCCCCCCCCACCCTCCTTTCTCAAATTCCTGGATCGGCCCCTGCACTTTAGTAGGAGAAGGAGTATGGTAGGAACGTGGGAGCGGGACCATACGCCCATGGCCTTTGTATATACGCCGACTTGGAGGTTCCATTACAGCTACATATACATGACTGCCGCAGTCTCATGCACTACTGCTACTAGTGACACCACATTACCTGACACCTTTTTGTGGGTCTGTGTACAACAACAACAACAACAACAACAACAACAACAACTTTTTGTGGGTCTGTGTACAACAACAACAACAACAACAACAACAACAACAACAAAAGGTGGGTCTGTTTAAAAAAAAAATAAAAATTCTGCTATCCCTGACATTCAAAACTAATTATTCCATGGAGATATTAAACATGTATTTGGATAGCAACGGTACTAGCTTTCCTTTAGATGAATGTGGTCCAATTGAGATGCAATAGACAGCTATAAACGTTTTGTCCAGTCCTGCACAGTTCAAATAAGAAAAATATTAATGATGAAGAAATAAAGGTGAAAATGAATAAGACGTTTTTACAGAGTCCGAGTCAAATATCGGGTCCATTTTAGCTAGTGTAGAACTTGATTCATGTGCACCACCTTTAGCATGTAACATCTAGTTTATAGGTTATTAATATATGCAGTAATGTCTAGGCAGTGGCCACTGGGCATACAGTCCCGTCCTACTGGGCTCCCCTCCAGGGGGGGGGGGGGACCAGTGTACCAGGCCGGGTACCAGGGTACTGTGGGCATATCCAGGTACCGGAAGTTAGACTGTTGACGCAGGCGCAGACAGAGCCTGGTGGTGCTACCTATCTCAGTGTATCTGTGGTGGTGGTGGTTTGTGGTTGGGGGGGGGGGGGTGGGGGATGGGTAGATGGGTTCATGTATGTATGTGAATGTGCCCCCTTCCAAACCGCCACTCTAAGGCCTAGAATCCGGACCAACCCTGCGATTTTGGGGCCAATCCTGATCTTTTCAGATTTATGACATTTTAGCGTTTTTTTTTAGCGTTTTTACCACTATAGTTCACCTTTTCACTAAAATATTATTTTAGGCCTAAACATTAGTATTTACCTTTATCGGTAACTAGAATGTCAATGGGACAATTAAGTCATAGATCTGGGATACGTTTCTGGTATAGGCCTATGCCTGATTCCCCTTCAGTTCCAGAATGCATTTCCTTCACATGTATTAACCAGAAATTTCTGGATTGGCACTAGCTGGTGGGCCCAATATGCATTATGATTGTATGCTGAGAACTTGCGTCATCTGTACTGACCCTCTGTCCAACACAACGTCATATGACGTCATATGACGTACACCAAGCTGTCATGACGGCTGTCAGGTTCTGTCAAGTTAGATCTCCCATATACATGTGTAATGTGACCGGCTATTGACCCACCTGGTCCAGTGTTTACCCGAGCCACCACTAGTCACCATATGCTAAGGCAATATACTGGCAGGTAAACACGCGCACTGGAGGCCAGTGTAGATATTATGGTAGCAGGCTTGTCATGGAAGGTGTAAGTAAGTAAAGAGGAGTGGGGGGGGGGGGGGGCATGGGAAGTAAATGTGACTTGATGTTTATAATTTACACAGGGTCCATGGTTGAAACCCCTCATATGCCCCCCAAGTACTCCCAAGTCATGTTCCTCCAAATAGCATGTGAAAGTAAATATTGTCCTACAGTTTACTTTTATATACTACTCATGGTTTAGTAGTCTTGGCCAGTTGACGGTTGACCTAATACTTGTTGCTAAGTCAGCTGTGCTAATGGAATGAAGCACATTTCTAATATCTTAACTTCTGAGGCGAAATCCATCACTGCCTGGTTTCGGCCATTACCTCTTTCGGGTCAATATGTTACAGGAGGGTTGGGCATACATGAAAAGCCCTTCTTGTGATGAGATCATGGCGGGGGGCGCATTATTACCCTCCCCACCTTTAGCCACCCCCCCCCCCCCCTCTCATCTCCTGCCTGGCGGTGGGTCTATGTGTGTTACTAAACTTAGTGGCCATGTCATTAACGTGGCCTTTGTTAGCACGGGTAACACGTCATTGTTGTAGCCGGTGACGTGTGGTACCAGCTGCGTGCACACCAGCGTTCCTGCAGCTTCCGGCGAGTGACAGGACGCTGCCAAGCCACGAGCCACGCTCCCAGCAGAGTCTACAACAATGCTGCGACAACACATTACAACAAGGTATCTGCTGGGAGATTAGAGCGCTGTGTCCTTTGTGTCAAACGAGCAGACGACAATGATTTTGGGACGCAGCAGCTGTCGCTGGTCCGCGGCGATGCATCTGTGCACCGTAGACGCTGGCCGTCATCAGGCCGGGTATCGGCCAGTGCAAGTCGTTATATCGGATTTGTCTGTGAGCATCCTTGGGGGTTATAAGCATTGTACTGTCAACCTAACGATAGGCTGTGAAAATACTCAAAGAAAAAGCCAATGGGATATTTCTACTCTGGCAGGCTATAGCTATTGGCCTTAAACAGATTCTTTTAGATAGGATTAACGTATACCTGGTACTGAAACCCACGTGGTCATATCTATAAAATGGTTACAGTGTTGAATAACATCATTGCACTTTCGAGAAAACATACTTTATAGACTTGGGGTAAACGTTAAAAACCGATTATGCATATATTTGCAATGCATAAATGGGCGTTTAGATTGTATGTAAATGACTATTGTGATTGCATGGTAATCCGCCTCAATTATCAGTTAATAATTAAAACGGCTTAGTGAGCAGACTGGGATTGTTTTGTGGTGCTGGATTGTCAACAGCAGGTGGTTGACTGATTGCCCCCCCCCCCCCCCCACCCCACACACACACACACATTCCATGCACCTCCCAATCCCAATACACTAATACTATTTAGCACGCGGAGACCTTGGCAGGTCGAGTTCTGACCTGGATCCACCCCTCGACCAAGCATCCCTAGACACTGAGCTGGTTGCCATAGCAACGGAACGCTGCCTGTGCTATGTAATATCTGGCGTAGGAGAGAGATGAATACGGTCGTCGTGGTCGTCGGGCCCCTAGGGTCACTACAGGAAGGAAGGGGCAGGGGAGAGTCACGGGGAAGGGCAGAGCAAGTTCGCAGTTGTTACTGGCAGCCCATGTGACCAGTACCGAGTCCAGAGATGTCACCTTTCTTACTTTTGTAGGAGTTCATATTCCCCCAGGGATTTCTGTTTTTAATTACATTAATCACCTCTAGAACGGTAACCAAACGTTTCCATACTTTCTGTTGGTGTTCACTGGCAGTCCAAGTCCAAGTGACCAGTGATGACCACTGGCAGTCCAAGTGACCAGTGATGACCACTGGCAGTCCAAGTGACCAGTGATGACCACTGGCAGTCCAAGTGACCAGTGATGACCACTGGCAGTCCAAGCATATACGTGACCAGCGATAACTATTTTAAGTCCAAGTGATAAGTGATGGCCACTGGCAAAACAATCGAGCAGTGATGAGCCACTGGTAGAAACATTCGACTATATCTTATCCATCGTGGGTTTGATATATTTGTGTTAGGTTAGTCCAGACATGTCACTTTTCCTGCTTTTGCGCCTACTTTTAAGTAGACATTTCTGCATAAAAAATCATGTTAGTTTCCTTCAAAAAATGTGTCAAAAATTATAGGATTGCCTGCATTTAGTTTACCAGGAAGTGGCATCTCTGGGTTACCGTAACATTGGGTTGCATGTACTTTCAACAATTTATTAGGGGTTTCCATATTTGTATTTAAATTGAGTCAGGTGAAAAGTGAAATGTAACAGTCATATTGAAACCTTGGCATGATCAGCTGCTCTCACATTGAATCAGTGATTTTTCCACCCACTACTCTAGGTCTATGGTCGAATAGCATGACACTCGTGACTGCTATAGTGATCGGCTGGTCTGACATAGTGACCGAATAGCTCCAATGGCACACGCTGGTCATCGATTGGTCTGGTATTGATTTCGGGCAGGGTGTCCTTGCCCCGGTATGTGCGATCGGGGTGGGGGTATAGTCCCATCAGGTCGTTCCCAGCATGAAATATTTAACCCTACACCTGGGTGAAAGGTGGGGGGGGGGGGGGCGGAGGTGTATATGTATCTGCAGGAAGAATGATAATATAGTTTCTGTACTGTATACTGAGTACTGTTAATCAGGGCAAAATGCAAGTCATACGCTATACAAGTCATTTCATAGAAATTTCCTGTGCTAACTTATATTGGGTACACTGATTATGGAATGAGATGTTCTTTTAATATGCCCGTAAAACCTCGGATATAAGCCGAATTTTATGTGGCGTTTTTATTTGCTATAAGCCGAATTTTAAGCCCCAAACTCCCATTCGGCGTATAGGCGAGGTTTTAATAATGTAGAAACATAGTGAAAATAAATTTCAAGCACTTTTGTTATAAGCCGAATTTTTACTCCCAAACTCACATTCGGCTTATAGCCAAGGTCGACTTATAGCCAAGGTTTTACGGTATGTATAATATTTTAGAATACCCTATGGCTTTGGTAACATGGGGCAATAATACTCAAAATACAGAGTGCGATATGGAATATAGATTTTGTTATGCCCTAGATTTAGATCTAACGGGTAATATATCATCCACCATAGACAACCATGTAAAACCAGAAGAAGCTCTTGTCACTGAGCCAAAGTTGACTGTAAGTTGGTGCAGGGCATGTAGGGTGGTGCCAGTGGGGTGCCTAGAGTGCTACATGTATAGGTAACATGCTAGGGTGGCACGTTAATGGTGGGGCTAGGGCTGACATGAGGGAGTGACACTGGAGCTGTGTGAAGCCATGGGGAGGGGGGGGGGGGTGCCTGGGGGGAGGGGGAGGGGGGTGCCTGGACTCTGGGAGGAGGGGGGGGGCAACCACCCATGTACCTGCAGTGCACGTGAGTTGCGTGATCAATGGTTGTACCCCCCCCCCCCCACACACACACACCACCACCACCACCACCGTGCCCCACCCTACAACACACACAGCAGCCCCACACCCCAGTAGGGACACCCCCCCCCCCCACCTCCACCACATCCCCATCTGACACACACACACAGTCAGAGGTACCCTCCAAGAAGTACATGTATAGGGAAGGGTCCATATGATGATGGATTCCAGCACCATTTTGTGTATTGTAGTGCCAAGCAAGCACAGTGGAAATATGCTCTACGGTATGGGCGAGCAATCAGTTAACTTTCTATACGTAATAGATACCCCACTAGTAACTGAGTGTATGACAAAATAACCATGACAGACTGGCTGGTGCCCTCATGATGTGACTTTAGATATAAGTGGACACAGTACTCATCTTGACATCTTTTTGATATCAGTGCTTATCTTTGCACAAAGCCAAATCACAGGTTACTGGAAACTTTAGACAAACATTAAATCCAATAACATGGGAGCAAATCCAATGGAATGACGTCACTCTCAGAGGAAATCCCATACAAAACGGCCACCTCATCACCTAGACCTCACCAAGACGCATCACATTGAGAACCCCCCCCCCCCCCCCCCCAACCACCACCAACCACCCACATGCAGCTGCCCCCAACCCCTTCCTCCACCCAGCCCTGTTCTAATGTAACCAGGAGGCCCCATGTCAACCCCAGTGGTGCTAAGAAACTGGCTGTTTAAATATTTGCAGGCTGCCCTGGGCACAGGGAGGCAGTGGTAGCAGCGGTACATAGTAGAAGTAGTTAATCACTGGGGCTGCTGCTAGATTGGCGCTAATAGTGCTAGGGGCAATAAGAGCTAGAGCCATGCTGCTGTATCACTGCTCTAGGTGCCTGCCTTGTGCACAACATGGATGGGGGGGGGGGGGGGAGATGCCACTTTTCCTACTTTTGAAGGAATTCCTACTTTTTGGCTGGAATTTCTGTATTTGAATCATGTTAATTTCTCACATAGAATATATCAAGATCTGAAGATTTCCTACATTTTTGTGTACCAGGGAATGGCATCTCTGGCGGGGGGGGGGGGGGGCAGTATAGCCTATAATCAACTCTATATATGAAACCCTATTTAAGTAGCACTGTAAAATATTGTTGAAAGTGAGTGCTCCTCTGTGATGCATATTAATCCAACAATTATATTATTATATTGAAACAAAAAAATATATATATTAAGTTGGGGGATAATTGCTGAAATGCTTCCTGGTGTGCTAAACATAGTAAGGGTGAGCAACATTCTGCAATACAAAATGTATCCATGTTGACGAATATCCAAAAGAGGGGCATTTACTTACTTTGTCAATACTAGTGACTATTAAAGAGCAATGTCAACTGAAAGATCGGCATAGATCTACACTCGGACCTACCGTAGTAATGCAACCAGAGTAGACTTGCTCAGCCTCCTTCTATTGTAGTAGTGTACAGCACTAGCTGTCACAGCCTGACATAGGCACAGCAATATCATTAACAACAACAACAACATCAACATCTACACTAGGACCTAGTATCGTAGCCACACTAGATGTGCTCAATTCCCTTTTAACTAAATGTAGTATATGCTACAGCTTTCACCACCCCCGGGTTTCACTGCCAATGCTACTCACGAGAACAGCAATATCAATAGCATCAACAGTATCAACGTCAAGCTGATCAACATCTACACTAGCACCTAGTATTAACTCATACTCTAACCACACTAGATGTGCTAAGTCCCCTTCTAACTAACACGGTATAGAGTCTACAGCATTGCCCACACTGACACAGCCATATCACCCACAGCAGCAACAGCCCCAGCTGCAGCGGCAAGGGTGGAGGGGAGAGCACCTTTTTTTACCCTTGTCCTCTATCCGTGATGGAGGCAGTGGCAGTGGCATTAGTCGAGGGTGGGCTGGTGGAGGGGAGGTCGTGCTAGTGGTGGTGTGTGTGGGGGGGGGGGGGGGGTTGGGGCGTGTTGGATCGCACAGGCAGGAAGCATTATTGGCTTGGGACGACAGGCTCCACGCGTGTGTGCGGGGGTGATAGGGGCGGCCGGTGATGAATGAAACTCGTTCTGTAATTGTGTCTTTATTATCTCCAGTTGTTGCCCCAGTTGCTGCTATCTCCAAGGAATAGGTACCCCCATTGAGGTTCTACCTTTGGAACTGTGGGAGTAAGGAACAAGTCCGAGGCCATAAGTTACATGGATTGCACAGGTTGTTTTCTCCATTGCTTGCCCCATTATCAAACACTAAATCACGACTTAATGAGTGCAGACGACATTTGGGGAGTTGGAGGGATCAATTAGACATTTTGAAAAATGGCGGGAAGCAGACGACTTCCGCACTGTGGCGACTTATGAATATTTGATTGTCTGATTGAAGGTATGGGACATGTAGGTTTAAATGTCACATAGATCACTGGGAATCTACAGGGAATTATACATGTAGGCCTATAAACTTCTCATGGGTAGCCTTACAAGTTATATGCCTTAGGGTAGCTTAATTCTACAAGAGCTTGGCAATACAAAGAAGTTAAGGTTGGCCTACTGTAAAGTCTCGCGTATAAGCCGAACCCACGCATAAGCCGCAGCCAAGGTTTGAGGAATCCTATAAGCCGCATAGTGACTGGTCTGAATATAGCTATTTAGTACAGTAGCATACTTCAAAAATCCCTCGGATAAGCCGCACGCTATAAATAGTAAAATTTGATAGATAAGTGGTATCATATTAAAGTTGGGTTTGATTCGCATATAATCCACAGCTACCATTCACGATAACTTATGGTACATGCCAATAGCTCTTTTTTACTGTTCCAGTGTAGAATCTAACCGCTGATACTTAGACGTTATCATGACAAAGGAGTTGCGGCGCCGGAAAGGCAAACACAAGAATTGAAGTAACGCCCCCACCCCCCCCCCACCATCTCCTCCACTTACCACAGATCTAATGAGGAAATACCTGGACGGCACGCGCATGCGCACGGGTGGGTCGCTGGTTACGGGGATCCCAGAGTCTGTCTCTAGGCTGCACACCTGTAACCAGCGGATACCTGTAACCATGGTTACTAGCTGCTACGTACACGTCATTACTTTTGACTTTAACATATGTATGCAGTTTTGTTGTTGTTTTTTTTTGGGTTTTTTTTGGGGGGGGGGGGGCGGGGTTTCTCCTTCCCAGAATTTTATGATGAAGAGGTGCATACATAATATATATGAGACCAAGTATGATGATTCACGGAGTTACAATGTTATTGTCCTGACAATAATGGTGTGTTTCTCAACGCTTCAGGTAATACACAATATGTCTATTTAACCTAATCCTTGAGATACGATATGAACTGTTGACAACAACAGCATGTAGCCTACAGTATTTTCGACACCCGCGGAAATTAAGTTGTTATATGCTATACCCGGTAATTGGTTTCATAATTTACTCATTTTTTAAAGAACAAAAAAAGTTTGTTAGATCCAGGGTCTTTAACCAGGTTGACTATCCTATATCTGCTACATGTACAATGTAGTATAAAGCCGACTGTTTAAAGCTCTATATACCCCGAGTATTGTGTTAACAGTAGGGGGTAGGGGTTAGACACGTTGTTGATAACATACCACTGTGTTCTGGTACATATAGCACGGAGGGGCCTCTACCCCACAATAGTACCTTTGTACCGTTGTCTACTGACATACATCTACACTCTATACTGCATGCTACCTTTGTTTTCTCGAAAAGAAACCTTTATATTGCCTGTGTAGGTATGAATGGTGGAATGGGACTAAATCATGCTAACCCACTAAGCGCTCTCTGTTGGAGAGGGTCAACTAGATTTAAGATTAAGAGCAAACCGAAAGTAAATTTATATTTTTGAGAAAAGGGGAATGGTAGATATAGTATGAATAGTAGAATCTAGAGGATGTCATACCGGCGCGATATTGGGCAGGGGTGGTCTTCAATTTGGAGGGGGGCTTTACACTACCCCATCCCCCCCCCCCGCCCGTATACAAGACCGGCGCTCCTTTGATGACCGGTATTACATCGCGACAATATGCCATATGCAAAGGCGAATATATATGTGTTAGATAGACTACACCTGGACACGGTTCTTCCATATACCCTCTGCCCCACAGGGTCGAGACGAGGTGTCATACACCGAGTCAATGACCAGTGGGCAGTGGGTATGTGGAAGGACCCTGGCCAGGTGTAGTCTATCTGATTTAACCCTCGGGTATGCGATATACCCAACGTGTGAAGCCTTTGTTTCAGCCGCCCACCGTGGGTTAGATATACGGTAAACAGCCTATCATTTGCTAAAATGATATCCTCAGAAAACAAAGGGAATGAATTGACAATGTGGCATATGGTTCCTCAACTCTGACACATAATACCCACATAGGCCTCTAGGCTGCAGCATGGATGTGGACTATATCCTAGTATAGGGTAGTTAGATTGGAGACACGGTGTGGAGGATGGCAGTCTGCCCAGCATCCTATCCCCTCCTGTGGCCTCTGCCAAGCCCTAATGTAATGTTCCATAACGCCCATAGGGTCAGGCCATGGGCGCTAAGATAATAGCAAAAGTAGGCCTTATTTATTTCATAATAGGTTTCCAGATGTTACCTCTTTTACTGTTTCACAGATGGATCTTGAAATATTGGTAGTTAGTTTAATATTAACGATAGAACACTGGGTGAAACCATCAATATTGTGCCAGATAATAGTCTGAGTCATGGAGATACAGTCGAACATGTTTCATGAAGACCGTGTCACCTGTGGTTTATACTCGTACTGCTGTACTAACGTAGACATGGTACATGTGTATTTGTATTTTAGGCTTTATAGGAGAAATATAACAAATACCATAGTCATATTCTCTTTTATATAACCATATATATACATGCACTTTGCCAACTGTTCTTTCTACACACCTGTCCACATTTGCAGAAAACTGATTTAAAAATGCATACCCATTACACGTATACACGTTCATACTAAGAACATGTTCCTTCACCCCCCCCCCCCCTATTGGACATAAAGTCGCATACCTACGTGTCTACTTGTAAAGTACAAACGGCTGAGACTGTTCAGGATATCCCCTTGAGGATGACCCTATAGTGACAGGTGGGACTGCCAGTGTTGACCACCTCCAGCATACCTGCCACCCACCCACCCACCTGCCTGCCGGGACGGAGTATGTAGTAGACACGTGCCTTAACCCTTTAAGGGCTGCATCGTGTTATGTGCTGTGATACATGTATGCTATGTCCTTGGTCATTATGCTGCATAAATGCAGCCCTGGCGAGTCTACTCACCAGAGCGGCATTGTATCCATCATGCTGACCCTTCTGGAGTGTATCAACCATGTGTTGAAGTATCGGCATGATACTTGAATGCATCATGACGATACTAAAGGGCATCAAGCATTAAAGCACTATGCGGCCCTTAAAGGGTAGCAGCTGCGACACCAAGTGCCTCCAGTACATAATACACACACCCTACCTGCTGACATCCGCATGTCATGGAGGAAATGTCACCTCCCGGACCTGACACGCGCCCTGGGGACCTCTAACACTGGAGGTATGATTTATGGGTAGGTGTGTGTGTGTAGGGGGGGGGGGGGTAGTATTAAGGGGATGCATATAATCTAAAGATGTTTATCAATGTGTATCATTCTGGTGAAGAATGACAGTGATTTTTCATGGTTTTGACGATGACAAACTATGAATCTCAGGGCATATGTTAACTACAGCACTTTCCTTTCCATAGGTCTTAAAAATATTTCAGATTCGTATGAAGAAAGAAGCCTTGTAGGGTATTAGTCATGATAATAAATTGGCTTTCTTTTATGTGTCTCAAACATTCAAAGAGTTATCCACCAGTGTATCACCGGTAATTTCAAATGCATAAATTGCAACTCAATACCTGGTATGAAGAAAAGATGCTTGACTACCAGCCCAGGTATGCTTATGTCTCATTACCACAGAGCCCAGCCTTATCATCGGAGGTGTTATCCACCAGTGTATCACACCCAGGCATGGGCTTTATTTTTTACACCTGGTCCAGAGGGTCCAGGGGTCCAGGGGTCCAGGGGTACCCTTAAAGCATACCATCTACCGGTAGTTATTAACTTATAGATGCACATGTACAGCCCCCTGTAGTGCATGCAGTGGCAGGCATATCTCAGTACTACACGTGTACAATATACAGGTCTTTGTCTGGTAACCTATGCAATATGCATACATCCTGAACACGCTGCATACAGCAGGTCCCCCCCCCCCCCCTCAACCCCCTGTGGCTGCATGTCCCTCACACATCCCCCACCACATGGTACCCCCAGGTGCATAGAGCCGCACCCTGTACACTGGATGTACACCACCCGGCGGTATAATGACACTTTCAGTGCACCTTTTAGTTAGACCAACGTGCAGCTGTCCACCACCCTGCCCTTGATTTTACCATTTCAGGGCAGCGTAGTGCTTTAAAGTGCTATGCCATTTGTCGTTATTGTGCATGTTAAATGGGTATGCAGCCCTGGGGGTGCAACCCTAGTAAGTATTAACTCATCCTTGCTGCATTCAAGCATCATATCGACCCTTTGGGGTTGATACACTCCTGCATCATGCATGGGGTTGATGCACTTCTGCAGCATTTCATGATGCATAAAATGCATCAAGATGACAAAGGAGTAAACTCAGTAAAGCATTAACCCTTTAAGGACGGATGTCGCTAAGAGATGACCTTTGTCGTCATGCCGCACCAATGCAGCCCTGGCGAGTAACTCGCTGGTTCTGCATTGGTGCGTCATGCCGACCCTTTGGGGGTGTCTCCACCCTGTAGGATCGGCATGATGCTTGAATACAGCCTTAGCGAATTACGCTTTGGGACCAAGGGGATCCATTAAGTCGTCATGTCATCCTTGAAGGGGTAAAGCAGTCTGTGGCCCTTACAGGGTTAACGCCCACCACCCCCACCCCAGGTACCTGGAGGCACGTGCAGCCACCCAGGTGTGACCGGGTCAGGGCGTCACGCGTGACGGCACCCGCGCGTGGACAGCTGCTACTGCTGCCATACTCCCCCCCCCCCCCACCCCACCCCACCCTACCCCACCCCAACACACACACCCTCTCCTCCCTCATCCCCATCCTCATACTTATAGGATTGCCCCCCCCCCCTCACTCCCTGCTCGTGCCAACTGGTGCTAATGCTAATACACATGGCTATATTGTGGTATGGGAGTGCAGCGGACCGTGATAACACCTGACCAGGTGATGCAGACCGGGGCTTCAACTCCTACCCCCACCCGTTGTGTTCTCTCCATGGGGGTCTCTTGTCTGCCTAGAGTTAGGATGAGGGGATGGGTTGGCAAATTGAAAAAAATACTTCCATTGCATCCCCATTTTTGCTATTTGGGTCAGATACATGTAGTACGATAGATGCTTTAATAGGTACCAACTTTTCAATCCATAGCTTGACTGAAAAAAATCCACATGACAAAAAAAGTAATCCACATCATGACATGACAAAAGGCTATTCATGAATGGAGAGAGATATTCAGGGGAGTACATGCTGATAGTGGGTGTGGGTTATTGGGGCATTGGTTGACCTGAGGCTAGCAATGACCTCAGCCGTCACCCCACTAGCCATCACTGCCATGGGCGACCACTGAATATAAGCAGTGGTCTAAACATCAGGGGGAGATCAAGTGTTCCAATTCATTGGAACAGGGTAAGCTACTGTGGTCACTAGACACTGAATACCTGTGCCTCTTGTGCATACACCCCTGTAGTTTCCTTGCTTCCCACAGTGTTGTAGGTATGCAGGCCATGTGCTTTAAGGACCGCAGCAATGTTGACACAAAGCAGAGGGGGGACTTTGCTAAATGTGTGTATATCTCCAGTTTAATGCAAAATTGTGTGTTCTGCATCCCAGTAATATTATTCATTATGCAAATCCATGAGATTATGGCCTTTTAATGCATCCAAATTCATGCATTTTCACCAGAATGTGATGCTCAAAGCAGAGGGGGAACTTGGAGTTGACTACCCTGTTTCTGTAAACAGAAACACCTGACCTCCACCCAGAGGTTTAGCTCAGTGGTGGCCCGTGATCACTGCCGTAGGTACTGTGATGATGTAGGTCACTTCTTTACCGTTTTAGGGTCGAATGATGGCCCGACGGTCAAGTTCATTTGTCGTCATGATGCACCAAAGGAATCACCAGTGATGTACAGTGATTCCTTGGTGCATCACTCAGGCCTTTTGGGAGTGTATCAAACCCGTTGAGTCGGCATGATGCATGAATGCAGTCCTGTCAGTGCTGCATTCATCATTTCATGAGTTATGCCTAGAACGGGACATATAATAGTGCATCAAAGCTGCCCTTAAAGGTTATCTGTGTATTCCATCTCTCACCTGTATACATCCTCTTCCAGTGTATAATACTGATGGGTTCATACAAGAAATCGCAGGATAAAGAAATCGTGGGGGATCTTAGCAGGGATGAATAAAAATGCTGATATGGAAGACTTAGCTTACAGTTAAACCCTTTATCCTTTATACTACGTACATACCACTTGTATTATCCACGCAGTGGGCTTTTGGGAGGGAATTCTGGAATCACATTAAAAACATTTTTACCAGAAAATTAATACTAGTAGATACAAAATAAATAGGATAAATAGAAAAGTAATAGATGGAAAATAAGACTGTTTATTAACGCTTCTACATCCGTAAACACAAGGGTGACGGTGATTTAGAGTTGACAAGTGGAGGTAGGAGGCGGACATTGACACCTCCCCCTGGGGGGGGGGGGGGGGGTACTCACTCTATGATGGTAACCACCCACTGCCAAACTACCGCCCGCATAAATACAGGCCACCGCCCCTCACAAATGCAGGTGACCGCCCTCTGATTCATTACCGATGAGCCACCGCCTGTGTTTTTTCAGGGACCCCTGAAATACGACCTTCATTTCCTGATGCAAATAGTAGAATAGACATGGATAACTCCTCTAGAGTTACCACCCCTATTTTTGAGGATGCAGAGAGTCACCGCCCCCTAATTTTAGGATCCACCGCTACTGCTTAGGTGGGGCGTTTGGAGGTGGGTAGTCATTTCGGATCGGAGTCCCCCCCCCCCCCACACACACACACACCCTTGTACCCACCCATCCAACACACAGATCCCATGGACACTGCTGTTGGTCCTCCCTTGGATCTCTATCCCCTGAGGAGACAGGAGGTCAGTGGGTGCAGGTATTGTGAGGGACAGGTAGGTGTGTAAGCTGGTAATGGGTTAGAGGTAGGTGCTACTCGAGCTATAGGGAAAGGGAGAGGGGGATTTAACGGTGGTATTTAACCCTTTAAGGGTGACATGATGCAGTTTAACTACTTCCATGTTCATGTGTAGGCATGATGCATTAATGAAGCGTCGGTGAATGATATGGGAGTGTATCAGCTCAGGTATGATGTGAGGATGTAGCACCTGTGAGCAAGTTGCCAATGCTGCATACTGTAAACGTATTAATTTTCGCTCAGTACACATTTTCGCGTTTTACGCGCATATGCTTAAATGCGCGAAATTATGATGTGCGCGAAAATAATGCCCAAGAAATTAGAAATGTGTGACTATATGTAGGATGAAACTGTTTTGGCTCTAATATCCTTAATAATTGTCCGATTTAAAAACCGTAAAAAATGACATGTAGCTAAATATGTGATGCATACAGGTGCGCGAAAATATGATTGCGCGAACATGTCTTTCTATGGTAGGTGCGCAAAAATTTAGCTGCGCGAAAATATATACGTTTACAGTAACATTAAAGCAGTAGCATGCTGCCCTTAAATGGTTAGAATGAAGTGTGTGTGGGCCTGGTGTGGGAGGTGGGGTTTAGCAGTAAGGGGAGAGGTCCTGGAGTGGGGAGATGTATGGTGGATCATGGGGAAGGTGTAAGACGACGGGTTAAAATGTCCCACCTTTTGTTTGACTGAATACTAGACGTTTAACCTCCTTCTGAACCTCACTAACACCCCCCCCCCCCCCACACACACACACATTTATACACAAACACTCATCCCGGCTGGCACACTCTACCCTACCTCCACTGCTACCGGATTACCAACAATTCAAGACGTCCAATGGTTTTATGGAAATCCCTTCTCCTCCTTTACTTATAAAACTAGAAGTTGCAGGACACTTTGGAATGATGAGTTGTATGTATTGCACGGGTCTCTCAGTTTAGAGGATATACATGCATTAGAAATGAAAGTTCTGTATGACATATAAACATGGTGAATGCCACATTGTATAAGATGTTTTTAATGACCAAAGAGCAAGATTATTTAAAATTCTATGTAGACATATGTGCATATACATAGATATGCTGTACCTCTCAGTATCATTGCTAATCCTACACACTTTGTCAGTATACTAGGCCTCTATCTATGACATGTGTATTCAGTAAATAGTCACTCTGCCAAGTCCCATAGAGAGTCCACATGAGTTGGTACAGTCTGGGAATGTTAGAATAGTGATAGGGACACTATGCCCTTATCAGCTGTAGGTATTTGATAGGAGGTGTCATGGTAGATACTATAGATATAAAGCTGTACATCTATGGGTGTATATCAGTGTATTATGGCTCAGGTGTGTAGGTAGATAGGTGTCAAGTCCAATCCTTGTTCCCATGACAAGAGGAGTGTTATATCCATGGGGTGTCACCCAGACACTATAAGTATACAGACACATAGATTAGTAGAGGCCTATACACAAATACCTGCCTCTATTAGACAGTGCTCTGTATGCTGGAAACGTGCTGCTACATACTGGTGTCTTCATTTAAAAAAAAGAGAGATGGAACTTTCTGAGCAGTCACATACATGAATTGTAAGACACACACGTCAGACTGTAAACCACAATTACACGTAGATAGTGTATACTGTGTTAATACATAAGGAAAAGGGCATATTTTTAATCAGGTGCCAACAGAGAGAAAGAACTTTTTGAGCAGTCACATACATGACTTGTAAGACACACAGAGCATGTAAACGTCACTGAAAAAGTAAACTTGTCTCCAGACTCGTTGAAGTGACTATCATAAAATAAACAAGTCAAAAGTTGTTTAACCTATCAGGTTACCATCCCACAAATAGAATCTGGAGCTGGCAAATGTCGGGTTTTGGGCTGGCACATGCCAAGTGGGTCCTCTATCTCCAGCTAGAAGACCCACTTCCTTGTCACTTAGACACATTTTTGACTTGTTTATTTTATGACCGTCACTTGGAAGAGTCTGGAGACAGGTTTACTTTTTGAGTGCTTTTCTCTTTTTTGACCTAATAGTTCTGTATATTTAGAATCACAAACTCTTACCCAAAGAAATGTTTTCGCATATATTTATCATGGAAAGACGAAAGTCCATCTCACACTGACACTCATGTTAGAGTAAATACACCACAAGACATCTACCCTACCACATCCCCAGCACACAATGCACATCTTACTTTTTACACGAGGACATTATAGAACCAGCGGTTAAACACGCTAAAAGGCGACCAGAGGCAAATAAAGAACACACCTGGCACCCCCAGGCACAGGCCTCCCCCTCCTCCTCCTCCTCCTCCTCCCAGGTAAATGGGCCACCCTGCATGTGCCCTAATCCTTTAAGGGCTGCATAGTGCTTTAATGCATAAAGCCCTTTATGCATCACTGGTGAGGAACTCGCCAGGGCTGCATTCATGCATCACGCCGACCCTACTGGGTGCATACACTCCTGATGGGTTGGCATAATGAAAATGCATGAATACAAAACTGGCGAAAAATAGTAGACTCTCCATTGAAGGTTGCATTCATGCATCATACCAACAAAGGGCATACTACATTAAAGCACTGTGCGACCTTAACAGGGTCCCTAAACGTAACGGGAAGC
Source organism: Harmothoe impar (assembly GCA_947462335.1). Taxonomy (NCBI): domain Eukaryota; kingdom Metazoa; phylum Annelida; class Polychaeta; order Phyllodocida; family Polynoidae; genus Harmothoe; species Harmothoe impar. The sequence goes on along the minus strand of OX381713.1, from coordinate 57,575,866 downwards.
GCTGCGTCTTCCATGTTAGCATAGGTCCTGGTGTAAGGCCTGTTTGTCCGCACACATGTCTGACAGTCCGAGTGTCAGTGCGTGTGTAGGGGGGGGGTGGTCCTTGAGAACCTCTTGACCTAGCTATGTGTGCCCCTTCTTCTCCTGGGTGGGCCATGACAGCCCAGGTGAGGCAGGTGTCTGTGTGGTAAGGCTGAAGGTGACAGCATGGGAGGTGGGAGTTGTGACAGAAAGGACGGGAGTTGTGACATGATTGGTGACAGAATTGGTGACAGTTGTAGCAGAATTGGGGACAGTTGTGGCAGAATTGGTGGCAGTTGTGGCAGAATTGGTGGCAGTTGTGGCAGAATTGGTGACAGTGCCAGAATTGGTGACAGTTGTGCCAGAATTGGTGACAGTGCCAGAATTGGTGACAGTTGTGACAGCATTAGTGACAGGTGTGTCAGAATTGGTGACAGTGCCAGAATTGGTGACAGTTGTGACAGAATTGGTGACAGTTGTGGCAGAATTGGTGACATTTGTGACACAAAAGACTAAAGTTACAGAGATGCTACTTTTCCTACTTTTGCAGGAATTCCTAGCTTTTGGCTGGAATTGGTTATTCAAATTATTTCCTACAGAAAATCCTACTTTTTGTCAACCAAGGAATGACATCTCTGGATTTATGACAGAAGAGATAACGATTATGACAGCGAAGGTGACAGTTGTGGCAGCACAGGTGACAGCTATGATAACACAGGTGACAGTTCTGACAGCACATATGACCGACGTGACAGATGAACACAACAGGTTATGAATGGAAATGTGACAGCAGTGGGATTCATAACGGAAGCTATACACCATTATGAATCCAACATCTGGGGCACTGGTATAATCAATTACAGCCTTTCAAGGTAGCCTTGCAGTGTTGCCGAAATTACGCCGGCACACCGGCAAAAGCCGGCGTAGAATCTTAATGGCCGAGGTAGGGCCTTAGGACGCAGGCCAGAAGGGCCTGCCATAATCACAGCTTTCAAATGGTGAAAGAATTTTTCAAATTGGCCAATCAGAAGCGAAGATAGGACTATATATTTGTAGAAATGATTTATATGAGATATTTTTCAATTTCTTTTAAGTTTTTGCATAGTGTAAAACAAGTTATAATAAAGTTTATGAAGGTACCTTGAAATATTAATATTCATATGGCCTGCGCGAGAATCAAATGGCCTGTGTAAGATGCCAAGATGCAGGCCACCTTGACCTGCGTTGAGAAAAAGTTTTCGGCAACACTGCCATGGAAGCACGACAGCACACTAGATGTGCCTCTACATGGGTAAAAATCGACACGGGCAACACAGCCCTTTTAGGCCCTTTTAAAAATCGACAGACACAGGAAAATCAGGATAAAAATCGACGCACAGGGGTTTTCTCTCTATGTTCTTATATAACTAAAGATCGACACCATGCCACTCCCCTCCTGCTAAAATTCGACCCGGCGACACAGTCAAAATTGCCGGTACCCATGTAGAGGCACACAGATGTAAGAACAGTATGGACCAAAGGAAATATACTTTAACCTTAACAGACCGATAAGCGAGAACCAACCATGAAACAATTCATGATGAAATTGATGTAAATACACACAGAGTATTTACAAATTACCCCTAATGCTACCACAGCTATGACATTTATATAATGGACTTGTTGACTAATAGGTCGCTGTAACAATAGGGCATAGGCTCCACCCTGCCTTGTTCCCTATAGACCTCTTACCTAACACGTTGCCATACCCATACCTTTACCTTTACCATGGAAACCACAGAGTCGTGATGCATACAGGCCTACCTGTTCCAGTCTCATGAATGCCCCAACACTGCAGGGTCTACAGTATACCCTATACACACACAGAAAAGTGAGAGTCATTGTCGCTAAAAGCCTAAAACTACTGCCTGACTACTGCCTGACTCTCAGGTGAGATTAGTTTTAGCGACAATGGCTCTCACTTTTCTGAGGGTGTATGTGTGAGGTATATAAGCATGCAGTAAGGGGTATACCGAGTAGGTTATCACCAATGCTATATGCACAATGTATATCTCAATGGAAATCGTAGAAGACTATTCTTAACTTAGAAGTTAAGCGATGGTAGAACTGGGGTAAATCATGATCGCTATTACATAGCATTATTAACTGGTTCCATAGTGCTTGAAAATGGAGAAGTAACCATGCAAATCTAGATTAAAGCCATGGGTTATGGTTGGTTGACTCCTCTATTTGAGAATTGTAGTTGGCCATGTGTATCATCGATGAGCCCCCAGGATGGCCCTGGTATAATATACACAGTCTAACAGAATATAAACTGTAGAATATACATAATATTAAAGGGATACTAAAATGTCATAGGATGGTAATACGGCCCACACTACTCAGTGTTATGGGGGTATAGGGTGTGAGAGGCTGAGGGTCACTTGGCAGGTCTACAGCTGATGGAAGGTGTCCACCCCCTCTCCACCCCCCCCACCCCCGAACTCCTCTTACCAACCACTATCTCAGTCCCTTCCTTATCATTCTCTTTCCACCCTATATTATGATAATATTAGTACTACCCAAGGTTAGTACGCACTTTAATATCAGATGTAACCTTTATCTTGAAGTGTTTTTTTTTTGTGTGTGTGTGTTTATTTGTTGAGGGGGGGGGGGGTGACAAAACAAATTCAATTGAGTGTACAGTTTACACATTGTTCTATATAGGAATTGATATGCAGTTTTTGCCTGGGCATAGTGATATGTCTCAAAAATATAGAAAAGAAACTACCCAAGCCGGGGGCCAACTTTTACAGAGAGCAGTCTGTACATGAAAGGGTTTTCTATCCTAACTGCCCAACCCAAACCACCACCAGCAGCAGCTCGGACCTGGTCTGGAGGGTCTGCTGCCGTCCAGTCTGTGTGGAGGAGGGGGGGGAGGAGGAGCAGGAGGAGGAGGGGGGTGTTGCAGGAAGAGGAGGAGTGTCCTGGTGGGGCCAGTGTTGCCATGGAAACGGGCAGGCGAGGCGGATTAGGGACACGAGATCTAGCCCTCCCCTCCCCCCCTCCCCTCCCCCCTTCCACCCAGCCGACAGTGCCGCTGATGTCTCGGGCGGCGCGGCTAGACTTGCCTCCGACCCCGCCCTCCTCCCACAGTATTATTGATTTTAGCGCTCCCACTCGTTGGCAGCTGGGTCAGAGGGAAGGCGGTCACATTTTTACTTTTATCTTTTGGAGGCTTTATTTATTAGAGCCAACCCCAGCCCACATTAGACAGAACATTGATTAACCTGGAGGAGATGGGGCGGTGCTGGAGTGTCTGATGTTATAGTTAACTCAAGGGGTGGTTGATAGCTGGTCGTTGTCTCTAAGTCTGAGAGGGTGTTTGGGAAACAATGCGCTTGTTATATATCATTTCCATTGATCCTGAGTCAACCATAGTCAATGCTGCCTGTTAAATCTATATATACCATTCAGTATCTACATGACATCACAATGACATCATATATACTATTTATTCCTACATCTAAGAGCCCTGTGCAAGTCTATAATTATTTGCTGTAGGGGGTGCTCCCACATAGTGTGTCTATTTTCGCCATTAGCCACTGTCATCTATGTGATAGGACCCACTGTCTCACGTATAAAAGATGCCACTGTCATCATGCCACCCTGTAGTATACTTGTATACCCTGCCATACATGTAAAAAGTACCATTGGCGCCTTGTATTTACGTGGTATACATGTAATGAAATGTCGTCTGCTCATCATTACGGGAGTCAGCTGGGTAGTAGTATACCAAAATGGGGACTTCTTTAGGGTGGGGTAATTAGGTAAGGTATAGGGCATAATGAGTTCCCTGACAAGCGCCATGTTTACCCCCAGAAGGCTGCACTATTTACTGTGTGTTTCCATAGTGTAAGAAATAAATGTGGACCGACGTGGGGTGGTGTACTTTGTGAGACGTGCTTGTAGAAAGGCGACCACTGGTTCGCCTATAGAGTAATTCAGATGGTCATTTAGCTTTGGCGGAAACCAATTTAATCAATTGAAACCAGACGTCTATATAGCAAATTAGAAATATGATATTTCATGTAAGATGATTTACCATATCTCTACTTTAAAATTGCCACCTTGAGAAACATGTTTGATTAAATTGTAGTAATCTAGAAAGCCTCCTATTTCATAGAGCTGTATAGATCTAAACTGATACTGGCCGATAGGTCATTCCCCTCTGACCCCCACTTTGCTTTAGCGGAAACTAGTACATGCAATTGAAACCATTACACTTAGCACATTACAAATATGATATTTCATGTAACATGATTTTCCAGATCTCTACCTCATATATTGGAACTAGCGCATTAGGCTATGGGGGCCGCCATCTTGGCTCAGAGCAATGCATTGTGGTTATGCCCAGACGACAGAGCAGTGCAACATGGGAGAATTTCTTATCAGTCCCAGTTGTTCAAGGTGTGAGGAGAGGAGATTAGCCTGATAAGGAGATGGAGTTATGCCCCCGACTACCTCAGTTACCAGGAAGTGCTAGTCCCGTATACCCCCAGCGCACAGCAGGCGTGATCAGCAGGTGACTGAAATAAACCAAAATGGCGGCGGCGCGTGACATCACCCAGACGACTTTTAACCGAAAGTTGACCCTGGTCGTCTGCTTCCAGTATCTCTTCTTGAGTGGGCGATAATAACAGGATTTTTAATTAGCCATGTGACTCAATATGGCCTAAGGATAGCTGAGGTCACATGTGAGCATTGGGAGAAGGGGGAGGTCTAGATTGAACACAAGGTATACATTTCCGTGTTGTGGTTTTGAAACAGAAGTCCACGTGATTTTTAACGAGATTTGGAGGTTTCCTTTTTGCCAAGTTGTGTGTGTAACGTGGTGGTGGTGAGACAGCAGGGACCTTACATACCCCCATGCTTACCTCACCTGCATGCAGAAAAGGTAGATGGTTTTTAGTCCTTTAAGGGCTGCGTGCTGCTGTAATGCATTATGCCCTTTATGGGCATGATGCAGTCCTGGTGAGTCTACTTGCCAGGGCTGTATTCATGTATCATGCCGACACTACTGGGTTGATACACTCCCGAGGCATTGGCATGATGCATGAATGCAACTCAAGTGAGTAGGCTCCCCAGGGCTCCACTTATGCATCATGACGACCAACAAGTAACACTAACGCGTTAGGAAAGAACTAACTAACTAAAGACTATTGCAGTCATGAGTTGTGGTAGGCCGTATTTAAATACTGCTACTGGTCTGGTCGCCGCCCTTGTAATAAGTTGTATTATTCACAACAGGAATATGAATTATCGGGATATAGACCCAGTGTTAGGATAGATATAACTTCAGCTATATTAAATATTATTTTAAATCTACTTGCATGTATGTGAGATACGCTTTCAATACTGATGTCAGAGAAGTATTTTCTCGATTCTTGCAATTTTGACCTTTTGACTTGCAATATACAATGCTTTATTCCCACTTTTCTACTCTTGCCTGTATATCTTCACAAAACGGATACTCTACCCGGAGACCTTGCTACACCTATCCCCACTATACAAGGTCTGGATGAGCTATAGGCTTATTGACCGTGCTGTAGGGGGGGGGGGGGTAGGGAATGGAGGGGGGGGGGTACAGGGGAGGTGGGGGTAGGGGTAGGGAGGCGGATCCAGTCTCCTAACATGTGTTCTCTGGGAAACCTTCTCTAAACCAGGTCAGGGCCATAGATCCACAAATCGATCAGGGACAGAAGTAGACAGACTGGTGGTAGTAGTAGGGTATCCACAGTCCCCAGGGATGGGGTAGTAGTCACCCCAATAGCAGCATAAGGTAAAGGTACTAGGGATGGGGTAGTAGCCACCCCAATAGCAGCATAGGGTGGGGGTACTAGGGATAGGGTAGTAGTCAGGCACCCCAATAGCAGCATAGGTTAGGGGTACTAGGGATAGGGTAGTAGTCAGGCACCCCAATAGCAGCATAGGTTAGGGGTACTAGGGATAGGGTAGTAGTCAGGCACCCCAATAGCAGCATAGGGTAGGGGTACTAGGGATAGGGTAGTAGTCAGGCACCCCAATAGCAGCATAGGGTAGGGGTACTAGGGATAGGGTAGTAGTCAGGCACCCCAATAGCAGCATAGGTTAGGGGTACTAGGGATAGGGTAGTAGTCAGGCACCCCAATAGCAGCATAGGTTAGGGGTACTAGGGATAGAGTAGTAGTCAGGCACCCCAATAGCAGCATAGGGTAGGGGTACTAGGGATAGGGTAGTAGTCAGGCACCCCAATAGCAGCATAGGGTAGGGGTACTAGGGATAGGGTAGTAGCCACCCCAATAGCAGCATAGGGTAGGGGTAGCAAGATGCACAGTTATAACTGCCTTTATATGTGCTGCCAGTATCTAAAATGTTAATACAGTGCATCGGGACTTGAATCTACCATCGGTAGTGTTCTTAGGTTGAAGACTTGGCGGTTAATATCAATCAGAAGCTTTGCTATCAGAGCAGCTATCTACTGATGGTATTGTCATCTTTGTTGACATGTTGCCTTGGTCGGTGGCCAACACTAATGGGCAGCAATCATATGGCACCCTGGTGTAGGCCCAGTTGGAGCAGTGGTCTCCAGTGGGTGCAATGACTGAGATACTCTCATTCCCAAATCCTTCCGAAGGAAGGCTCTGGTAACTGCCAAATGTTGGGATTTTGCTGGGTCTGGGCAACCCCTGCTGGTAGCTTGGAACCAGCGAACAGGAACAGGAAATGGAACCAGAAAGGCTGATGGTAAATCTACCTTAAACTACCATCATACATTCCTGTTCCTGTTCGCTGGTTCCAGCCTACCAGCAGGGGTTGCCCAGACCCAGCAAAATCCAAAGTTCAAGGTCATTTGGCTGTCCCCAGAGCCTTCCTTCGGAAGGATTTGGGAACGAGAGTATGACTGAGAGTGAGAGCCCACACTATTATACATGTAGTATAGAGATGTGAGTAGTATAGTGAAACTGGGCATTGGGGACGGCGTGGGTGCATATGGGAGTGTGCTAGGTGCAGGGAGGTCTGACGGTAAGGAATCCCACCCATCAGCTAGTAGTAACCAACAGAAAGGATAATCCAAGGGGGCCCGCGCGGAGCATCCTTTCTGCATGGCTGCTCATTATAGAGCGGTCTACTATTTGGACATGGTATCCATGTGTGGGTACACGATGTGATTCGGAGGTCAGAATTACAGTCTACATAATCATATCTATAAGCACAGAATTTTAACCCCGATTTTTACCTCTTGAAAGTTGATGCTATGACCGACCTGCATTCAGCTCATCTTGATTGTCAGCTGTGAACTCCCCGCGACTAGTACTACCTGTCATACTCTAGGTCTGTGGGTCAGGGAAGAAATCGTGATTCTATAAATAGTCAGTCCCCTGGACGGTACGTGAATCAATGGGCAGCAATATCAGGGATGATAGTCAGGGATGTTCCCAGCATTTTAAGGGCTTTTAACCTTTGGAGATCTATTATTGCCAGAAGAAAACCTTTATTCAGGGAACTCCCATTTCAATTTAATGGCTTTTAACTTTTGGGGTCTATTGCAGTATTTACTGCCAAAAGAAAACCTTTATTCAGGGAACTCCCATTTCAATTTATTTTAAATTATTGATCACTTTATCCCTGCCGTATACAGGCCGATATTAAGGGAGAAGACGTTATCCCTACCTACAGCCTTATCGCTAGACTATTGTTTGCACCAAGCAATAAGCATCAGTATCATCCTCCTGTGTAGGCCGATATATACAACCAGTATTAGCCGCATTCCCCACACGATGACATATACATGGCGGATGGATGGGAGGCTGTGTGTGTGTGGGGGGGGGGGGGGGGGCTCCTCCAGCAGGCTACTACAAGGTGCAGGGTTGGCACACCTGTGCTACACGTGTACAGGTGTGTACACTCACACACCTGTGGAGGCTACAGCAGCAGCAGGGGGGGCTGAGTCACCACCTCACACACCTGGAGGAGCTACACCGGCCCCCTGCACCTAGCCACCATACACTTAATGTGTTATCATACAGCAGAGCATCCCTACCACAGGTGACTCACACCTGGCCTGGATTCCTCATAATGATACTATAGGGTCACTCCCTTAAGGTTTAATTATCCTTAATAATCCCCTCTGCATGAGCCTCCATCCTCTTGCCACTCCTCATACTCTAGATTTCTCCCAATTAGTTTCTTCGTTTTATGATGTAGGCCAACTACGGTGGGTGTACCTATGTTATGGCCATGTGAGGTCCTAGTTCACACGTTACACACACATTGTACATACACGTGCTGCAGTGTGTATGGGGACAAACGACTGTTACTACTGTATACATATCTATATGCCCTCCGAGTCTTATCACTTATTATCTCCACACTGCAAGGAATGCCCACAGATGTATTGTGTCTACCCCAATCATATACTAGTATCTTGTATCAGGCAGCCAGTACAATGTACAGGGTCTGGTCCACGATACGATATGGTGTAAGATAGATTATGTGTCTATGCATACAAACAGATGGACGGGTATATTTTTTTGATTAATCACACAGAGAAATGTTGGAGAGGAATATGATTCGGTGTTCTCAGTTAAAGGGACATTCTCACCACTCGCACTTAACCACATAGTAGACTAGGACAGTACTAGAATTGTGAGTGGGATACGCTCGGTGATTGTGCCACTTTAAGATATACACCACATAGATCGCATGTCAATATTGGCAGCTAAAATGTCCCCAACTCATATATATCTTGATAAATGCCACTGTCCTAGCAATGTTCTGTATCATATGAAAGACGACACGCACTATGGTGATACTAATACTAGACAATAGGGAAAATGAAAGAGTTTGATTTAGGGAGGGGGGTGGGTACTAATACTAGACAATAGGGAAAATGAAAGAGTTTGATTTAGGGAGGGGGGGTACTTAGTATGGGGGGGGGGGGAGAGGATAGATTGGCCACAGATGGTCTCTACCCTCACCTCCCACTAGCTGACCACACGTGTACTGGAGGGGGGGGGGGGGTAGTGACCACGTTGACCGGAGAGCCCCCCCCCCCCCCCCCCACAGCCAACAATGCCCCCTGGTGCCGCACGCCTGTAACTAGCCGGCCGGAACTAGGGAGACTATAGCGTCCCTGGGTACGTCATATGACGTCATATGACGTAACTAGGGAAGCTTTGTGTGACGTCCAGCTGGCCATGGCTTTGTCCCCCCGTTAGACGATTGCTCTTGTTGTAACAGTTTTGTACTGCAGGTGCCCTTTATATATCTAGATAGATCTGATACCTTATTCTGATTTACACCGCATACAAAGAGTACAACCACATTATAGGAGTAACCCGATCTTCATCTGTAGCTGGTATTGAACCAATGGGTGGTTAGTCATTGAGAATCCCCGGATGTAACTTCTAACACCTGTGCTTTAGGTACGATTATGACGTCACAAAGTAGTGATATATCCAGCTGTAGCTTCACTGATGTTGTCATGTCGCCTGCCTAGCCCCCCCCCCCCCCCCCCCAACCAGACACCATCACCACCACCACTATACTAGTATATACTTTATCAATGTAAAGAATGACAAATCTGAAATGGAAATGTACAAGCCTACCCCGGTAGGCTTTATCAGTTCATGGTATAGGTATAGGCGTTGAGACCAAAGGGTAAAGAGGAAACACGGGGATGATATACTTACATACATTTCAGATGGAAGCTGATCATCTAGTATGGAAACGCCATTATTAAAGAGGGCAAGATAATACATGTAGAAGCGAATTAGTAATTCAAACCCCAAATCGCCAGAGTCATATTGTGTCAACTGTAATAATGTAATTCATTCTAATTAGTTCATTTTAGTAATGATTATTTATTTCTCTCATTTCAGACGAAGTATGCATTATTAGACGAACAGGACATTGGTCTAGTCGAACAATATGCCTTCGAGGTAAGTTTCACCTTAACTGCTGCACTTACATTTGCCTCAGAATATCATGTTTGTCTTGGAGTTTTTGTCGTATAAAATAATCCATTTGTCATGTTCAATGTACCGATTCTTTTTCACACTCATCAAATCATGGAACCATATTAATGTCAAATATATTACTATTAAGGGCAAATTTGATATATACTATTAATCCAGTTATCGCGAGTATCGGTAGTATGCCTGTAGTATTATAATAATGATGATAATGGTAAAATAAAGAGGATACTATTGTATAAATGTGAATTAACAATAGAAAGTGATAAAAAGTCTTACATCGCCAAGTCCCTTTACAAACTATGATATAATCTAGTTTTATGCTAGGCAATAATACAAAGCATTTTGTTTTTGGAAACAATAAACAAAGCGTTTCTAACACCTGAACATTCCTTGCAGGCTCGAGTTGAGGTGGACCCAAATGGTATGGGGGCCCGTATCTTGGCGTGGGCATTTGACGTGAACCGGGGCCGCAGTACGGGACAATATGTACATTCTTTACTATGGTAAGTACGACATGATGCCACCCTGCTAGCAACCAGTTATTTTGATTACCCAGTAGTTATGATAGCTGATCTCTCGGCTGAGAAAAATAGCAGTTTTGATGCATGAAAACATGTATACATGATTTTTGTATTTAATAGATTAAGGTTTGCTGCTACAAAAGTCGTGAAGAACGATACAAATGTATCTTGATTATTGTGAATCGATCATAATGAGCAAAATGCCATTACATATTTGGCAATATAACAATTCTCAATATTCTAAACTACATTTGAACCAGTAGCAAAGACAAAGCCCACGTTACAAACTAATATACGCCTCCAGGAAAGAAACCTTTCTCTACCACACAGTGTAGCTTTACTACTACTAATATCAGGGATGTGATTCCTCCTACAGTTGTAGGATTTCCTACACGTTTGAGCAAATAAGTCGACCCTCATGATTTATCCAGATCTGTTGAGATATTTTCTAAGAGGGAAGAGAGAGTCAATTACTCAAATTATCACAGGGTGAGCAGAATATGTGACAGGAGGCATCAGAATGCAGCATTTGGCTTTACATATTTTTTCAAAATTGTCGCTTTGTCGCTGCGCTGCCCTTGCGACTATTTAAAAGCATTACATGTATTTCACTTGATTGTTGTATTTAGTCTCTTTAAATAGCTTTCATTGAGACTTAAAAATTCTCCTACAGTTTTATAATTTTCAAATCACAACCCTGACTATGCAGTGCAGACACCTATACAGTATAGACACCTCTATGAACTCAACAAAACCAACATTAAAAAGTAAAACTATAGAGTCCAGAGTTGATTTAGTTCTTCCTTAACCCTCCAGGGAGCGGCACTGTGGAGGGATAGCCCCAGGGTGGAAGGTGGTCCACAAGAACGGCATCACGGTAGACAACCGGTTGGAGAACCTCACACTAGTCCCCGAACAGAGTAAAGCACCTGAGCCGGACGACCCGTCAGACAAACCCAACAAGGAACAGTCCCTCTACTGGGTGGCCATCCAACAACTACCGGCAGACCCACTCCAAGAAGTGAGTACAGAGATTTTAATAAAGCCTTCGACTTTTTTGGTGAATACTAATTTGAATGATAACATTTTGAATAAAGGGCTCGGATTTAAATTTACTACTTGTATTACATGTGTCTGGTATAGGCCTATGCACGGAATCCTTTTGAAATAAGGAGAAGCAATTACTATGAATACTTTTTCGGTATACCACAGGGCTGTGTCTTTAATCATATTTTGCACTTTTGAAGTACATTTGACTAATTAAATTTTGATTCTGTGGTTTTGATTTTACATATTGGATTATAACTTGTAGTATATTAATAATGAGATTTACAATTATAAAAGGAAACTATTCCTGGTGTGAATATATATTAGAATTAGATAACTTGAATAATTATATGAAAGTTAAAATATCGATGAATTACTCCTAATTTACATTATAGTTATTGATTTACATTTCACTTACCATGTGCTATCATAGTTTTAAGTTCACAAAAATGTCAAACTCTTGTTATTAAAGGAACCCTATCTTTTACAGTCGCCATCTGGTGTCTTGTTTCAGCACTACCCAGAGTCCATCTACAACCGGTTCTACAATGCCAACGGGGAAATTGTAGAAGAGGAAGGTGAGAGCATACATTTATCATGATATAAACCATCAGTATAACTTATACTAAACCCAGTTAAAATCAATAAGGGTAAATGATAAAGCATTTTGTATCACCTGGGCAAAAAGACCTTTTACTGAAAATCTATGTTTACCTATCCAAATCGTTGGCAATAACCACTACATGTGCAATATTATGTCCTTTCATGTTTCGAATACGAGTAGATCTGAATAAAAAAAATTAAAAATAATCACAGACAAAAGATACTAAATCGCATTATAAAGGATTAATGTGTTCACTTCGTTTACTTTAATATTTCATATCTTTCTATTCAGATGACAGCAACGTTTACTATGAGTGTCACTACCCACCCTGCACAAATATGGAGAAGGAGCTGAGGGAGTTTAGTATATGCGGCAGATGTCAAGAAGTCAGGTGGGTCTAATACTCAAGCTCCTTTTAGTGGACTCTATGGAATGTGTATACCCCCACCCCCCTAAAGAAAAAAAGAAAGAAAATAAAGTAAAATTAAATGAATGCAGCAAGACAGAAGTACCTTGGGAACTCACTGGATATAAATGTGTCTTGTCATCCCAAGCATCCATAAAATAAACCAAATTATTAATGTATTTTTGTAATATAAATACAAATGACCAAGTTGTAATATTGTAATGCATTTTAAACTCAATGTGTCACAAGTTAAATAAGAATGTCATAACCCTTTCCATTCTCTAATGTTAACATGAATCTCACTAAACATTTATTGGTTTCATATTTTCCAGATACTGCGGCACCTATTGTCAACAGCGCGACTGGCCGATCCACAAGAAATTCTGTCGCGAACGCCGAAGACTTAATTTTGCAGAGCGGCCACCGGAGCGATAAACCAGCTTAATGTTACTGTAATGCTCAGATGTATCTAGTCCATGAACAGTGAATTGTTTGTATATTTTGCATTTGTCATAAAGAAGGTGGTGCAGGAAACACAAAAACCCATAATGATCCTATGTTAGGGTTTGAAGTATCTGTGAGAAAAAATGCTTAGTCATAATGGTGGTTGTCTGTTACTATTGGAAACCATGAATGGGCATGGTAGACCTATATCATATATACCCTGTGTATGTATACTTTTATCAATGGTATACATTGAAAGATCACTGTTATGCTATGTAGCAGTAAATTCACCAACTCAAGTTAATAGACCAATAGGATCTCATGTTACAAGATGCTTCGGGTGAAGAAGTACAGGGTATAAACTGACCTATGATTGGCTGAAGCATTACCAAAGGGAAACTTGCTATATCCCCTAGGCCCATTGCATTTAACCCCTATTGGAAACCGGCTATATATTATAAACTAATATTCCTGATATTTTCAGACTAATGCTATCTAACATGTAGAGATTGTATTTTTCTTTACATTGAACAAAATTCAAACTGCTACAATGGAGCTATTGTATTCCTTTCACCAAAAAGATGAGTAAGAAATCCTAAAGACTTCAAATTGTTTTGTATGGCTACAATTAATAATAACACAGGGCCTCAAGACTTAAATGTCAATATTTAGGGGTCCACACATATCACCCATGCACAGGGCTCATATGCTAGGTGTGATTACAAGGGGAATAGAAAACAACAGAACTCTTTCCTAGCAGCATTTCCATTGTATAAAAGTCAAACAGACCCAGTCTTCTATTGTGTGCACCTTAGGCTTCAAGTAACAAAACACGTATTAGGTATTTAGGGTGGGTAAATTATTATAACCAAAAAATGACATACTTATTATTGATATGATTATAACATGGTTTGTCCTGGCAATACTGTCTTTAGTCCCACCCTTCTTTCACCCTTGTCCCTCACCCCTAACATACACTCACATACACACCATACAAATCGTTCCATGTACATAATTGTCTCATCTCATCCACAACAACCAAAATATAAAAGAGCCAAGGCCAACCATTTATATATATACCTATATATATATTCATTTAGGTAAATTAAGTTAGGATACTAAATGTCTCATCTATTTAACCCAACTCAAATTTCAACGGAAGCTATACGACTAAGGACAATTATACTAAATACAGTATTTTGAAGACATTATTTCACACCGATATAGCTGCTTAGTCACTACCGTCTGGTATAGCATTATTAAAGCTTCAAGAGGTAACTAAACATAACACCCATATACTTATGGATGTCATTTAGGGGATCAGTCCCTTATCTGGTTCCTTTTTGCTATTTTAATATCTTCTGTGATTAACCCGTACTGTTTTACTCCCGTATTATTACCGCCCTTATTATCGCGATTCCCACTTTGTCGCGGCACCAACTTTCTAGTGATCTCAAGAAGAGAAGTCCCTCATGTGTTAAAACAAAAACTGTATGTAAAATGTGTTTTGTGAAATCATGCTGTCCCTACTGAGTAAAGGAAGCGTTTTTCTCCTGCTCAGATAGGCTGGTGACAATCTAACAGACCAATCATGCCTTTGTTCTGAACATCATCACATACTAAGATGAAGAGGGAATAGAGCATAACAAATACATTAGACCGAAGAAACCCGAGGGGAATGCCAACTTCCAGTCAAAGGTCAACGCAATGATGAAACTTAAAAGTGCTTGGGATAAATGATTGTAAAGAAATCATAGCATTTACAGACTGTATATTAGCGCAAAATTTCAGGCGGCGATACCATTACCAATGTTGAATAGCAGCAGATAATGTATGTACCTAGCGGAAATAGGAAGAGTTATACGGCGCTTGAACCAAATAAGAATAGTGAGTCCCAGATGTGGTGTTTAGGTCATAATAATACTGCAATACTAGAAAAAGGACCCTATGTCCCACCATAGAGCTGCTATGGGAAATACTAATGTCAAACATAGTGTGCAAGTGACCAATTGGCCCTTTTTGGTTTCCATGTCTGTAATATAAGACCTACTGGCTACTTCCTTTCATCCAACTTTTCATCAAGTTGCACCATAGGTTGCATGTACACAGTTGCTACTGGAAATAGTTGCTAGGCGGTGTTTCATTTGTTGTCGGTAATCACCCTTAATAACCAAAGTCACATTTACTTTCTTTCCTGTTTTTGTCTAATATAACCTGTTCATTTTTTGTTGCTTGGTGGGAGAAAATAGCCACATCACACTGCCACATTCTAGTGCCAGGCATGGGAGTATTATTATTAATATTGATGAAAAAATACTGTTAGCAGACTTAACTATCCAAGCAGTCTGTTTATTCGGGTTAGTTACCAACTGCTTCAATCAGTTGTATACATGTAGCCATGGTTACCATGCTAATTTGACACAAGCATGTATGCTGTATATCATGGTTCACATTCAGACCGGTCAAAGACTGAAGCACGCAGACAAAAAATATTGTTCGCATAATTGTTGCTTTCTTTCCCAATTTTGAGAGTTATGAAAACATGATTGATAGAGCGAGAAAGCGCGCACATAACATGTATGGTTACAAATGTATATTATATGAATGTGAAAGAGCGAGTGGGTGAGATTTGGTGAGCAAATTTTGCTTCCGATCGTAGTTATAAATGCGCCTGACCATAGGTGAACAGTACATATGAATACATGGGTTCAAATAGTGAATGTGAAATCATGTAAGGTTGATCAGAAAATCCCATAACTTCAGTCCTCTACTTTTTATTACGCAGTTACACAGTTACTATGTTTTGTTATTTGGGACCATCGTTCTCAGTTACTTAAGAATATAAGGAAATATGTGGTTTCGTTATCATACAATTTTGTCTGGGGAAATTTTTGATTGGTTTTCCCACGAATCGATTAATTTACCCGTAAAGCTGGATGTTATGTATCAGTGACAAGAAAGCATCCCAACTGTTTTGTGTTATCACTTATTAATTTCGTTCACCAGAAACGATATATTTTCTAAGTTGCAATTGTTTTTGGTGAGTTTGTAAACATTCCAGTGCTTTGATTTACAAAAAAGCAGTTTTTGAGACATTGATTACAAAATGGCAAGCCAAGGAGCTTGTTCTCAGGGTTGGCCAGGTACTGGAGAAGTATTGGTTTCCTAACCCCCCCCCCCCCCCTCTACCCCATATTGCATAATCCTAGTGGTATTGTTGAGTTGATAAACAAAAAGTCACAAAGTCCATTCCTTGTGGCCCAGCCATTCATAAATGACCTTGACAAATCTATGGGTCAAGGTCAAAGCCCGATCAAGGTCAAGCGCGTTATTCATGGTCAACGTTAAAGCGAGGTCTTAAAAGTTGTGTTCAGTAAAAGTCGATGCTGGTCAAGGTTCCTTCTGCCCATGTTAGGAAGGTTGTGAAAGTAGAGAATGTAAATGATGTAGTTCACCCTAAGCCATATATATATTATATATCTAAATGTATGTAACTTGCACAAATAGAAGTCGATACAAATTGTCAGCTTCGTTATTGTTCACGTCTCGTGTGACTAACCCATTTACCATATAGGGCGACAACGCTGAGAAGCGTTCGAGCCCGTTTGTGTAATGTTGCATGCCATATTAACAAAAAGTTTTTGCTTTGTAACCATTTTAACTATTTATTATTCATATATTTTTTCTCATCCATTGATGGTTGTGTCTGTAGGTATATGTGTGAAGGGTGCGTGAAGCGAAGTTAATATGAAACCTACTAACCCGCAGATACACAACTTTAGTAGACCGCGTATGCCGCGGAGTTATTAGACATCAGCGCATGGCCCGCCTCTACCATTAAGCCCACACTATTGTAACTTCCCCTGATGGTTTGCCAAACCCCTGATAAAGCTTATAGTCCTCTTATTTATTGTTGTCCACAACGGTGTACCTCGATGATGTGCCATTCTTGTCTCCTCCCAATCACCCAATCGTAGAAGGCGAACCATCAGCGCCAAAGGGCGAACACTGTGTAAGGGGCTATGTGATTGGTCGATGGCGGGTCATGGGTCTGAGCAGACCTAGATCTTGTATCGGTGTTGATGGTGGTGGGTCCGAACCATAGAGGTGCTCGTTATTATTAATATTAGTTATGTACGGCCAAGGGCCACATGGTCCCTAGCCGAAGCGATAGGAGACACTTAATAATGCTAATTTATGCTAATTACATGTCGATGTATGCGAGTACCCCGAGCAGCAGTCTTAACTAATAATTGACGTATGGGAGAGTAATTGTGATTCATAGTATGAAGAGTCCTTGTTGTATTGACAGGTTTTTGACATCGGACGAATAATTTATTCAATAAATAATTTTAATGTATTCACTGTCTTGTTTTGTCTTTCTCAGCAAATTATTTACTGTCTTGGGGAAAAAAAGAATTGGGATTGTATACTGTATGCACGCTAATGGGCCAAGGACATCTTTTATCCATACTGACTTCTAAAATACCCAAAGTAGTCTATGCCAAACACCAATTATAGTTTTCAAGTAAGTAGTATATGGAAAATAATTCTTGTTGCCTTAAGGCCAATAACAAATGTGTGTTTCAGGCAACCCTACCCTAGATTCCGAAAAGGGCTGACCCTAGAATATTTCTTTTGTAAATTCTTATTTTTCTTTATTTTACGCAATTCTTTGGTCAAGATGAACAATCTCCCACTGACCTCAGTGGCCTGAATAGTCCGAGCTATCTACCATGTCGGACCATGTTGCCTGAGACACGCTTTTCTTTTTGGCCTCAGGATTAATTGGGTGTCCATGGAAACCTTGGGGAATCTGTTATACATGTTATCCATATACCTGCATTTAATACACACATGAAAACAGACATTGAATTCATAGTGCATTACGAAGATTGACTTATACCAACACAGAAAAAGTCCATTCCCAAAGTAAATGCACTTTATAATGAGAGCAAGCTTGTGCCCTGGGAAGGTACCCATGATAAGCATATAATAGAATATAGTGGCCCTACCTGTGGGTTCATTCAGGAAGACGCAAAACGAAGTCATCGCCTAGTGGTCACTGAGCGAATAAGGGTAACCAGTCGGTTCTATTTATGGGTGACTGGGGATCAAACAAACCCACTGCCCTGTGCTGGGAGCAGGCAACAGGGTCAGTCCAGATGAAACCAGCCAGTGGGCATCAGCCAGTGCTATATATGGTTCTATCATGGTCAGCTGTGCACTTCCCATTGAAAACAGTGGACCAACGTTCATGGTGTTGGTCAGAGGACCAACACCATGCTCTGACGTCATTAAGGTCATTAAGGCCGTTTTAGGGTAATTTTAACATACTACCAAGTGATTCTCCTCTGCAGGTATGTGTATATGTTATTATTTAATTGATTAAACAATGATAGAACCGTGTTTACACATGTCTTTGTCGTGTTGGATCCCCTGACCCATGTGTAAACATGTAGATGATCAGGTGGCTGGTGCCAATTGAGGGTGAGTATGGGGATAAAGCTGTACTCAGTATGCATACATGCTCTACACAGCACCTGCTCATGGATGCACCTTCAGTTTATGCAAACTGTTGCAAGGAACCATTGTAGGATGCCTCAAAAACATTGCTTAAGTTGCCTTAAGATGTGCCTGTAACTCTTTCACAGAGTGAGAGCTCCACATTCTGTCCAGTTCTGCCATGGTTAAGAAGTGATCCCCATGCACTGGCTGATTTTGCCTGCACTGACCCTACTGACTGCACCCAGCACAGAGCACTGCGCTTGTTTGATCTCCAATCGGCTATAAATAGAACAACTGGACAACTCTATTGTAATGTCCTGTTCTGGATGATAATTACTCACTAGCTCCCCCTGGATACATGTAACTAGGTACACCACCGATGCACACTATTGCCCCCTACCTACAGAGCTAGATACCACCATTACGCTGCAGAGGTCCCATGACTGAGCCCCGGTCACACTGAAAATAATGAATCTCAAATGTTAGTCCAAAGTTGGTGGGTTGTACTAATGTTTTACTAACTTTTGTACAATCTGTAGCGAAAATTACGTGCCCAAAGTTCCTATCCTATCTTAGCGTTTTGCTGCTAACCCTTAGCTAAAAGTTAGCATTGCCCAGGAAACCTAAACATATAAGGCTACGATAAAATCCTGTGTACACCCGCATCTCACATATCACCCACACCCCGACTTTGAGAGAATCCTATAACCTCTATTTAGGGCTTGAAAATTGTGATTTAAGTACTGTACTATACTTTCAAAATCCCTTGTATTACCCGCCCCTAGACCTGAGAATATTGTATAACCTGCACTAGAGGTTTGGTTCTAGTATAACCCACAAGTTACACACAGGAATTTACGGTAGTCATTCATTAGTGATTAGTACATGTATTACCAGTCAGTGGCATGGCCCTAGTTAATATGCAACAACCACAGCATGAGTTACATGTGCAATGGTAACTCCATCCATTGAAGCCAGTTTGTCTACATAACAATTATTGTCCTGTAGAAGTGGCCATATAGAGACTTGAGGCTGTCTTTGATATATGCATTTTTCAAAAACACAAAAAAGGTGTCCCATTCAGAAAACCTCATTGGAATAGGTTGATCAGTTTGAAAAAAATATCTGGCTAAGTAGATACGTACATACATTATGTTACACCCCATGTCATATTCAAAATTAGAAAAGGTTACCTCTAAGCATGATAACATGTACAATTACAATCTTATCATATAGATAAATATCTCATGATTTGCTTGTGCTGTCACCTGGTGTGGAGTTCCTGTGGGTAGCTGGTTAGTAAATAGTTAGTCATAGTTTAGCAAAATCTTAGTTCAATTTAATAATGCTGATGAGTTGGTGGTTTTGACTAAGATATATTAGCATTGACTAACCCCCGGAATTTTCAGTGTATGGCAATAAAAAGTAATTCTGAAACAACAGTGATAGCTTTTAAAAAAATTTGCAGTTCTCTCTGTATTGAAGAGGAATGGCAAATGTTGATGATAGTTTGTAGACAGGTAGTAGAAGTAGCATAGTTGCATTGTTATGGGGGAAACACATAGTGCCATTCTAGGTTTTGAGTAAATATGATAATGTAAACAGCAGTCTAGTAGACCATAGCTTAACTAGGCATGGCAGGGTACATGACTGCAGCGCCACCATTGGCGGCCAATTATGGCCCCAAAAAACACCAGACTTTGGCTGGGACCTAACTCATTCAATTTATTAAAATTCAAGATGGGTCAAAGACAAAAGTTTCCCCAAAAATATTGAAGTTTTGGTATGTTGTAAAACAAATTTCCTACCTGGACTCAAAAACTAGTAATTAGCTTCATAAGTTTATAATCAGTCACCAAAACTTCCAAACTGTGCATACCCTTTGCAAATATATACAAATGGATCCCATTAGCTATTATTTAGGTAAAATGCAGTGATGAAATTATTTTTATTGGCCTATGGCCTAACATATGACGGACAAAATACCAACCAAAAAGCATATCAGAGGATGTGCGCCAGTCATTGGATTTGCAAGTCTCCAACCAGGCAGCAGCCCCCAAGCTGTAGCAAACTGGTGCCTGTCTATGCTTGGTGAGTGTACTGGCTGTTTCCTTCAGTGGTCACGCCCCTTTCTACTTCCCCTTTGGACTACATAAGGTATATTGTACACCAGATGGCAGGATGCCTGTGCTGTAGGTTTGCATTGGACCTAATGTTAACCAATGCAGCATTTTATCACTAGGGGGCCCTGTGGTGCAGTAAGAATCCCATCAATGAAAGATAATGACTTTTTTCAGGTGGGGCCATTTTAACACAAGCAGCCCTCTTTTGGCATATCTTTACCATAGCAGCACCTAAAGAAAATACTCTAATTTTGGAATTTTGATACCGGATCATCCTTAATGGGTACCAAAGCAAAACATTGGTGCATTTTTCAAGTTTTTTTGTCAAAACCTATTTTTACACTGCCATGCCTAGCTTAACAATACAATATAATATTGCCCTGCATTATTTCGCCCCACCATGCAATAACAGTATTACATGTATAACAGTATATATGCAGTAGGATGGGGACAGCAACTGTTGCCCAATGCATTGTCATTGTCAATGGCATTGTGGCTTACCTTGTTGCTTCTACCTGCCTCAAAAACGTTCAACTAACCATCCAAAAGCTCCCATGACTTGGAAGTTTCCCTATGTATTGTTGACTGCTCATACACAGTCCATTCCCCCATTGGCCATTCCATTCACTTAACATGATTAGCCGAATACTTCCAAGACATGCAATGCTGCCCTTTACCCGATAAACATGATATAGACAGGTCCCGGGGGGGGGGGTACTTGAATTTTTTCCGATATGGGTGTGCGGCTGGACCAATGACAACCCTTACCCTTGCTAGGGAGCTTTTGCTTCAAAAACCTACCCTTGCTAGGGCACTTTCGGCCCAAAAGTCCTAGTTTTGAAGAGGAAAAACACAAAATGTACAATGGATGAGAAATTTCACCGGGAAATTTTACCCGTGTCCACAAATTTTAGCGAAAAAATGGGACCTTTTGGTGAAAAACAGGTCATTTTGGTGAAAAAGTGACCCTTGCTAGGGCGATTTTGTCAAAAGTAGACCCTTGCTAGGGACATTTTTCTCTGAAACAGGACCCTTGCTAGGGAGATTTTTCTCTGAAACAGGACCCTTGCTAGGGAGATTTTGTTGAAAACTACCCTTGCCAGCCGCACACCTGTGTATACAAAATATACTAAGTGCCCCCCCCCCCCCCGGGAGACAGGTACATGCAATTGATTTAATTAAATCGACGGTTTTAATGGCGTCCTCACCAGGTGGCTACACTGTGCAGATTTGGAGCACAGTTTTGTTTAGTTCACATATTGCACACCAGGCGTCTCTACTGGTTCAATCCTTCACTACTGCTGGCTCCCGATACCTGAACAGTATATTTACATGCTTTGCACCAGCGAAAGCGTCTCGCCTGGCTAAACAATGCGTGACTGTAACATGCACTCTCCCTGCAGAACCTTAGCTCAAAATAGGGAGTTTCTAAGCTAATAAAATGGCTGAAGATATGCCTGGAGAGTGGTCAAACTGGTGGGTGGGGGGTGATTGGGGTCATACCGACCTAGTTTGCTGGACCATGGGGGCATGGCACATTTGGAAACTTTAACCACAATTAGCTGGGAGAACAAAAGAAACTGCCTGCCTGTACAACATGTACAAACCAATCACAAACCAGTCACAGGGTATAAGTCAGATATTGATACGTATGAGCAGCTGCATAATTGTTATAAGCTTTAGCCACCAGAGATACAAAATAGATACAAAATAGATACAAAAATTGATCTTTATAACTTTTTGATTTAGAATATTATAAGCCACTTAGACAAAATTCCATCTATCCTATGATAGACGTGTATCCAACGTATGTAGACAGGTTCACGAGAGTCATTCACAACCGAGGAACATTAGGTGAGTTCGGTATCAGGTTTTTATTGACCGGATCTACCAGCTTCAGGGGCGGCGGAAGGTGGATAAAGTTGGGGGGGCCTAGGCCCAAAAACCTAATGGGTGTTGGTTGGAGGAAGTCACAAATAGGAGTCTTGGGGCCGCAGGCCCCCGGAAAATTTAGGAATTTCCCTTTAAAATTGGTACATTCGGAGTGGTTTGAATGATCTTTGGAAATTTTTGAGAATTTACACTTAAATCGATGTGTTCTGATGGAGTTTGAGCTTGTCATTTAAGAAAATTTTAGGAATTTTATCTTGAGACTAGTGTCTTCTAGGGGTTTCTGAGTTTGTTTCCCAAAAAGTTTGGGGGGCCAAAACATACTTTGGACCCCCCATCTTTAAAGTTGGGGGGGCCTTGGCCCCCTGGCCCTCCCTGTTCCGCCGCCACTGAGCTTGCCTACTACCTGAGCCCACCCCTCACAAAGACCCAGCTAAGTTTTACTGAAGCCTGTTCCTTGCGAGGGGTGGTCTGGGGGTAACTCAGTAGACCCTATCGGTACTAAGGCCTAGTCACGGGGCGAGATTGGCCTTAGCATCATATAGATTATGTTAATGAGGTAATGGAGCGAAAGCGGATCCATTTCTGATTGGCTGGCTATATAGACTGCTAATGGCAGGGTCAGCCTAATACACATCCACTAATTACCACCAATTAAGAGATTAAAAACATGCCCCGACCTTGTGTATTCGGAAATACACATTCAATTTCAAAGGGATCTTACAGTCTGACAGTTGAATACACATTTTTATTCTGTGTATTCCACCCTTATAATGTCAAGGTCGGAATTATATGATACCTACGCTATATCTGCAAGTAGCGTGGGTGCCCAAGTTAGTCTGGGGGAGTAGGCAGGCTGGTAGATCCGTCAATAAAAACCTGATACCGAACTCACCTAGTGAGTGTTTATTTGTAGGCCTCATGTAATATCTATTATTGACAACATTTAAACATGAATTGGTTTTAAAGTGGTATGGTCCGATTTTTTTCCATACTTTGAATTCTACTCAAATGAGTTCAATTTCATAATATCATATTTGGAGGACAGGGCACAATAAGATATCATTGATGGGCAATAGGAGGCAATTAAGAGGATCCCAGGAACACAGGTATAGAGAGCCCTTTACACTGCATTTTTCAATGAGTGAACTCATAGTGTGCACTCCAAAAGCCTGAAATTGAGCATAGAACAGATAATTAGCTGAAATCTAAGCTGAATTCTGGGGGGAAATATTCAATTAAGTAGGCAGGACATGCACTTTGGTCATAGTGAACATTCTGGCTCATTTTTAAACAAAATTTATTTTTGAGCCCTAGTCATCGGACTATGCCACTTTAACTAGAAATTTGGATTCCTTGAAGGGGGAGAGGGCAAAAAAAATGCACCCTTTTTCTTTTTTTTTTTTTTTTTTTAGCAAAAAAGGCCCATGCGTTACCATCTCTTAAATGGGTCGGCCGTGCTCAATTTCAACCTGCCGGGGGGGGGGGGGGGGGGGATTTGGACCCCACCACAGGGAGGACCAAAAAAGAATTCTCTTCACTCGCGTGAAAATCCCACCCCCTGCGCCCTGACACCCCCTGTTGTTAAAAAATGACCGCTACCTAACTGCCTAATTTCCCAGCCACCTATAAGTCCGCCCGAGTGGTACCCTTTGTACCTCTGTGCCTATTTAGGTAGGTCCACAAGACTTTCATTGTCTAAATAGGTTGACAAACATACGATACAGAAAGTCCCTACTAGGTACACAGTCTACTAAGTCTGACCGGGTCGTCACGGTCTACTGACTTCCACTTACATTGCCTCAGACGCGTTTCCGAACGTCCCCAGTCCCGTTCCAGAGTCAGCGTGAGTAGTGCAGGCATGGGTGTGGGGCAGGGGGGGGGGGGGGTGAGGGGGTTGGTCTGAGGGGGGGGGGTGACGTGTAGGTACCCGCAGGTAAGCAGTACAGGTGAGTAGGAGGAGGAGGGACAGGAGGAGACGTGTCACCAGGAGTAGAGGAACTCCACGGCTTCCTCTCACGACCCAGGGGCAGGACACAACCCTGGAGGGGATGTCCAGGTGCTGCACCTCACTATACATATACACCATAGACTAGAAGGTAGGTCGTGTGGAAGCTTCTGAATTGGCACATATTTAGGACATAGTACACATTTGAGGCCTACCTGTATTTGGACCGGTCTCAGACGTATTGCTATACACTGTGTAAGTCTACACATGTGTCAGGACATCACAGAGTTGACTCTTCTAATGTGAGTACAGTCTGGTCATGTCGACTTTGGTTAAATCTAACTTGGGCTGTATTCACATAATGTAACACAACGGTGGGTAGTGTAATACAAGGCAATGGGACCTATATTCCTGGTCATGTTTACAAC
This sequence comes from Harmothoe impar, assembly GCA_947462335.1. Taxonomy (NCBI): domain Eukaryota; kingdom Metazoa; phylum Annelida; class Polychaeta; order Phyllodocida; family Polynoidae; genus Harmothoe; species Harmothoe impar. The sequence continues at coordinate 57,550,928 of OX381713.1, read as the reverse complement.
TATGTCATGTTTATACTATGACATAGTCTATGTTAGAATTTAGTTTAAAAGCATATATATATAGCGCTGTGACCAACAACCCAGTCTACTTTCTCGTCCAGCCAGTGACATAATTAACCTATTCCCCTATTAACTTCCTCATGACCCCCTATTGGTATATTTGTCCGACATAGTTATATATAACAACAACCACCATACCGGTCTGGTGTCTACTGGTATACACGTGGTCAGTGTGTATTTTTAAACCCCTCCCCCCTCCTTCTCCCCTCCACCTCTGCCGTCCCATTCACTATACCCTTACTACTTACAGGTACCTAGACCCTGGAAGAGATCCAATTTGGTCAGTGACCCCCAGACCTCAGTGAACGGCAAGGATCAGCTGCCAATAGAACAAAACCGTACAACTAGAAACTTCTACTTCTTGCATGCTTAGAATCTCCAACGAAGCTCAAGACTCAACAGATACCTTTGTGAACCTGTCATCAAAGGTAGACACAGTTCAAGTTTCCCCACTCTGGGAAATAGGGCAGAGAATGCACACAAAGACTGGAGGAATACTTGTCCTATCATAACATGGTAATAGCTCGGCTAGACCTTGCCAATGTGCGTGAAGCATTGGGAGTAGCATCAGGGGGTGCAGGATCTAATCAATAATACATATTGATCACCCCCCCCCCACCCCCACATGCACAGATTATTCATCATCATTGGAATACAGGTGCATGGACTAGATTTCACGTTGGATCCCAGTAGTGTGTGTCCAAGGGGGAAGCCACCCTTGTGATGAGTAGATTGTGGACATAATATCATTCATGCCTACATGGATTATTATTTTGATGATGCACATATATTGAACAGATAATAATGTCTGCATTGATCATGTCACATTTTGCCTGACGTAGACCAAATATCATCGACCAGTATTATCAGTTAAAATTTTAATTTAGCATAACCCAGTATTACAATATCACATTTATTTGTGATAACCAGAAACAAAATGCTAACCCTAAAGATGCGTCAGGCGTGGTATAGACTCGGCAAACGGCCGGTGGTCCGGTGGGTGGGACAGATAGGACTGATTTGTATTTTCACCACCATGCTCTTAATGATCCTCCTGGGTCAAAGCCACGACGAGGACGCCATGGTCCGGAGGGTCAAACAGAAAAAGGCGCAGATGCTGGAGGAGGTGCGGACTAGAAAGCTGAAGGGCATGCAGCAGCAGATGTTCAAGAATCCCCAACGGCCGGCCGACTGGACGTACAACATCAACGTCACCCTAGCCGAGGCCATCCCCTTGGACAGGGACATCGTCGACTCCAGGCCTAAAGAGTGCCGCGCTGTTAAGTACAACATCGCCGAGCTCCCCACCATCAGTGTGATTATTCCCTTCTACAATGAAGCCCTCTCCATGCTCCTCCGCACCGTGCATAGCATCCTTAAGCGCACTCCTCCTGAGCTGCTCATGGACATCATCCTGGTGAACGACCATAGCCCTAACGAGGACCTGGGCCCCACCCTGGAGCAGTACGTCAAGCTGCTTCCCGACAAGGTGCGCCTGGTCAGGACCCAGAAGCGGGAGGGCCTCATACGTGCCAGGATGATCGGTGCCAGGTTGACTAATGGTGATGTGCTCATGTTCCAGGACGCACACACAGAGTGTAATGAGGGGTGGGCCCTGCCTATACTACAGGAGATCAAGAACAACCCCCACACGGTCATCCAGCCAGAGGTGGATCAGATCGAGGCTATGACCCTCCAGTATATCGGTGCCAGTGGGGTGGTGCCCCGCGGGGGCTTCAGTTGGGATCTCAGGTGAGTTGGAAGCTATAGGCTATAGTAGGGAGTTGCATATCCCGCTAGTACTGCTGCCACTGACGTCCGCATGTTTCTGTGACCCAATCTTAGGTCTTACTAGAAGTGGCCTTACAGGGGCCCTCCACTCTAAGCATTCTGTTGACCTCAATTTTTCACTTACATAAATGGCCAGCACCTCATTTTAACCACAAGAGAATGGCGGTCACTATGAATACATTCATCCTGGGAAAAAGATAAGTATTCTTGGACCAGTGTACACTAAAAGTTTTTTTCCACATGTATCACATGAAATAATGGTGAATAATTATAGATTGTTGAAGATTGTACCCAATGGGATGTTGGTTATTGTGTTATTGATCACATATGTGAAATCTAGCTATATCTGGCCAGGCCCAACCCCTCCCTGACCTGTTTTGTGGAATTACATGGGCACTTGGAGCAGTGCACTATCAAAATCACTATGGGTTATATAAAAACTAGGTCAAGGGGCACTGATAAATATTGCATCTTATGTAAGGCCTAGATGTGATATGAACAAATCATCTATTAATGATGCACAAGTGTTTGAAGCAAGTTCATAAATGATGTAAACAAAATAATAAAAACCATCATTTCTAGTAGGGGGTTTATGGAAATAGGTCAGGGGTAAATACATCAATGTTAAAAAACTGGCTTCATGAACAGGTAAAAGCAGTGTTGAAATTATCCCTTATGAAGCTACAAATCATATGGGTAAACATGTATGTTTATTTAGGATTAACCTTACTTGATAGGTCAAAGGTCAATCATAAGTAGGTCAGAGGTCATGTGGTGCTTACAGGACAAGGTCAACTTGTGGAGCCCATTATGTGTAAAAGATTTCATTCAAAAATATGAAGAAATGGCAGCCTTGATATTGGTCTGTTTTACATCACAGAAATGCATTGAGCTTAAGCACTGGCTGAATAGCCCCCAAGATTTGATACGTCCATCATGATTTCTCCGGACCTATGAGTGATAGGAAGATGATTCAAACAGATCTGAAAAGCTGTCACAATGCTCGATATGGCTATACAAGATTTTTTCTTTTTTACTCAAAATTGAAATTTTATGCAACTCCCTAATACTATAGGCCTAGTGTCATTAACCTTTAAGGGCAGCATGATGCCTTAATGCATCAAGTCCTGATGCCTTAATGCATCATGTCCTGATGCCTTAATGCATCATGCCCTGATGCCTTAATGCATCAAGCCCTGATGCCTTAATGCATCAAGTCCTAATGCCTTAATGCATCAAGTCCTAATGCCTTAATGCATCATATCCTGATGCCTTAATGCATCATATCCTGATGCCTTAATGCATCATATCCTGATGCCTTAATGCATTATGTCCTTGGTCGTAATGATGCATGAATGCAGCCCTTGCCAGTAACTCGCAAGTGCTGCCTTCAAGCATCATGGCGACCCTATGGGGTTGAGACACTCCCAAAGGGTCAGCATGACGCACCAATGTAGCCCCGGCAAGTTACTATCCGTTTGTACATACATTCACTAATTTAGAAATGCTGGTCATCTCAACCTGAATGATATTTAATTCATTTTTAATATGAGACAAGCAATATTTAAGGTAAAAATTGTGAAAAATGTCAAACAATACTGTTTTTTTGAGGGAAAACTGGTTTTATCCTCTTTTTCATGCTGAAAAAGATGGTACCAAAAGTCTTGGTCTATTTTGATGCATTAGGGCCTAGAGTTGTCATGGCAACATCTACACTAAAATAAGCCATATTTAATTTCAAATAGGGCTTTATCCCCCTACTTGAACCACATAGGGCTATTTAACATATCTTACTTTCTGGTTATTCAATACTATATATTTTGTCATAGATGTACTTCTAGTTTGAATATTTACAAAATTCATTCAGTTCCTAAAAGGTTAGGTCATCCCCTACATGCCATTGAGAGAGGTGTCTTTATGTGGAACCTGGTAAAGCAAGAGTTAATTAATGCACCGCTCCCCTTTGTGGTAATGATAATACATGCAGCAACGCAGCGACGGCGAGTTACTCGCGAGCCCTTCATTGGTCATCAATGCAGCAAATGGACATGAAGCTTTGAGACATCGTGCCACCAGGGGGTCAGAAGGGGAGTAGTAGAAGAGTGGTAACGGATTGACTGAGGGAGGTACACTGAAAAAGTAAACTTGTCTCCAGACTCGTCAAAGTGACTATCATAAAATAAACGAGTCAAACGTTGTCAAACCTATCAGGCTAACATCCCACAAATAGAATCTGGAGCTGGCAAATGTCGGATTTTGGGCTGGCACATGTCAAGTGGGTTTTCTATCGCCAGCTAGAAGACCCGCTTCCTTGTCACTTAGATGAGTTTGTGACTTATTTATTTTATGACTGTCACTTTGAAGAGTCTTCAGACAAGTTAATTTTTTGAGTGTAGCTATTTCAGGGTTGACAATATTATAGGACAATCTAAAACAATGGAGCAAGGAATGAAGGGATAATATTATAGACAGTATGAGAATTCAGAAACTGCATAGCATTCATAGAGACAATTAGTGAAAGGATTTGTCATTACACCAACCGATTATTAACAGGTGTATAGTGCAAACTGACAACATAGAACAGAACAATATTATATTCTTACTGGATATATAATGAGCAGACACGCTATGACATACTAGATAATTGCAGATAGCATGTATATAGTAGATATAATACGTGTGGGTCAATCATCAAAGGCCGTCCTGGTCGTGCATGCATGGTTTCCATACAGACAGAAACCACTCAGCCACATCAGCACGCAGAGAACTTTCTTGAACCTATCCCAGTGGTACAAACCTGCATATAGACCTGTCTGTATTTTCTTTTTTACATCGACCCACATATATAGATGCCACAATAGAGGCCATTGAATGAAATGCTTCGATTTGGATTGAAAGGCAGTCCAGTATGGAGGGGGGGGGGGGGGTCATACCTGGGGAAGAAACACAATTGTAGTTTAAGACATCATTACACGGTATAGATAAGGATGTCTCTCCTTAGGAATAAAAATCCCTCATTTATTCCTTCCCTCCCTCAGTCATTCACTCCCTCTTTTCTTCCTTCCTCCGCCATTTCTTGCCCCTTCTTTCCTTCCTTCCTTCCTTCCTTCCTTGCTCCCTTGCTTCTTCCTTCTGTCCTTCCTTCCTTGCTTCCTTGCTTCCTTCCCTCCTTCCCTCCTTCCTTCCTTCCTTCCTTCCTTCCTTCCTTCCTTCCTTCCTTCCTTCCTTCCTTCCTTCCTTCCTTCCTTACTTCACCCACCTGAGCACTCCGCTACCCCTCCGTTCATGCATTTGTATACATACTTTCAATTACCTTACGGTAATTTCCTTTTGGCAAGGTCTTCCGCTTTGCCATACGTCATTATTAATTTACACACCTTAGCGTATACCCTACAGCCCTTTGTGTATAACCTGTACCTTTGTGTACCTTCTTTACCTCAGCACACCTGACATGACTGACCTTACACACCTGTGGTCCGGGATGTGTCAAGGTATTACCCCCATGACTCAAGGGGGGGGGGGCACATATATTTTGTATACACAGGTGTGCGGCTGGGAAGGGCACTTTTTGAGCAAAATCCCCCTCACCAAGGGTCTGCTTTTCCCCCAAATGCCCCTCACCAAGGGTCAATTTTCACCAAAATCCCCCTCACCAAGGGTCACTTTTCGGAGATTTCAACAAAATTCCCCAAAAAAGGGTCACATTTTGCCAAAATTCTTTGCAACAAGGGTCACTTTTGATCAAAATTCTTACACCAAGGCCGACTCCCCGAGGGAAATTGCTAAAACCTAGGCACTTTTGTCCAAAATCCCCCTCAGCAAGGGTAACTTTTGACCAAAATCCCCCTCAGCAAGGGTAACTTTTGACCAAAATCCCCCTCAGCAAGGATCACTTCTGACCAAAATCCCCCTCACCAAGGGTAAGGGTTGCCAAAAGGCCAGCCGCACACCCGTGTCAAAAAAAATTTGAGTACCCCCCCTGGGCTCAAGACCTATGAGTTTTGTTTTGTATATAGCATATCGAATTCGACGTAATAAGCGCCCTGGGCGTCAAAATATCATATTTATAGACCTGTATGAAGTGCTCCATGTCACCAAAATGTTGGAAAAAACAGTAACTAGATTGGAGGAACATTAAGGAAAAAGGTTTCTATAAAAGTGGGAAAATCTGAAAAGGGGGGTGGGCGACTATTAGGGAGAGGGTATACTTATTTGGTCGAATACGGTATGTCCCATTTTAACCATTCCTGTCCCCTATACACTATACATTGTATACATAGAGAATTATTTTTGTCATGTCTTTGTCTTGCAAATTATATGTTCTGGACTAGCGTATGTCTGGGTGCACAATGACACAACACCTTCACATGGAGGATAGTGGGCCTATTTATAAAAAGCGTAAAGGCTCACTATTTAACCTTTGTTCGGAATGAAATATTTTCTAAGTTTAAGATAATGCAATCCAAATAAGGTATAGTTGTCCTACGATCCAAGTAATTCTATACAACACAAGTAGGTGGAAAGTGTAGGCATATAGGATAAGAGACATACATACGATTACAGTATTTTCCCCATAACTGCGCTATCTATATACCTGAGAAGAAGATAGGACAATGTGCATAGTATATATAGTAGACTAGAATTCGGCTAAAAGAAAGAGTTTATGCAGGTCAGTCTTGACATCGATATTTAGGATAGAAAAGGACACCATTTGATAATAGGGAAATTGCACTTTCATTTTCAACGGTAATGTTAACAAGGGGAATTATGTCCATTCTTCACCTATACTATAGATTCTATGCGAAGGAATCAGAATGCGTCGCCATATACACTGAAAACGTAAACTTGTCTCCAGACTCCTCTAAGTGACTGTCATAAATCAAACGAGTTAGAAACTTGTCTAAGTGACAAGAAATCGGGTCTTCTCACTGAAGACCCACTAGGCATGTGCCAGCTCCAGATTCTATTTGTAGGATGGTAACCTGCTAGATCAGACAACTTTTGACTCGTTTATTTTATGACAGTCACAAAAACGAGTCTGGAGACAAGTTTACTCTTTCAGTGTAGATCGAGGCATCTAACGAGGTAAAGGATAAGAGTACACTGTAAAAAATATCCCGTAAAAATTACGGTGAAATCACTGGCATCACTGAATGCCGACCGTTTCTAGTTTTTTTTACGGTCACCGTATTTTGCTTTCCCCCGTAAATTTTACAGGCCTTTCCCGTTGTATTTTTACGGTGATTCATCATTATTATACGATCATTCTCTGCTATTCAATGATGATTATAATTTTTTTTGGATTCATTGTTGTATATTTCATAATATCATCTTAATTCCAGGCCTATATATATATTATGCCTGAGAAGCATAATTGAATGCCTCATAGCAAAATACAATTACAATCCATGAGCCAAAGGTACTCTAGGAATGTTACAAAGGAACTTTGACAACAGTCTCAATATGTATAATTCTAATTACCACAACATGGGTGTTTATACTATTCGTACTAGTCTCCAGGGTCTCAAAAAATTATATATTTTTTATCTTTGATATGCCAAAGGCCTCAGTTTTGATTGTGTAATTAATGAGATAATTGGATACCTTTATAAATCTAACACAATTATGTATGTTTTTAGTTGATAGCTTCTACTAAAGTCTCTCTATCAAACCAAGCTGCCACCTGGTGAGCAAACTTTTAACGTGAGATTCACCGTAAAAGAAAAACTGTTGTTTCACTGCACTGATTTACGGATGTTCAATGTAAAAGTAATAAGTTTTACAGTGTCTTACCGTAAATCACAATCACGGTGATACAGCGTTAAATTTATCATTGATTCTCCGTAATTTCAACGGATATTTTTTGCAGTGTATGAAATGTCCATCTGCATTGAATACAATAGGTGCTTGCCCAATATATGGACTACTTACAATCTTTATTGTTCCTTGGAGTTTGGTCACCCACACACTTATGCAATGAGAAATAATAGATTGTGATACTATACCGTATAGGTAATGTCATGCAGAACACTATAATCTATAATAACGATCTTCACTCAGCCATTCGAGTCTTCAACACACTAATATTTCCGCCAGCTTCCACTAATCTTACCCGTACTTAAGTATCTGTGTAGACCGGGGAGTATATCACTTTTTTTTTTCTATTAGCCTCTTTAGGTGAAAGACAGAAATTTGCAAACCTATATCACAAATGGAGACACCACCCTCAAGGTTCCCATGTTGCATGCCGCATATTAGGAAAGGTCCATGTCACATTTCTGAGTACCTGTATGTCATGCCTGCACTCCGCAGGGGCACCACTGTCTATGCCTTTAACACTCACCATATCTCATGTCGATCATAACAAAAGGATAGGTCCTATGTTAAATTGTAAGAATGCCAATATTCAATTAATTTCATTCCTCCTGTCCTTTATTCCTTTGTCACTAAGCTGCAAAATGCCAGTCGCGTCGTGTCGAATTTAGTACAATTTAGGCGTCTTGGACCATCATACCATCATAATACATGATGACGGCAACTATCAACTTAATAGGATTTACTGCAGGCCCACTTACAATGGATACGGTTGGTTCACCCCATTCATTAGCAACACTATATATAAGGCATGATGAGGTCCCTTATACACATGTACACTAATAAGGGAGTGATCATTTTTTAACAACAGGGGGGGGGGTGGTGGGTCTCCGGTCAAGGGATCGACATTTTTTACCCTCCCCGCTTTACGGGTCGAAAATCGGCACGCGCACGGGCCCTTTGAGGCATAGTAACGGGCAGGCTTTTTGGCTCAAAACAGGTTAAATGTTTTCGACCCCCCCCCCAAGAGGGGTTCAAATATTTTTCACCCCCCCCGGTCAAGGGGTCCAATTATTTTTGCCCCCCCCCCAAACCCACCACCTGCGTGTTTATAATAAATGATCACTCCCTAAGAAGTCGCATACATGCTCAGTGCACCTCTACAAGACATGGTCATGACTCCCACGCTGCACTTAGTAGGGGGATGACCTGAGCGCCACAGTGAAAAACAGGGCAGTAATTTAGATTATGTTTCATGGCATGCACAGTTCTGGGTCATGGCTACAATTTGCCACGTTGTAGTCATAGTATACACTGAAAAAGTAAACTTGTCTCCAGACTCTTCCAAGTGACTGTCAGAAAATAAATGAGTCAAAAGTTGTTTAACCTATCAGGTTACCATCCCACAAATAGAATCTGGAGCTGGCAAATGTCAGGTTTTTGGGCTGGCACACGCCAAGTTGGTCTTCTATCTCCAGCTAGAAGACCCACTTCTTTGTCACTTCGACGAGTTTTTAACTTGTTTATTTTATGACAGTCACTTAGAAGTGTATTCTTTTCAGTGTATCTAGCCATATCTTATGGCCGAAGAAAGTCTTTGTTAAGGTGTGCAATTTACAAAGATGATATAGAGGGGGTGGGGGCTCAGTGAGTATTTAGATATTTAGGTATTTAGCATGTTGGATGATTACTCATCATATTTAAGATATGATGTCACTGATTTAGGAAAAATATGAGGACAGGGCCTGGGGATAGTGGCGGGCGGCACTGGGGAAGGGAACACCTGTTACAGGGATAGTGGATATTGGGGATAGATACAGGGGACATTGAGAACAGGGACAGGAGACAGGAGACATTGGGGACAGGGACAGGAGACATTGGGGGCAGGGACAGGAGATATTGGGGACAGGGACAGGAGACATTGGGGGCAGGGACAGGAGATATTGGGGACAGGGACAGGAGATATTGGGGACAGGAGACATTGGGGGCAGGGACAGGAGACATTGGGGACAGGGACAGGATACATTGGGGACAGGGACAGGAGACATTGGGAAACAGGGACAGGAGACATGTTATTGGCTTCGGGGCCTTGTCCCTAATTGGCTTTAGGACCTTGTCCCTGAAGCCCGGGCCCTGAAGCCATTTACACCACAGAGGGAGAGCTGGTAAAAATGACAAGAAAAGACTAGCATATATGTTCACTTGTTCATTATTGAATAGAGCCCTAGTTGGCCCTTCAACCTTGCCTAGGCCTGGTCTATAGCCCTAGACCCTTAAATCCGACACAGCGACATGGACTATTTTGGGCCTTAGTGACATGGGGCATGAGGAAAAAATTGATAATGACATGGGACATGGGGCATTTCTTAAAATCGATATGGCGGCATGGACATTTCTTAAAATTGATATGGTGACATGGGCATTTCTTAAAAAATCGACATGGGACATGGGGACCCCTCATCAAGGGTCCCTGGTCTCCCCATGTGTCAGTACAGGTGTTTGAACCTTACTCTAGATCTGGTTTTCAGTTATCACACGTAGAACCAGTATGCATTGTGGTAAGGCCTAGACACCTAGTCCACAGCCATATTTTGAGTTCTCGAATGTTGCTGTCAATGGCGGGAATAGGTACCAGCCTAATAACCATTGACTCCTAGTCAAGCCAAGCTGTCAATGTCAATGCCAATCCCTATACTATGCATATGCAGTACCTATACAAATGTACTAGTTGAGTGGGACCAGGGAGGCGCTTGAAATCACTCAAGGCCGCCCAAAGACAAACTATGAACTCCAACATAATTACCTCCCTCCACCACACATGCAACAACCCTGGTCATCAATATAACATTTTGCCTTCTTTAAAAGCCTTGTTTCTTGCTTGCCTTCAATATTATAACACCTATCTGTAATTACGACTCAACATGACTCTTTTAATCTGTTCTATGCTCTAGGTATACATGGATGCAGATCCCTGACCACGAGAAGGCCCGACTCCACTCGCCGGCCCAGGCCTTCCGTACGGCCACCCTGGTGGGTTGTGCCCTGGCCGTCCAGAAGGCCTACTTCTACAAGATAGGCCGCTTTGATGAGGACATGAACGTCTGGGGTGGAGAGAACATTGAACTGGCCTTCAGGGTCTGGATGTGTGGTGGACAGGTAAGTGATGCTGAACAATCCTTAAGCCGTTAAGGGGAGGGGTGGGGTCATTTTTTAAAAATAATCAGGAAAAGAATCATTTAGATAACATTACCCTATACAGGCACCAGTGTACCAGGGTGTTCACCTCCAGCCCACACTGTGCACAGGGGCGCCTAGTGAATCCTGGGGTCCCAACTTATGACTCCATGAGTATGATGGTATCCAGCTTTATAGCAATCTGATGGGGGTTTCATTACTCCATGACATTACGGCATGATGCCTGAACTCCATGGCATCACTGCATGATGCATTATCTCTATGGCATTACCGCATGATGCGTTATCTCTATGGCATCACCGCATGATGCGTTATCTCTATGGCATCACCGCATGATGCGTTATCTCTATGGCATCATCGCATGATGCTTGAACTCCATGGCATCACCGCATGATGCGTTATCTCTATGGCATTACCGCATGATGAATTGACTCCATGGCATCACCGCATGGTGCATTAACTCCATGGCATCACCGCATGATGCCTGAACTCACATACTTCAACTCCCTTATTGTAATCCCATTGATCAAGCCACAGTGTATAAAAAAGCTCTTAATCATGCATACAGCCATAGAATTATATGCACTACATACTACATATCTGCTTCCTCTGCTACCCCTCTCCAGGTGCTGACTTCACCTTGCTCCAGGGTGGCCCACGTCTTCAAGCCCTTCTCCTACTCATTTGACGGTGACCGGGAGAAGATTGTCCAGAAGAACCTGATGCGTATTGCTGAACTGTGGATGGGTGACTGGAAGAAGTTCTTCTATGCTGCCACCTACTCCTGGGAGTTTAAGCACACCTACTTCACAGAGAAGGACAGGTATACCCTGGAGAAGCGCCGGGAGCTGAAAAGGAACCTGGGCTGTAAGGGCTTTGACTGGTACATGAAGACAATCACCCCTGAGATGCCCACCCCTCCAGAGGACGCCTGGTACTTTGGAGAGGTGGCCAATGAGAAGACTGAGGCCTGTTTGGCTATGACCAAGGATGGTTACATGGGCATGACCTATTTCTGCTTCTTCCACAGGTTAGTGAATAAAATAATGTAGCTTTCTTTATAGAGGATAATGTAGCCCATTATAAACTGATACTTAGGCCTATAGTAAAACTACAACACTGATTACAACATTTCGTCATTGCCTTACAATCCACTGTAAGAAGAAGTAAGTGCCAAGTCACAGATGCTATGCCTTCCAGGACCTTTTCGTTAATATCCCGTATACCCTGATGCCATTTGTGTTATTTTTCTAACCATGATATAATCAGTAGATATAAAAAGAATCATTAAAAAATACAAACCTTCCTCCTTTGTTCCACAGGGTCCTCCCTGAGAACCAGTTTTACATTGACACCAAGGGAAGACTGAAATACAAGGATAAATGTCTGCGTATAGAACCCAGTTCATGGCTCATGCGAGAGGGCAACTGTTTCTACGACCACTCGAAGGAGTTCTGGGATATGATAGCGGAGAGAGAAGTGACTGGTCAAATCAGGGCCCACCTTGAATATCAGGGCAAAATGCACACACTATGTCTTGTTCAGGTGAGTTTTGTCATTTTCTTTCTTTTTTTCTTCCTAGAGATTTACATGCAGTATAAATAGGATAAATCATCCAGGTAGATTACAGTGTGATTTTGGTATCGAAGAAGACATTGCTCCACCAGTAATTGCCCCGTTTAATGAGTTGCCCATGAGCACACAAAGTCTACTGAAATTCATTATACTGAGAGAGGGTCTGATCGAAATTAAAGGAGATATTACAAGAAAAGTAAATAGTTATGAGAAAATTGCTCTTGGCCACCTGTTTCTGACGATTCTGATTACGCCATCATAAAGATGCCATTTTCATTCTCAATGGGTCTTATTTGGAATGTAAAAAGAATGTTTTTACTCAAGTGTACTGTATTATTTGTTCACGTTTGGTTCTATGCAACCCTTTGGACTATCTTAATAATCTAAGCACCAAACTGTAGCTGGAGACATGAACGTAAAACAAGGGATTTCCCCCTATTGTCACCTTATGCCACGTTTTGTCACATACTATTTCCTTACAAACTGTTTTCTGCACTACCTTATAAAACTTTCATTAATGGCAATGCTATTCCACCCACCAAACTGTGTTCTGCACTACCTTATACAACTTTCATTAATGGCAATGCTATTGCACCCACCAAACTGTTTTCTGCACTATCCTATATGACTTTCATTAATACCAATGCTATTCCACCACCAGGTTACCAATGTCAATAAGGCCCATCACCGGGAGCAGATGCCACAGCTCGGTGACTGTAACATACCCAATGAGTTCGCCCACTGGAGGTGGCAGTACAAGTTCAACTTCAAGTACAACTTCGACCCCCCTCAATAACAACTGGAACAACCCAGGGATCTCCTATAATAAAAGGCATAAATCAGACTAAAGTAATGCACCAGAGTGTGGAAAAATCAGCCACCTTGGCTATTTTTGTGGAGATGTCACCTAGAACAATGCAATGGGCCATGGTAACTTCTCTACTATTTTGATTATTGGCCGAGGAGATGTGGAGATGTTGATATCAGTATTGGTGACATCAGTAACTCGGATGAGCTGTAGTGACATCATCAAGGGAATGACATCAGCATCATAATTAGCAAAAACAGCATCAGCAACATGTATATCAGAAAGGATGACATCAGCATAAGAGTCAGCAAAAAGTGACGTCACAATTTATATTTTCTACTTGGTGCAATATCCTCACTGGTAAAGGTGCCAATAGTGATTTCAACCGATTGTTCATGAGTCATCATTTGTGACACTGACCACAACATAGCTAGCTAGCTTAATGCTTTCATGTGGTTCTGATGTTACTGTTAGGAACTGAGTCAATCACTGGGTCAGTTCACGTCAACTGTTATGAAATTGGAATCCTATACTGGAGTTTCAGAAGTGATGTTTAGTCATGAGTCATTGACTTGAGTGAAAAATTGACTTCTTGTGTCAGAGTATGTTTAGTTAAGGATGTCCCTAATACACCTATTCCACATACAAATGTTGGAATGCTGCATTGGGATATATTTTAATCAGTGTGACATGGTACCAGAAACTAGACAAATGTGACTGTTATCATTTTCCATATTGAATGGGGACGAAGGAAAACTGATTGAATAGATTAAGACAGTATTCTTTAATTTATTACAGCGATGAATGTGCTATGTAAAAGTGACTATATTGTGCTTTTCAATTTACATCGCACCAATATGATATTTCTTGTATCCTCGAGTGAATTCAGTAGTCCCGATACATACATATGTACCGCATTGTCCACCGTGTATAAGAAATGTCATTTTGTATGTATCACTATACGGGGACTTTATTGATCTCCATATAACCTCTAATGAATCGCAGTCTATTTTAGTAGTTTTTGAAACAATGATCGTGCATGGAAACAATCGTATAAGTGTGTATGCCATATACTAGACTTCTTTTTCTGAATCCTCTACCAAACCTGTTCTATGGCAGGCTGGATACACATTACTTACAGCATTGTCAATGGTATACGTCAATGACCTTCCATAACATTGTATTAAATAATCTAATGCCAATCCTGAGGTTGTATGTGATAGGCACTTGGACCAAACAAAGGTATGTTTCAGGTTACATGGCGAGAAAATGTAGGGTCTGTAGGTCGGATTTTCTTTTTTGAAACTACATAAAAGTACTAGCCAGCCTCTCCAAAGACCCTAAAATTAACCAAAAAAGGGTTAGAATACGAAGATTTCTTAAAAATTCCATATAAGAACAAAGAGAGGGCCCTGTTTTGATAGGGTCGGTCGGGTGACCTGAAACAAAACTTCTTTTTTTTGGCTTTGGTTCCAACGATGTAGTAAATGAGGTTATTGGGATTCCTACTTCAGTATAACGCACAGCAGCCGCGTTCGTCTTTAAATACCATGTCTTATCTGTCAACCTGGTATGTAACCTACGCTAGGTCCCTGCCCCCGTTCACAGCCAAGAAAATAAAGTAAATAAACTCATTTATTTATCTTTGTTTTCTTGAAATGAGAAAATTATTTTTGGCTGCGTCTCTCAAGTCTCCTAAATCTTCCATACCTTTACCTCTTATTCTTCTCATCATACCAGATGCTCTGGGTATTGGGTTCCACTGTCCTGACACAGGACACCCTTTGAG
The DNA here is from genome assembly GCA_947462335.1 of Harmothoe impar. NCBI lineage: Eukaryota > Metazoa > Annelida > Polychaeta > Phyllodocida > Polynoidae > Harmothoe > Harmothoe impar. The sequence goes on along the minus strand of OX381713.1, from coordinate 57,535,896 downwards.
CTGCTATACGTTATACTGTAGTGTACTATTAGTTATAGAGGTGGCCAGACATGTTCAATGTAGGGTATATAAGTGGGTTGTGGACTGATGACACTGAGGAACGGCCGAAAAGCAACTGGAATGAAACCACTGAAATTCACTTTGGTCTAGGTCACCGATAACAGGGATAACAATGGTAGTTCTTGTTTTATTCATTTAAAAAAAATATAACTGTTATGTGTAAGTACTGATTCACCCAATATTTTATATTCTATGTATTATCGTACTACTGAATTATATACAGGGCAAAACATATCATTTTCTTATTTTAGGGTCACACAATATTGTTATGATGATTATCTAGTATGTCAATGCAAGGGAAACCACACAGCAAAATATTCATTATATATGATGACGCCTGTGATGTTTTAATTGAATCGCTCTCTGATATCACGGAATCTAAAGTTAAAAAGCGTTATTTCATAGGCAAAGAATAGATTCTCAGTGGCTATATACCATTTTTTCTTGATGTTGAAGACATGTATGACCCAGAATACATGAATTTAATGATGGAAAAAATAAGCTTCCTGCCAAACTTTTCACTAGTATCAGGTGTATGCATCTAAAATGTCAAATAACTCAGAAATGAGAAGTAACCCAGCAATTTCATTATGATTTTTGAATTCAGTACCCTTGAATTGACTTCTAAGATCAGTTGGTTTTATACCAGTTGCTCTCTGAAAGTGCAGAAATGCTCCTCAGTGTGAGTAGTATATTGCGTTGGGCAGCAAAGTAAAGGTTTTTATGAACATTGTTGATATAGTGTTGTTAAGACATCAATTTACAAACTTGTTAATAATGATGCAATCTAAAGGCTCTCATTGAACGCCATAATAATTGAGTCTTCCACCGACAAAAGAGTATACATATTTGACATTTTTATATATTTTCTAGATATACATTGTATGTGTGAAGATAGTCACATCCTGCCATAAGCATTTAGGCTAGGAACGTGTTATACAAGAGGGTAGCGGAATGCACAATAGTATTGTAGGATCATGTAGCTCCAACCACTGCTATCTACCCTACATGATTAAAACATGGACTTACACATATCTTACAGAGCTAAGGTCTGAAAGATTATCTTTAAATAAAATGTGTGGATAATGTAAGTGTTGTGAAAGTGTCTTCTATATTCTGATATCCTTCCCGGGGTCCTTCCCACATAGGGCCCACACGGAATAGTCACCACACCACAGGCTGTAACTGAGTCCTGCTGCCATTGTATTGTGTATGTATAGTGTATGTAAAGGTCTGACACTCCTAGTCCCCGGTCATCTATACACTTGAGGCGGCAGCACTGTACATGGGATTGTAGGTAGACTGTGGCACCATCTAGTAGAAAGGTAGGAACTACAAATCTCTGTACTTCAGATGGTGCCACTGTCTACCTACAATCCCATGTACAGTGCTGCCGCCTCAAGTGTATAGATGACCGGGGACTAGGAGTGTCAGACCTTTACATACACTATACATACACAATACCATGGCAGCAGGACTCAGTTACAGCCTGTGCACCACACGGAAGAAACCAATACTGTAACAGAATGGTAAAACGTTCCCTCGCACCTTTTCTTGTAACAACTTTCGCCACAAGGGGGCCCCAATAGCTTTCACACATTCAAAATATACCAAGTGTTTATCCAGACCTTTGTATGCAGAATACAATGGACCACATTAGACAATTACATTTAAATTTAAAACGATTAAACGTTCATATTTGGAGTGTAAAATGAACATTTAGCAGCTATAGATAGGTGTCCTTGTGCATATAAATATTGCCTTGGAAACAAGATTTTCAACAGAAATGTAAGAAACAACTTGATAGAAGGCCTCAAAAGGATTTCCATACTGAAAATACGATTTCTAGATCAAAAGATGTGGCAATATTAATGTTTGAAAAATGTTGGACAATTGCTGATTTGCATAATTATGCTAAGTCAAAAGAGATATCCCTAAAATAAAGAGAACTAGAACGTATTGGAATTTGGGTAAGATACTATACTAGCAGCCAGTGCTCAAAAACTACGAGATTGTATCTGTTAATGAAACGAAAATGAAATATATCACTGTTAAGCCCAAAATTGACATTTTCCCTGGAGGACCATTTCTCTTGTTTGTACACAAATACTTCAATACGCAGTGCGTTTTCACTCATTTCTAACACAATCCTGATACTAGTAGCTCACAAATATAACTTGAACACAAAGACTCCTCGTGAATAACATGTTTTAATGTATTCAAAAGTTATATCCCAAACCACCTGATTGCAAATCCAAAAGCATCTACACATCTGTTCACTGGTGCAGAATGTCATTACATGTATGTATTTTCAGGATTTTTTGAAGGACCTAGGCAACTGTTGTATTTCGTTCTGCACGTTTTTGTCTGGCTATCCTTTTCTTCTGGATGAAGACAATAATGACTGAAATTATTCCTCCCAAGATCTGCATACTCCCACAATAAATGAAGGGTACAGCTGTGTTCTTTGTAAGGTCCACTAGCATTCCTGAATTAGATAGAAATAGAATAATCAGTCATGAAAGATGTCTACTTGATACTAACAGGCTTTTTTCATTTGGAATCTTTTTTGGTGAAATGGGTACATGTGTACATGTATGGTAGCAAATGAGATTTTAAAAAACGTATGACCAATTTAGTTGCCGTAATATCTCAGTTACATGTTGTTGATGTTTTGCATGGTTAATTGTCTGACAGGCAATGTATTCATAATGGATTATAGATGCAGATAAAAAGAATATTGTTCTATGTGGAGCTGTTCTTTTCTTAGATCACATACTGGTCATAAATATTAGAATCTAAATAAACCTGCTACATTTCTTTAATGCAAACACAGACATAACTTTATTGTGAATGACAAGAAGATATGATATTTATTTTTTCAAATACAAGATTTACTATATTTAAGTACTAAAATGGCCGTATTCAATGCCCCCATTGAATGCAATGTGGCCATATTCAATGGGCTAAGAAAAAGTTTCCTTCCTTCCTTAAATGGCTTCAAATAAAAAAATAAGCACAAATGCCAACTTCATTGAGACGGCTCTGATGGGGACTGGGGTGCATTCCACTCGGCCTGCGGCTTCATGGGATACTGCCACAGCCCCCACTTGTGAAATACAGCAGAGACGGTATCAATGGGGTTGCCGTTTGTCTATGTATGTAACTTACCTGATGTGGTAACACTAATTAACACCAAGATTCCCACAAATGACAGAAGCAGACTCAATGCCTGAGGCAGCCTTTTCATTCCTGCCAAATCTGTCATCACTGTGGACAAAAAGCTGACATAACAACCTGAAAACAGCAAAGAAATAAAATATTCATATTGATTATCATTGACCAGTAAACAGTGAGGTTGAAATAATTACACAGCCAAAAATAATTTTCTCATTTCAAGAAAACAAGATAAATAAACTGGCCTGCGGACAGATGACTAGTTTTAAGAAAATTATTTTTCTTAAAACTAGTTTTTTTTATATCTTAGTTCCTTGAAATAAGAAAATTATTTTTGGCTATGTAAAAAATAAACGTGAAAGTGACCTCTCTAACCTAAAAACATATAACATGACATTGTGTAGTTGAAATGTGCTGTTATATTCTGCAGAGGATCCATCAAAAGATCTTTGAACCTCTTTGGAGAGTATATTCGGTGACTGCAACATTTAACTAAAAGTTTTGAATATGATTATCATAAACCATAACCTACCTGAGAGTAAGGCAAATCCTATGCCATACACCACCAAGCAGGCATAGTCAAAGGCTAATGCAGATAAAATGCTGGCAGTTCCGGTGAGTATTCCAGATAAAGTGTACATGACTTGTCTATGCTTTGAGAAAACATCTCCAAGGTACCCTGATCCAAGACGGGCTACCGGCCCAAGGATACCTACTACAGAGACTAGTGAAGCTGCAAGTTCCTTGGATATACCAAGACTAACTGCACGGGTGGGGAGGAAGATCACAGCCACCACATGACCAAAATTAACACAGCCCGCGGATAAGATAAATAATACAACTTCTGGCATATGTAATAATTCAATATAAATACTTCTAGTATGAACATTTCCAGCACCTTGCTTCTGTTCAGATTTGCGTTTTGTCTTGTGGTTGGTCTGATCAAGTTGGTGGTTTCCGTTTGATATTTTGTCTGATTCTGTCCAGTGCACAATGTCTTTGATGGTATTTGTTTCATCCTTCTGATCAGGGGAAGATAGGGATACAATGTCATATTCATCTTCAGTGTCGTGGGTACAACACTTATAGCTGGACAAATTCAAGGGAACCTGCTCTAAATTCACAGAATCAACCTTCAAGGGTAACTCATCATGAGATTTGAGAGTTGAAGGACCATTAACAGATATCCCATTGGTGGTTGACAATTGTCTAATACTGTTACTCTTCACAGGGCGCTGCTGCTCTACAGTGACAGTCTTCCTTTCCTCTTTCAAGCCTAATCTAAGAAGCATTGCCAATGGTATACCATGAAGCGCAAATGCTGCATTTATTAAGAGGGCTCCTCTCCAATTGAATAACCTTATTATGTATTCTGTCCATATGGGCATAACCACAAATCCTATGCTAGTTCCTACTGTCATCACAGCTGTTGCAAAAGATCTTCGATGAACATAGTATCTCTGAACTGCCACCATACATGAAACTATAATGCATGATCCACCAAAACCTAGATAAAAATAAATCATATATTGAGATTACAATTGAGTGTGTCATTTCCATTACATGTATATATCAGGAATGCACTAAAGTATATGGCCTTTAAATAAATTGTTGTCCAACCACTGAGCTGAGAAGCTACTAATATAATGTAAACTGAAGTTTTATTCATGAGAGCAGTTGAAGATTCATTTTGATAACGTTAGCAGTCCCTCCTACAGGATAATTAGTAGCATCATTTGTTTTAATAAATTAGAATAATAATGTCACCTAATAAGAAAGTTTATGTTAGTACCTACCTACAATAAAACCAAGAGTAACACATAATGCAGGGATTGTGTTACATAGTGAAGCAGTGATATGTCCTGCTGATATTAGGAAGGCCCCCAGTGCTCCAGTTTTAGGACTTCCAATCCGTGCAATGAGGCCCCCAGCTACAATACCTAGAGAACAATATCAAACAATAGTACAGGCTACATGCTGTGTTATATGTGGAGTTTATATAAGGGAGTGGTCATATTTTAACAACAGGGGGGGGGTTGGTGGATTTTCGCGCAAGCAGGTTGAAATTTCTTTGGTCCCCCCCACGAGAGGGGTCGACATTTTTTTGGTCCCCCCCTCAGACAAGTTGAAATTGAGCGCAGCAAACCCTTTGAGCTATAGTAGCTCGCGGGCTTTTTCGCTAAAAAGGGGTGCAATTTTTTTGGTCCCCCCCTCAAGAGGGGTCCAAATTTTTTTGGTCCCCCCCTTCAAGGGGTCCAAATTTTTTTGGTCCGCCCCCCAAATCCACCAACCCCCCCATGTTGTTAAAAAATGACCACTCCCTAAGTTCTAATATACTACCCTGATGTCTCTAAAAATAAGGTATTTATCAAAATAAGATGAACAGAATATACATGGAGTGGGACATGTAATAGTGGTTATGATAACTAGTATATATACTAATCAGTGTTACACAGAAATACCATAAATATTGCAAAGATTCCAGCTTACACCCAAGACCACCCAGTGATAACTGTATGGCACCAATTGACGACACTTCAGCTTTACTCGCATTGAAATAATCCACCAGTTCTACCATGTAGACACCATTGGTGGATGGTCCTAGAGAAGTGAGAATGTGGAAGAGACAGGCAACTATAGCTACCAGCCAGCTCTCTGATGTGCCTCCAGGCCGAGACTGCCTACAATCAAAATAAGACTTAGTATGCATAGGGATGGACAGGAATTACGTTTAAAGGATTAACATATATGCAGATATGAGGCATGTATACGTTTTCTGACCCCCATTCAGATCATGAATTACTCTCTGTTCTTATACCTATAAATATATAGTATGGCTATGTGCATTCAAATATATATCATATTAGAACTAGAGTTATGATAGGAACTACCCATTGTGTATGATCTTAATTGAAAATAATATATGATAATACATGTATGACAATATAATAATGATGACAATAAATAATACCTTTTCCCCTCCTTATCACTCATTGCTGATTGCCTAGAAGGAGTTTTTCTATCAGTTCCTACAAGAAAATCCAGACGATATTTCAATTGATTCTGACCAAATTTGATTACACCAGATTTATAACTCCATGATATGCAAATTGATTCAACGTGGTACTTCAAACATGTTTCAAATGTAACAATAATGATATGTACATGACCTGCTTTACAATATAACTGAATGATGTTATTATTCCTGAAAATCTTTATTCCTTGATATCGTCTGTCTGTATATAAAGTAAGATGTAAGGAGTAAGACGCCCCATGTACGTAGATGTCCTCAAGAGGATTATTCGACTGAAACATTGCATGCAGTGGGTATATTCCAACATGACTCTTTTATGGTCATGACTATATTTCCCAAATGAGATGTGAGACGCATAAAATTTCAGGTGTCGTGAAAATACATTTATATCTGAATGGATATTTCTTAGAATCAAAATGTTGGTGATGCAGATTGAATTTCAACTGAATTTGCAAATAGATGAAAATTCAATTGCATGTAAGTTTCGAGAGATACTATGGCCTTCCATAAAAAAACGTGTTTCCTTCCATTTCCAGTTCTGCTTCCGCCATCGTGTATTTGCTTAACTGTTCTCCTACTATGCGACTATACAATCCTGGATTAGTATAGTATAGAATCCATATCAATGTGAATGAGGCTTACCCTATACGTTCTGCTACATAGCTATACTAACAGCCAAGATGCAGGACCCCCATGTCTCCAGAAGTGTCATGGTCGGACCTATGTGGGCCCCATCTGCCGCACTTCATAACAATAGTAATAAGGTCCTCATGATGCTAGATTTGGGACAAAGTAGCTACTTTCATCTGGAATTATTTTGGTACAGTAAAATGCTGAATGCCTTATTGTCATCTTCTGCTGGTCACTGAGTCAATCACACCGTTCAAAGCCCAGGGGCCACTCCCTTAGATTTAGATACCATGTGTGAACACGATTTCAAGGGAGAGCGTATATTTTTGGGCCCTGGGCACGGACCTGCTAGGGGCCTTGATTAGGGGTGCCTTTAAAATAATCGTCAAGAGCTTTTCTTAGCAACAATTTCTTTAATATATTTCTTTAAGGAAGCTGTTGGTCTAGTCAAAATTAAATAATCACACAAATACATATTAATATATGTCCGAAAGAGAAGGTCATAGTGATTATTTTGTAATTATGATTGTCAAAATCGGGCAAGTGCAAGTTACCATAGGCTCCTTGATTAGGATAACAATATGCTGCTGCACCTTGTGGCTGTTTATGACACTAAATCCCAGTAATGGGTTTTCCCCTTTTGTGTCACTTTACGTGGCACTTCAAACATCGTTTCAATGTAACAATAATGATTTGTATATATGTGACCTGCTTTGAAATATAACTGAATGGTGGTGAATTATTCCTGACCAAATTTCACAATAAAAATGTTATTCCTAAAACGTTGTGTGCAGTGGGTATATTCCAACATGACTTATGGTCATGATAACATTTCCCAAATGAGATGTGAGACACATAAAATTTCAGGTGTCATGAATGGAGTTCTCTACACTTGCCCACAGACACCAAATCCGCGCAGTCTATGGGTATACAGGGGAGCACACACACTGGCCACCTGTGCCTACTGAAGGCAGGCAGTGACAGGGGTGTAGTGACTCAAATGAGAGATATTTAGAATGGTATCGTGTAAATCAGGTACATGTTATCATATATATGGTTGAATCAGTGCATTGTAGTCACGTAGTCATTGTGAACCTCAAATAAAGTAAGGTAATTGTTTTTCAGAGAGGGATTTATCATTTATATATTGGTAAGATGTAGTGTTAAAATATCCGTTAACATTTTCCCAGCATTTCTGTGTACATAGCCCCCATTTCAGCTGTTTTGAAGCTTGCTGGTCAAAGACTACATGTTACAATCCCATGGGCCACAGCCTCATATGTACATATGAGTCGTCATTCAGCTGCTGGCCTACTTTGTTAAACCTTCTTCTTTTACATTATTGCCATGGTTACACCATGATAAAGAAGCAGCTTCTACATACACGTTCTGTTTGTGACTTCATGGGTCTCAATCATCTGTCTCATCGCCATAATCCAGGGGAACTAGACTGACACATGCAGAACATATAATGGATGGAGGGAGCGAGAAATACACAGAAATAACACTTACGCACATGTTGTCAATGATTATAGCAAAGCTTTTATTCAGTAATTTAGTGCTTCATCAAGCTGTATTCACGTTACAGTACGGTTGCCTATCAGTTACATAATATAACCCTATTGCAGATACCTTGTGTGAATAACAGTCTAATATAATATAAATTACTCTGATTAGCAGATTGGAAATTCGAAGATATTTGGCGTTATTTGCATGTATTTATCTGGAGTACTGGCCAAGAAGGCGTTTCTTATTAGGAGTTAAAGTTTAGTTATGTCATGCACGGAGGGAAATCTACACTGCAAAAGGTTGGTTGCCATTTTTGTAGATTCTACTGTAGGTGTACAGTTTAGTGTAGGTAAACTGTATACTCTACTGTAAATCTACAGTAGATTCTACTGTTAATCCATTCTACAGTAGATTATACTGTAGATCTATAGTAGATTCTACTGTGTACCCAGTGGCGGATCCAGGATTGTCTAGAGGGGGGGGGGGGGGGCAAACCTGGCCAACCCGGAGTCACTATCTGTTTCCCGCAAGCGAAGCGCATTAGATATACTAGGGGGTTTGGGCATGCCCCCCCCCCCCCAAGAAAATCTTGTTGATCTAGACTTGAAATGGTGCATTCTCACGCATTTTAGGGAACACAATTCCAAGACTCAGTCCCCCCCCCCCCTATCAAGATCAGAGGCCCTCAGTTAGGCTCTATGAATCATACTCCACTCTTTATCTCTTTCCCTCTTTTCTTCTCCTTTCTCTTCTCTTCTTCCTTTTTTTTGACCTACGCTAACTATTTACAGTGTATGTAAATGTATATAGAGAAAGACGTTCCCGAGGGTCACCCTCACTCATACAGCATGGGCTTTTCTGGACACCCTGGGGGTCACGTAACCCTCGAGAAAAAAATGGATAGTTAATGAATTGAAAGTATTTTATGTCTATTTTTCATCAAAATACCCCGAAATAAATACACTTAAAGGTCACCTCTACAATGGATACTGCGCCAGCGGAGCCTGGGTCCATTCTGCGCGCGGCCTTTGGCCATCGTGCAGAACGACCCAGACTCTACCCGTGGAGTATAAATATTGTCTTGGTCACCTAAAAACTCTGTACCTCTGTTTATGGACATCTCGTTCTATAAAACTGTTAACCATAATCAATAATTTAGTACTTCTTTCATCTCTCTCCACTCAAGCTAGGAAGACCACTGTTTTGGTACATAGAGGTGTGTGAGACAGAAGGCCATAACATTAATTGATTGGTTGATTGATTGATTGATTATTCGTTTATTCATACTGCCAAACAGTGGAGCCATGCCCCGTTAGCGAATAGCAGTTCTTATAGCCATACATTTTCTCAATTTCTTTTTTTGTGAATTGTCTATATTGCATAACTTGTCTTATTGATGTCCACAAGTGACTTCCATGAACGGGAGACGCCTTCCAGGATATGCTAAGTATACTTCTAGGTAACAGCCACATTTTGTTCTCTGGGCATTTCACTATCTTTCTGTTCCCCAGGTACTTTGTTCTCTTCCCTCTTCTTCTGGATGAAAACGATAATGGCTGAGAAGACTCCTCCCAATATCTGGATGCTCCCACAGTATATGAAGGCTACAGCTGTGCTCCTTGTGAAGTCCACTAACATTCCTAAATTAGAGAAAAGACATCCTTAGTCATCATGATATTACGAGCAGATATCAACACTGTATTACCAAAATGAAACAACATTATGTGTATATGTAATTGAATACAGCACCCCTTTAGTTGGGCATATATATCTGTGTTCTTTACACATTGATGAATAAATTGGTAATTTCCTGTGAAGATTGTACTCCAGGTGATTCATAGAACTCACTGCAATACTAGTTAGCTAGTGCTCATCATTATTTTTGATAGCAACGTTATAACCATGACATTAAATTACAAGGAGTACCTACTATTTTGCTCTATATACCTAGATTATTCTTATCCCTCAAAGACTAGGCTAGGAACAAGAAAGGTGTGCACTCAAAAAATAAACTTGTCTCTGACTCTTCAAAGTGACGGTCATAAAATTAACGAGTCAAAAACTTGTCTAAGTGACAAGGAAGTGGGTCTTCTAGCTGGAGATAGAAGACCCACTTGGCTTGTGCCAGCCCAAAACCCGACATTTTCCAGCTCCAGATTCTATTTGTGGGATGGTAACCTGATAGGTTAAACAACTTTTGACTCATTTATTTTATGATAGTCACTATGATTTGTCTGGAGACAAGTTTACCTTTTCAGTGATGCATGGTACTAACCTGATGTGGTGACACTGACTAACATTCCGATTCCCATAAATGGTAGAAGAAGACTTAATGCTTGAGGCAGCCTTTTCACTCCTGCCAAATCTGTCATCACTGTAGACATGAAGCTTACATAACAACCTGAAAAGAGTGAAGAATCTTTATTGTTGTATGGCAGAAAAATGTTGCATGATGGTGTTGAAAATATTGAGTGAAGGCAAGCTTTAACATAGCTATACTTATTGTAATAAGAATATTCCGCTAAAGGATATATATCTTGTGGAATGCAATATTCAACGGAGAGCTATTTGCACTAAAGCTATTCATGGATAGATCTGGTGTATACAATGTGATCTACCACAATCATTTTGTCCCCTCACAACTTACCTGAAAACACAGAAAATGTTATGCCATATGCCACCAAGCAAGCATAATTGAAGGCAAATGCAGACACGATGCTGGCGACACCGGTGACTGTTCCAGCCAATGTGTACATCACGACTCTATGATTCGAGAAAACATCTCCAAGGTACCCTGATCCTAGGCGGCCTAGCAGTCCAAGGACACCTATTACAGAGACTAGTGTAGCGGCAAGTTCCTTGGATATACCAAGACTAACTGCATGGATGGGAATGAAGGTCAAAGTCACAACATGACCATAATTAAGACAGACTGTTGATAAAATATATAATAAAACTTCTGGCATATGAAATAGTTGTATATAGATATTTTTACTACTATTATCTCTGCCTTGCTTCTTTTCAGTTGGTCCATCTATATTGCACTCAAGGTTATCTTGTTGCTGGTTGTAACTTGGAACCCCGAAAGATTTTTCCCAGTTCATGATGTCTTTGGTTGTATTTATCCCATCCTTCTGGGGAGGGGAAGGCAGAAATACCTCATCATCATATTCATCCTCAGGGGCGGGAGTGCAACACTTGTAATTGGACAAGTTTAGTGGGGCCTGCTCCAACTTCATAGCCTCAACCCTTAAGGCTAACTGATCCTGTGTATTGATATCAGAGGCACCATTGACAGATACCCCATTGGTGGTCTCAAACTTAACTAGCACTGTTCCATTGGTGCCACCCCTCTGTTCAGTAGTGTCAGTCTTGCTAGAAACCTTGTCTTTCAGGCCTAATCTCAGAAGCATTGCCAATGGGATACCATTAAGGGAGACTGCTGCATTTATTAGAAGTGCTCCTCTCCAATTAAATAACCTTATGAGGTATGTTGTCCATACTGGCCATACTATAGTTCCAATGCTGATTCCTACTGTCATTATCGATGAGGCGAATGACCTTTGTTGGACATAGTAGCTCTGAACAGCTACCAGGCATGACATCACCCAGCATGATATACCAAGACCTGAGAGGAACAGAAAAATATATCAAGTATTCTGATACAATACAGTATATGTTTACATGAAGACATGAGAATACTCTGCCAAAGAGGAGAATAATAGTTAGGCCAAAAAAAAAAAAAGGTTTGTTTCAGGTCACCCGACCGACCCTATCAAAAGAGGGCCGACCCTACGTTTTTTTATGCAATTTTGAAGAAATTTTCATGTTTTTACCCTTTTTTGGTCAATTTTGGGGGATTCAAAAAAGTTGGGTAGAACATTCATGTTAAAAAAAAAATTAAAAAACAAAAAAAGTCCGACCTACCGACCCTACATTTTCCTCCCATGTTACCTGAAACAAACCTTTTTTTTTTTTGGCCTTACTCTTAAAGCAGCAATAAGTAACAACTTTGCTTCATATATGAACAGCAATTATGTATTCAATTTACCAGGGATTTTTGCATCTCAAATTAGGGCAGGTCTTGAACTAGCACAGGGCAAGTCATAATTCGAAATACAGGTGTACTAAAGCAGGCCACTCTATGTTCAACAGTTGGTCTGCTTCTTAATGGCATACAATTTGTATTGATGACATCAGCAATCTTCTCAGAAGATTAAATCCTATTTCTTATGTTTGAAATCAAAATCTAATTACAGATAATCAGTCTCCGTGAAAACTTTTTTGCCATGCAGGACATTAGGTCCTGCAGATCTATTATTTTGCAGGACCGGCTTAAATTTTGCAGGCCCGGATGCCTGAGGGCACTTCCCTTATCTCAAAAAAATGTATAAAGCAAGAATTTATATTGAATCAATACAGCTTTCCTGTATATTCCTATTGAAACATTATAAAATGTACAATCTATAATATTGATTTTCAAAATATTTGTGTAAAATGCTTTTCTCTCTAGAGACCTTAATAATGGTCCGATTTACAAGCCGTAAAAACTGACATGTAGCCAAAGATCCAGCCAGTCATTTGGACCGGCAGCAGGACAAGTCCAGCCGGTCCAGAAGCCTTTTAGCCGGCTATAGCCGGTGTCCGGCACGTTTTCACGGACACTGGATAATTTATGTAATACCTACCTACAGTGAAACCGAGTGTGACACATAATGTAGGTAATGTGTTACAGAAAGCCGCGGTGATATGTCCTCCTGTCACCAACAAGGACCCCAGTGCTGCAGTTCTTGGACTTCCAAACATGGCAATGAATCCCCCAAATACAATACCTATAATATAACATGACATGATATCAATATTAATAGTAAATGTATCATGCTAGACAGTTACATACATATAACACATTTATTGTGGTTAATTAGTGTACTAGTAAGGGAGTGATCATTTTTTAACAACAGGAGGGGTGGATTTCCGCACGGAGCGTGCACATTTTTACTCACCCCCCCGGTCAACGGGTCGAAATTTTTTACCCCCCCCCCCAATCGGTGCGTGTGCGGGCCTTTTGGAGAATAGTAACCCGCGGGCATATTGGCCCAAAACAGGTTAAATTCTTTTGAGCCCCCCAAGATATTTTACAACCTCCCGGTCAAGGGGTCCAATTTTTTTTGACCCTCCCAAACCACCCCCCCCGTGTTGATGAAAAAATGATCACTCCCTAAAATAAATATTTTGTTCTCAATCAAATTACACAGACATATTGCAGAACCTACTCTTAATAGGAATTAAGAAAGGATTCATTCTCACCTCCTAGACCAGTCACTGATAATTGTATGGCGCCTATCCATGATACTTCAGCTTTGCCAGAGTTGAAATAATCCACCAGTTCTACCATATAAACACCTGAGCTGGCTATTCCCATAGACACAAGAGCGTGTAAGAAACAGGTAACTATGGCTACCATCCAGCTCTCTGATGTCTCTTTGGACTGCCTGTAAATAGGGTTTTTATAGAGGTTTATCATACATCTAAGTATTATTCATCATGGTATACTCTATATCCCGATCAGGCCAAATAAAAAAAAAGTTTGTTTCAGGTAACATGGGTAGAAACTCTAGGGTCGGTAGGTGGAATTTTCTTAAAACTCTTTTTCACAGCCCCTCTACGATACCCTTAAATTGAAATTGTAAATATGAGGAAAAATTCCAAATTTTATAAACCTAAAATTTACCCCAAAAAATGTAAAAATATTAAAATTTCTTCAAAACTGCATAAAAAAAAGTAGGGTTGGCCCTGTTTTGATACGGTCAGTCAGGTGACTTGAAACAAACTTTTTTTTGGCCTTATCGGATGGTTAAGCAAGCTCTAATAAACTTTCCCCCACAATTATCTACTTTACAGTACACTTTGCTAATTGTAGATGGGAGATCATTGTAAAATTATATTTATATATTCAAAAATGAATGGGAAACTATATTTCAATCAGAATCCGTTGGATACATACAATCGAGCAAAAGAACATTATTGGATCCGTGCGATGACAACTAAGAATAATGGCAAATAAGAGGCACATATGATTATCTAGTTTCTTTAATGGTTAGGGTGAAGATGTTCTACCTTTTACTATGGCTATAACTCTTTGTAGATTGTAACGAAGGTATGTCATTGTCAGACCCTGCATGAAAACACAAATACATATTTTGGAGGCAAACAGGGACAGTGAAACATATTTAGTGTCAATTATTCAATTTCTTGCAGACCCTAATAACATGGAAAATGGTTTATCATGGAGAAGTGATATTGGGACTATATAATCATTCCTAACGCAGAATTTTGTCAGATTTTTGTCTCTTTTCTCAAAATGGCGTTTATGTCGTTTTACTTCCACACTCTTTAGGTGTAATCTTTCTCTGTAAGATACGATAACGAGTGTCTGATAATCAATTACATAACTGTTTTTGGTTACCTCCTAATGCTACATGTTTTAAAGATGACAAGCTAGACGCACATTGTGATGTAGCTAGAGATATACTTATATTATAGAGGCGTACAACCCACCAATAATATCAATTATAATGTCGTATATTATCATATACCCAGCTTCTTATTAAAATATGGTTATTGTTACCTCCCATTTCCTTGTATGTTGCCTCTTTCAAATAGTAGAATTGTTCCACTGGCTCTCCTGCCATGGGGTGACTACAATCCTCCATTGCTATGCGTAACCAGTCTACTAGCTCCTAACCAAGGTAATGCATTACCATGGATGTGAAAACGGTCGTGATACCTACGTGTGTATGGCAGTCTATGGTGGACACATGTCTCCAAATGCACCACTATACCAGCACATGTCACAGTAGATAGGGGCACACCTGTCACACTGCATGCTTAGACATATAGCAATAGGGCTCTGTCCTACATGTAGGCATACAATGAAGGCCATTGAATAAGAGTTGTGAATAGAAGCTTATGTTAGAGAAATCTAAATAATAATTTGTGTGGGTTATATGCGTGAGAATCATTTTGATGGCAAACACGTTGTAAGCTATAAAGGTAGTTTAAGCTTAATAATATGAGTCGATATGTGTGCAGGTACTCCAAGTTGATTCAAACAGAGCTGGTCCTCATTGGCCAAAACTGTACCTGCACTGCTTTGCTCATCAATATGCATCGGGACTTTGGACGGTAATGGCCAACGTCCACTGGGAAACTTCGGCTGACTAAGCCCATGCAGTTCCTATATAGCTTCAGCTGATTAGAGCCAAGTGGACGGTACTAAGCCATTAGCCACGTACCAAGTGTACCATATCTTATCAGTATCTATTATGGTTAATCAGTAACGACCATCTGCATCAGAGTTTTACACAAAAATACAAAAAGCACTTGAACATATCTATATTATACAACTATATCATCAAAGTCGGTAAAGAGAACCCTTAAATGTTAGCCTACAGTATGTCAGTTTGGAGTTTGGTTGAAGAGACATTTTCGAAATGTTATTGTTTTTGAAAATTGTCAATAGATTTCGCTCGCCTAAAATAACGATTTAAAAAAAAAAGTCTTCTAGTGATTCCTCCAGATCATGGAGTGTACAGTAGACATGGAGTGTCTAGCCTCCCTGTCCAGATCAACATATACATTTTTATGTTAGGGGTCCACTAAGAACGTTTGTCAGAGGCTTAGTTTAAAAAAAGTAGACGCTAGCTCCACGTTTCCACCTGCATAATCCATTGACCAACTTGCTCACACCATTTTTTGAAAAGTGAAAATCCATTGACCAACTTTTTCTTTTGGTGTGGCCTTATCAGAATAGATACATAGAATTATGGTTCTCTCATGAAAAAACTTAAACTCTAATCATCACTTCCCTTCCAGATGGAATATTGACACAATTCATACAGTTTTGGAAAACTCATGCCATTCCCAACAATGTGGCACTTAGGTACCGTCTGGTAATGTTGATATAATTGTAAACATAATTATTACAACCCAGGGACAATTTCTGAATCATACAAATTAGTTTTAAACCAATGATCCTAGTGTGGCCTGTGGGTATCATGATACAGCTACAACATGACCATAAGTATCTACCCTTTGTTTGTCTACACAGCGTCATTGTCAAACTCAAAATCTTAAAATCACCTTTAGAGGGTCAACAAGCACCAAATGTGGGAGGGGGAAGCGTCTCTGCAGATGTTACTAACTGGCAGCAGAGGACCATGCATGTGAAATGGCAACCTGGTCTCCTGCGGTGGCGGATTCCAGGTTGATCAAATGGTATGAATTCCGTACATTCACTGGCCTCCCTGAGAGGTGGTGCTACCTTGTGGACAGGATATGCAAACCCATAAGCCTGATAAGGGACGTTTCTTTCACGACAAAAGGGTGCATTTCGTCTCGGAAGTGATGCCTCCTACTCCAATTCGCGTATAAGCCGCAGGTTGTACGCGAGTCACACTCAGCTTTCTTTTGATACCAATCATGCCTATAAAGGGTGCGGCTTATACTTAAGCGTTTTTAAAAGTATAATACCAAATAAGCAATTTTCAGAATGCCTCTGCGGCTTATATAATTTGTCAAAGTTAGGGGTGCGGCTTATACGCGAGGTTTTAGACAGAATATGGGAGCCAGTAATGTACATTATGTGTGTGTTGGGGGGGGGGGGGATAATCGACTTACAGCACCCTAGACCATTAAAGACGCACTCAACCCAGCACCTAACCCTGCCGAGTTTTGTACGCAAATGACGTCGTTTAATTGCTTATTTTTTTTTTCTCATATTTTTCTACATGCATTAATAAACAAAAGAAACGAATTCTTGATTATCATTTTATTTCTAGACAATCCACTAGTCTTTTGGTTGCTTGTAATAAACAATATACAAATCCCGGCCTATGTAGAACGTTTTTCAATGTAGCCCAGACCACTTTTCTGTCGCAAAATATGACAAAAACTTACAAAATGAAAATTCTCGTTGTGTCACACATTACCAAACAAAATATTATGGAAATGTAGTCGACACTAACCTACACTTTTGAATACAGACGTGACATTACAATCAGGGCATATTTAAGACAATTTAATTATGCGTATTTTTTAAACTTTAAAGTATAGAAATATCATGGTATAAAAAGGCTGCCTTCATGTGTACTTTAACTGGTACAGAAACTGACAAACATCAAGATATCTTAGTTATCATAGCCTTCTACTTAACACCAGGACTATGTATAATAAACCACTCACAAACCTAAGTATCCTTCATGATTTAATACATGTAATATATATGTTTATATATATATATTCATAGAAATCTAAGTTTACCAACAATATTTTGTGGGTACAAGACAATTTGAAGCACACAATACAACTGACCTACACTACCTGACCACTCACTAGTTTGCAAAAAGCATGAAACCATCTCGTAAAAGACAGTAAAACGGTATATCCAAAAACAAAACATGAAATTGGGATATCTTCTAGCCTGGTTAATACATAGCCTAAAAGCTAATGATTCCCCAAATTTGCCCCACAGATCATTTAGCACTATCATAGTTAATATGCAGTTCCTCTAAACACCTTGTATTAATGATACTATCTGGCAGTAAAACGCAATATTAAAATCATTTTCAATAACAGAACACTTCATCAAAATTAAAGAGACCTCTGACTTTTGAATATATATATTGTAATTCATGACCCTGCTTTTTCCATTTCTTATTCTAGACATCTTTTTGTCAAATTTAGTTTTTAAGCCCCTTCAAAACTGTATGGTCAACTATGTGCACCTAAATAAGTTCAAACAGAGACACTCTCGCATAAATTTCACTCCTGTCCTAACAAATACACCTTTTCATAAGCGCAAAAGCAGACTACAAAAGCTACCAGAAATTACTGATCAATGATATAGTATACATACACAACCTCATGTAGTACCGAGTAAATGCATGGGGTACATATGAAAAATCAATAATAATCAGTGATTGAAATACAACACTGTACAATCAAATCAGCTACTTGGCAAGCATTGCTAAAATAGAGGCCTGCTTTGCCGAAGGTAAGTCTCTCTGAACATTTCCATCACTTTTTAACTGTGGGATGATCTTGTCGAATTCCACTTGAGATAAAGCAGACCATCAGTAGAAATCCAGAGATATTAAAGTCACTATTTCATCAAAGCTTGAGGTTGTTTTGGAAATCAAATCAAATAAAGGATCTGAAAGACAAAATTAAATCGTTCAAATGGAGACCTTTGAGTCTATAAAAGGTCCTCTTTAGACAATTAAGGTCTTTGCAACATAAAAGTTGTTGAATTCCAAGAAAAACTTCATGCCTTTCATTCCTGATAAGTACATTGTAATGGCATATTCAGTACAATGGTGTTTGCACATTGCTCAGCAACTACACCACCTGAATGGCGTATTCAACAAGTGTATTGTAATTCAGATTTTAAGTGGTCACTGTTAAATTTAGGATTAAGTACAACATGTAAGATTGTTGAAGAAATGACATCTGTAGCTTCATCAAAAGTAGCCCATAGTTCTGCAAACAAGGTAGTGCTTCTTGTGTGAATCCTACTCCAATAAATGATGTGATGCTACACTGATTCTACCTGATTCTGTCATGATCAGAAGATAATGCACATATGTCTATGTATATATATATAACAGAAACCCTCGCACACACAGTCCTCCTTTCACATCAGATGAGCCAATGACAGCTGTTTATTTTAGTGGAATTTGTGCTCGAATCCCCGCAGGAAATGTGCAACTGATTCGCGGATTTCCTCTTCGTCTTCCTCGGGGCCTGACAACATCCACTCCCAACAGTACTCGTCGTCAGCGCCCGAACTCTCCCCCTTTTCCAGTTTCCAAGTTGGGGGGATCTCTGGCAAGGCCTGCATCCATGCATACTTGTCATTTTCGTCACCATATTTGGCCTTGTACTCTTCCAGCTTGTCACCTTCCAATTCGACTGTGACTGTGAACTCGGTCTTGTAATGTCGTCCCGACTCAAAGAAGTCTTTGATGTCGTCCAATGTGGTTTCCTCGGCGTCAAAGGCTTCCCAGTCGGCTCCGGGAGTGCGGACATAGATCTCCTCTAGCTCACCATACGAGAAGTGGATGTCGAAATCCCAGATGTGTGGAATCTCTCCCTCACCAAACTTTTTCTTTAGAAATGCATCTTTTGGGGACACATGGAGATTGATGGCGACCGAGGCACGAATGATGGACTCGTATTTGTCAATACTGTTGGTGACTTTCTCCATGACAACGCGCGGTATTGTGAGGTATCCTGCGGAACTGTCGTCGGTGTTAGCCAGGATGCTGAACTCATCCTTGTCGTTATCGCGACATACGATAAACGACTTAGAATCACGCTCTTCACTAAATGCTAGCACGTCGCCATGATTGAGATTGTTATCCTGGACAAACTTCTGAACCTCTGCGACATCCTCTGGTGGACCATCCTTGTCGTAATCTAACGTCGGTGTGCCCTTGAGATTTCTGTTCCCCAATGTTTCCTTTTTCAAAACAAGGTAACGCTTGCAAGGGATATTCCAGAAGTAGGAAATGTCATTGTCAGTAGCGTCACTCGTACTGTTGGTCCCGTTGCCTTCAGCCGTGGCTGCTTCAGCCTCGTTGGTTGCTGCCGCTGGCTTCGGGTCCTCTGTCGTTGTATCTGGCTGTTTTTCTGATGCCTCTTCCTCCGCTTTTGAAGCCTCTGGGGCATCTGTGGTAGGCTTCTCTACATCCGCCATTGTAATCTGAATCAGAAAAAAAGTTATATTTTATAGTTATGAGCTATTTACCCTATTTGATATGAGTGGCATTGTATGCTATTGTACTATCTATATATGGTAGATATACCTTTATTATTGAAATAAATCAAAGGTGTCCTATAAGCCTATATCTTCAAAATACTGCTACTAGTGGGCCCTGGAAATCAAGGGCCCCACTAGTAGGCTTGATTGGGGGGGGGGGGGGGGGTGGAGGACCTCATTTCCCACGTCGATTTAACTTAACGGCCATGTCGCCATAATGATCAAGTTTCAAGTTTTCAAGTTTCAAAAGCATTTTATTTTCCAAGAAGTTGTACAGGTCATCTTTTCAGGTGTTCTCCCGGTATTAACTCCTTGGCGAACGACTGTGGTTATCATTCAAAAGTTAATTTCACAAAGATACATTTTCTATAGCGCGTCTTTACTCTGGTTCCACATAGAAGTACCCTATGCTAACAACAACAGATTGCCATTTCATAACTACATAGTAGAGGCAGCGAACTGCACGTATATTACTATATTGAGTTTCAACCTTAAGTTTGCCATTCATATCCTGATGTTAATTTAAAGAAATAGTTCAAATACCCATATCGCCATGCCGATTTTACGACCCAACAGAACTTTTTTTTTCTTTTTCTGTGGAAATTTTTTTTAATTTAAACTTGCCATTTTGCGCCCATTTGACATCATCATGATGACATAATTATCTTTCAACACAAGACACTTTCAAGTAAGGAACTTGACTTTGTAGGGGGTGGCTCAACTTACAATTGCGGCTCAACTACAAATTAAATGTATAGCCTCAGCCTGAGTATTAGTAATACTATAATAGTATAGGTTATTAGGTAGACCTCACTCCCCCCTACCAAAGCGGCAAAGGCAAATGTAAAGTCAAAATGGCAAAGTCCTTTTGGATACCGGGTTAGGCCCTCCTATCTAGCTCTAACCGGAGCCTATCCGCTGCGATACCGGGTAGATCTAGTAGATCTTCATGAGATGACATGACCCGCCCCTCTTACACTGTCATATTTATTGTTTTGTTTGTTTCGAATAGGAATCAGGTCAACCTAACACCGCCAGTGCCTGCAGCCAGCGAGAGTTTTCCAATACACACGCACGACCCTGGACTGGCCGGGCCGGGGGCCGTGCCGGGCTATCGACGTAACATCAGGGCACACGCCCACGCCGCAGTTTTTGCTACTGCACCCAAATATAGTCGTTGTGACATTTAATGAGCGCGCGGCCGAGCTCCTTAGCCACAAACACGGCTTAGATAAAATTGGCGGTTTTTCGGTAACGGTGGCGGACTGTCACTCCCGAGGCACGAGGCCGCATCAAAACAGCGGCTGTCCCGCCGAGGCCGGTCCCAAACCCACACACCACGGCGGCGTTCAGCCGGCAACTCGCCATTTCTCACCGACTTTGCAGTCACAAATGTCTCCAGAAGTAGATGTAAATGTGTCTTTACGAGCTAGTTACCTGTTTAGGACGCGGGCAGGGTTTAATGCAGCTAGTGTCTTGCCTGGTTTTGATGTCCTCTTGTTTATTTCGAACCGACTTCCCGCCGGAGGTCAGGAATATAAAAGGTGCAAGATGTACAGAAACCCGTTGCAACCTGTCAGAATCTGGTTGTCATTTATCCCGCAAGGTGGCGCCACAAAATTGATGCAGTTCCGCATTCTACCGTTCTCGTAAAGCGCCACTTGTTTCTGACTAGGTCTCAGTGAAGAAAATGTTTCTTCTATATACAAGCAATAACCACTACCAGGACTTTTACAACTTCTGAAAATCACCCTTGACCTAAAAGATACATCTTTCCTACAAAACACATCCAAGCAAAATTAGCTAGGGGAGACCGGGGAAAAACGGACCCCTTAAGGGAAGATGGCATATACCGTATCGTCGCATATAGGTGCCCGGGCAGCTATTTATTGTACCCCCGGCTCCTAATCAAATCAGGCAGCTATTCAAGGCCCGGCAGTTATTGTTTAAGAGGTATGCACCCACCCCCTACCCAAGGAAAAAGAGAGCCCATAAGTCATTTAATAGCAAAACCAACGTGCATTCATACTCCTTATTTTATACATAAGCTTACATCTGCTGTGTAGCAGGCATGCTAAATGATCAAAGATGGTAAATTCTCCCGGTAAATTTTAGATTAAACACCACTTTATACCCTGGGCCCCTACCCAAGGGTATACAATACCATAAGCGGGACCATAAGTAACTAATTAAAACAGCCTCTTTTTGTAGCTGTAGGACGCGGCCGCCGGGGCTTCCCCAGCGGCTATGACGTCAGCACATCGCCTGCAGCGGCCTGGGGATTCCCCCCCAGGCTGCGCGCGGAATTCAGGCAGAGATACACAGGACTTGGTGCTAAACAGTAGCAGCTAAGTTGGTGTTCTCCATCTACAAGGTAAGACCCTTTAATATTAAGGTTCTACATGTAATAGTCTTACATCTGGTGCCAGGAGTGAGTCTTACCTGTGTGGACTGAACTTTGGAGTGGTTTATATAGGCCTATAGGCCATATTTACTTGTATTTTGTGAGGACTCTGGAGGAACCACATGGCCTGCAGCCTCCTCCAGTAGGCCTATATGTACTGTACCCACCACCCACTGGAGGAACCCTTCTACACACTAGGATTCCATGGGAATTTATCTTGACCACTGGATTTATTGTGTTCTACATGTCTGTGCCACTATTTTGATATCTCTCTCATTAATTTTGGTTGGTAAGAAGTGAAAAACCCCAGTCTTGGAGAAAATTAGGCCTAGTGCCAGTAATCTGGATTAAGGGAGTCAGCCATTTTGGATTAGGAAATTAGCACATGGCCACCCCTTCAGATTAATTGACAATCTTAGCCATCCTATTCCCTGCTGGAATATTTGAGGCCTCCAACATTTCTAAAGTTACTGAAAAATATTGAGACTTTATTTAGCAATAATTATTTTTCTGAAAATTCCTTGGCATCAATTATTAATTTGGGGGTATAATCAATCACCCCTTTGCCTATATACATGTGTATGGCTGCCATCTTGGATTTGAAAAGTGAAGACAAGACAAGGATTTGTATTTGAACACTCCATTGACATTCTACTATTCCCTTCCATTGGATGATAATAGTGTGGCCAATATATTCAAATATCTGGCATTGTGTATTGGAAAACTTGTGAATTTCTGTGACTTGGCCATTCTGTGGGGGATACCCTATGTATGGATCTACATAGTGTATCATAGACATTTTTTTGCCCCCTCCCCCTTACAGAATTACAGTGAATGTTCACCAGCCAATATTCTCTTGATATCTGGCACAAGGAGCACATCACATTGACATTGGACCTGTACTTATTGAATTTTTGAGGAGAAAATTTGAAAATAACTAGGGGGAAATTTTAAAGTAAAACTTAATTGATCCCCCCCCTCCAGGGGGTATCAACCAGCCAATATTTTTTAATATCTGGCACGGGACGCATAACATTGACATTGTACTAACCGGGTACCAAAGAAAAGAAAAAAAAAATTTTAATTAAAAAAAAAAAAAAAAAGTTATTAAGAAAATTTTGAAAAAAATTATTTAATAAAAAAAAAAAAAAAAAAAAAAAAAAAAAGTATATGTTATAATACTCCCTTGCATGTCTCAGGAGTGTATCTTTTGTTGTGCCAATACTTAAGTATCTGGCAAAATTTATGTGCATGCCTGGGAATTGGGCCTAGCCAGTTCCCTGCTATACAACATAAGACCAACCTAGCCAATGCATGTCATCTGGCAATTTCATAACTCAGATAACAAATCTAACCGGTCTGCATGTGCCTTATCATAATAACAAGAGGACACCCCTTGTTGCAGAGAATCCAGAAAAGTAAGTGGAGAGGAGATATAACAACATAACATAGGAGATTTCAGTGACTACGCAGTCCTGCTCACAGCATTCTCACAAGCTCACTGACAATTTCTCATAAATTCTCGGCTTTCTGCTGAGACCTATTTGAGACTCTACCTCTATACCCCGCATCTAACTTTAACATGGCGTCTGCGAGACCATTTAATATCAATGCCGCGAAAAGCGAGGACCTGAGAACCATTCCGGGGATCGGGCCCCGGCGCGCTCGGGACGTCGATAAGTGCGTACAGGACCATGGGCCCTTTAGCGCACTTGCGGAGATGCTGAGACATGTCAGCGGGGAGATTGGCAAGCTCCTACAAGAGGCCTTCATCGCAGGCCAGTTTGTGTTCACCGTGGAGACGCAGGTGGAGCGTGAGGAGGACGTGACAATTGTCCCTGCGGAGATCGAGGCCGCCAAGGACTACGAGTCGCTGAAAGCCCTCTGGCAGCAGTCAGCGTCAAGGATCAAGGAGCTAGAGGCCGAGAAGAGAAGACTAGAGGCAGGTAGGCCAGAAGAGAAGAAGGAAGAGGTTGATCCAACTAAACTGCCTCCAGGAACAGGTGCCAAGCCGAAGACCATACCTGCCGAGCTTACCCTACCGGTCCAGCCGGAGGTACTAGCTTCGACACTGGAGGCCCTCATAAGGCAGAATCCCCAGTTGTTGCAAGGGACCCTGGCAGGGGTTAGCAAAGTTAACATGGCTAGCCCTAGGCAGGAGGACAGTTGGCTACCAACCACGTCCCCACGTCACTCGACACCTGTGCGCCAAGGGGAGGTGCGGGACGCCGTGTACGTGCCCGCAAGCCGCATAGAGCCTACCGATGCACGTCTAGGGCCTCGGGTAACTGGCCCAGTCGATGGGGTCCAATCCCACAGACGTTCAGTGTCGAGACGAGAAGAGGAAAGCGAATCTTCAGACACGGATGATAGCTCCTCGTCTTCCAGCGAAGACGAGGTCCCACCACACCGCACCAGGGATGATAGAAAGCCATACCAAGGCAAGATTCCCACGTATGATGGTAAACTAAAATGGGGGATCTACAAGGAACAGTTCCGGGGGTCGCCCGTAGGTGTGGGTGGAGCCGTGAGGAACGACTGGATGGCCTCGTCCAACACCTCAGAGACGAAGCTCTGGCCTTCTTTGGCTCCCTGCCAAAGAAGACCAGGAAAGACTACAAACGAGTCTGTAAGGCCCTGAAGGAGCGCTTTGGGACGAGAAACCAGCCGGCGACTGCTCGTAGGGAGCTACAAAATCTGCGCCAAGACTCCGAAGAGGTACTGGATGCCTTCGCGCAGAGGTGTATGGACCTTGCACGGGAAGGTTTCCAGGGAGACTCGGAACGCACCATAGAGCGTGCAGCGATGGACGCTTTCCTGCATGGCTGCGCGGATCAGAAGGCTGCACTGACAGCCGGGGAGAAGAGCCTCAAATCCATGCGGGAGGCCATAAGGAGTGTTAGGCACTCCATCCACAACGCCCGGTTCATATTGGGCGACAAAAAGGTGAGGAGCGTCTCCTTCCCCACAGACGAAGAACTGCGGGTAGCCAAGCAGCCATCGGTGCTACGGTTGGAGAAGGACCAACTGGGGGAGCTCAAGGATGAAATCAAGAAGCTGGTACTTAGCATTCTCGCGGACCAAGCACAGCCACAACGCTCATCCAGAGCCCCCAGCCCCTACCCAAGCCGAAACCAAGGGAGAAGCCCAGGACAGAGTCCTGGCCGCAGCCCTGGCCGTAGCCCTTCACGCGGCACCTCCCCAGGTAGGTCGGGAGAGTGCTATAACTGCGGCGAGACTGGACATTTCGCCCGGGAGTGCCAAAAACCCAGGGTTGCAAAAAACTAGTCAGGGACGGACCTGCAGACCCGCTTCCGTTCCGGGCTAACAAGGGTCGTCCACCGGAGCTCATGCATAGTGAGGGTGGATAGGCTTGGAGTGAAGCAAAAGAATGCCAGAACTCAAGATCCCAAACGGTGAGAACTGATAAGGATCTCCTAAGCCTCATGCACCAAAGCCGCCCACCTCAGGGTAGCCCCCCCACTGAATCTGACACGGTGCACACTGTGAAAGAGGACGTGGAAAATGTAAGATCCCATACGGTGAAAATTGTTAAGGATCTTACAAGCCAGATACACAAAGGCCGTCCACCTGAAGGTAGCGGCCCCACGGAATCCGACACGGTGCACACTGTGAAGGAGGATGTGCAGCCAGAGGATCGTCTGATAAGGGATGTGTACTTCCGCACAACAAATGTGATGACAGACACCCCAGAGAGCCTTATCCTTCCAATACAGATCAACGGGACATCAGTGGAAGCCCTGATTGACCTTGGGGCACAAGTATCCGTGCTCAGCTCTACTTTTGTGGAAAGCATGAGACACCCCCCAGAGTGTAAAGAAGCAGTAAAGTTAAAAGGGGCTGGCACCGCTAGCTTCATGACAGGCCAGTTCACAGACCGAGTGACCATCAAAACTGGGGGGCTGTCCTTCAAATGGCATGTGTATGTAGCCCCGATCACAGATTCAGCTATTCTAGGCCTAGACTTTCTAAAAGCGGTGGGAGCCTCAATTGACCTCACCATGGCCACAGTCGAAATCAATGGGCACGTAATAAGCGCAAAATATCGGCAGAGCAGGTCCGGTGACACATATGAGGTCACACCTGTTGTATGTTTGAGAAGAGTGGTGTTGCCACCACACTCTTCCCGGCAGATAGCTGTGCGCACCGGATGCCAACCCAATACCCCCGACCAGGATCAAGTTCTCTGCCCCAAAGAGTTCCGGCCAGATATTCTATGCCCACATGTTGTACTGCATAGTGAATCCAGCACAGCTGTTGTGGAACTCTGTAATATTGGTGATAAGTACATCAAGATCAAAGCAGGCCAGGTCCTAGGGTCATCACAGCCTGCCGGAGTGTTGGACTCGCCACCTGACATGTCAATGGCGCCGGCAAGCCTGAGGCAGGTAGAGCAGACAAAACCAGTACAGGGAGGAGGACCAGTCTCAGCAGAAGATGTTGAAGACCTGGCAGGGCAGACGCCACTCCACCTGCAAGACTTATTCCGCAGGTCTGCTCCATTGCTAACCTTGGGCCAGGCCCAGGAGTTGCGCACTATCCTTACTGAGTATCAGTCAGTATTTTCGAAAGATGACACTGACCTTGGGTGCTTCTCTGCCATCAAACATTCCATTGACACTGGGTATGCCAAACCCATAAGGCAGCGAATGCGCCGCACCCCACTAGGGTTCCAGGAGGAAGAAGAAAAGCACCTTAATAAGATGCTGGATGCTGGTGTCATCAGACCATCTTCATCACCATGGGCGGCAGTCCCTGTATTGGTGCGAAAGAAAGACGGCTCTGTCAGATGGTGTCTAGACTACAGAGGCCTGAACAGTGTGACAGTCAAAGATGCCTTCCCTCTGCCAAAGATCGAGGAGTGCTTGGACTCACTGGCCGGTAGCAGGTTTTACAGCACCCTTGACATGAACTCAGGTTACTGGCAGATTGAACTAGACGAAGCTGACCAGCACAAGACAGCGTTCATAACGAAGTACGGCCTATATGAGTGGACACGAATGGGGTTTGGCTTGTGCAATGCTCCGGCAACATTCCAAAGGGCCGTACAGCTAGTCCTGCATGGAATGCAATGGAATAAAGTTCTCTCGTATCTGGATGATGTGGTAGTCTTCGGAGCCAGTTTCGACCAGGCCCGGGACAATCTGGTTGAGGCATTAGAAAGGTTCAGACAGTATAATCTAAAACTAAAGCCAAGAAAGTGCAACCTGTTCCAAGATAAGGTCACATTCTTGGGAAGGCAAGTAACACCCGAAGGCATACAAATCAACCCAGACAGTAGAGAGACCATACAAAATTGGCCCACCCCTAGGTGTGTTAAGGATGTCGAGTCTTTTCTGGGTTACGCTAACTACCACCGGGAGTTCATCCCGAGATATGCAGAGATATCTGCTCCTCTATATGCTCTCACAAGCCCAAAAACCAAATTTGAGTGGTCCGGGGAGGCCAATACAGCACTCTCTGTACTGAAAACAGCACTGCTGGAGGCGCCAATCCTGCCATACCCAGACGTGAAGCACAAGTTCATCCTGGACTGTGATGCCTCAGATGTAGCAGTGGCTGGAGAGCTAGGGCAGATTGTGGATGGTAAAATTCAGATCATAGCCTACAACAGTTTCGTCCTAACACCAGAGCAACGGAAGTACTGCACGACCAGGAAAGAACTTCTTGCGGTCGTGAGACTGTCCAGACAGTATCGTCACTACCTACTGGGCAGACCATTTCTTGTGAGGACTGACCACAACAGCTTGACATGGCTTATGGGCTTCAAAAACATTCAAGGGCAACTCTCCAGGTGGCTGGATGAGCTGTCGGAGTACGACATGTCAATCGTGCATCGACCAGGAAAGAAGCACATCAATGCAGTTCCCTGCTATACAACATAAGACCAACCTAGCCAATGCATGTCATCTGGCAATTTCATAACTCAGATAACAAATCTAACCGGTCTGCATGTGCCTTATCATAATAACAAGAGGACACCCCTTGTTGCAGAGAATCCAGAAAAGTAAGTGGAGAGGAGATATAACAACATAACATAGGAGATTTCAGTGACTACGCAGTCCTGCTCACAGCATTCTCACAAGCTCACTGACAATTTCTCATAAATTCTCGGCTTTCTGCTGAGACCTATTTGAGACTCTACCTCTATACCCCGCATCTAACTTTAACATGGCGTCTGCGAGACCATTTAATATCAATGCCGCGAAAAGCGAGGACCTGAGAACCATTCCGGGGATCGGGCCCCGGCGCGCTCGGGACGTCGATAAGTGCGTACAGGACCATGGGCCCTTTAGCGCACTTGCGGAGATGCTGAGACATGTCAGCGGGGAGATTGGCAAGCTCCTACAAGAGGCCTTCATCGCAGGCCAGTTTGTGTTCACCGTGGAGACGCAGGTGGAGCGTGAGGAGGACGTGACAATTGTCCCTGCGGAGATCGAGGCCGCCAAGGACTACGAGTCGCTGAAAGCCCTCTGGCAGCAGTCAGCGTCAAGGATCAAGGAGCTAGAGGCCGAGAAGAGAAGACTAGAGGCAGGTAGGCCAGAAGAGAAGAAGGAAGAGGTTGATCCAACTAAACTGCCTCCAGGAACAGGTGCCAAGCCGAAGACCATACCTGCCGAGCTTACCCTACCGGTCCAGCCGGAGGTACTAGCTTCGACACTGGAGGCCCTCATAAGGCAGAATCCCCAGTTGTTGCAAGGGACCCTGGCAGGGGTTAGCAAAGTTAACATGGCTAGCCCTAGGCAGGAGGACAGTTGGCTACCAACCACGTCCCCACGTCACTCGACACCTGTGCGCCAAGGGGAGGTGCGGGACGCCGTGTACGTGCCCGCAAGCCGCATAGAGCCTACCGATGCACGTCTAGGGCCTCGGGTAACTGGCCCAGTCGATGGGGTCCAATCCCACAGACGTTCAGTGTCGAGACGAGAAGAGGAAAGCGAATCTTCAGACACGGATGATAGCTCCTCGTCTTCCAGCGAAGACGAGGTCCCACCACACCGCACCAGGGATGATAGAAAGCCATACCAAGGCAAGATTCCCACGTATGATGGTAAACTAAAATGGGGGATCTACAAGGAACAGTTCCGGGGGTCGCCCGTAGGTGTGGGTGGAGCCGTGAGGAACGACTGGATGGCCTCGTCCAACACCTCAGAGACGAAGCTCTGGCCTTCTTTGGCTCCCTGCCAAAGAAGACCAGGAAAGACTACAAACGAGTCTGTAAGGCCCTGAAGGAGCGCTTTGGGACGAGAAACCAGCCGGCGACTGCTCGTAGGGAGCTACAAAATCTGCGCCAAGACTCCGAAGAGGTACTGGATGCCTTCGCGCAGAGGTGTATGGACCTTGCACGGGAAGGTTTCCAGGGAGACTCGGAACGCACCATAGAGCGTGCAGCGATGGACGCTTTCCTGCATGGCTGCGCGGATCAGAAGGCTGCACTGACAGCCGGGGAGAAGAGCCTCAAATCCATGCGGGAGGCCATAAGGAGTGTTAGGCACTCCATCCACAACGCCCGGTTCATATTGGGCGACAAAAAGGTGAGGAGCGTCTCCTTCCCCACAGACGAAGAACTGCGGGTAGCCAAGCAGCCATCGGTGCTACGGTTGGAGAAGGACCAACTGGGGGAGCTCAAGGATGAAATCAAGAAGCTGGTACTTAGCATTCTCGCGGACCAAGCACAGCCACAACGCTCATCCAGAGCCCCCAGCCCCTACCCAAGCCGAAACCAAGGGAGAAGCCCAGGACAGAGTCCTGGCCGCAGCCCTGGCCGTAGCCCTTCACGCGGCACCTCCCCAGGTAGGTCGGGAGAGTGCTATAACTGCGGCGAGACTGGACATTTCGCCCGGGAGTGCCAAAAACCCAGGGTTGCAAAAAACTAGTCAGGGACGGACCTGCAGACCCGCTTCCGTTCCGGGCTAACAAGGGTCGTCCACCGGAGCTCATGCATAGTGAGGGTGGATAGGCTTGGAGTGAAGCAAAAGAATGCCAGAACTCAAGATCCCAAACGGTGAGAACTGATAAGGATCTCCTAAGCCTCATGCACCAAAGCCGCCCACCTCAGGGTAGCCCCCCCACTGAATCTGACACGGTGCACACTGTGAAAGAGGACGTGGAAAATGTAAGATCCCATACGGTGAAAATTGTTAAGGATCTTACAAGCCAGATACACAAAGGCCGTCCACCTGAAGGTAGCGGCCCCACGGAATCCGACACGGTGCACACTGTGAAGGAGGATGTGCAGCCAGAGGATCGTCTGATAAGGGATGTGTACTTCCGCACAACAAATGTGATGACAGACACCCCAGAGAGCCTTATCCTTCCAATACAGATCAACGGGACATCAGTGGAAGCCCTGATTGACCTTGGGGCACAAGTATCCGTGCTCAGCTCTACTTTTGTGGAAAGCATGAGACACCCCCCAGAGTGTAAAGAAGCAGTAAAGTTAAAAGGGGCTGGCACCGCTAGCTTCATGACAGGCCAGTTCACAGACCGAGTGACCATCAAAACTGGGGGGCTGTCCTTCAAATGGCATGTGTATGTAGCCCCGATCACAGATTCAGCTATTCTAGGCCTAGACTTTCTAAAAGCGGTGGGAGCCTCAATTGACCTCACCATGGCCACAGTCGAAATCAATGGGCACGTAATAAGCGCAAAATATCGGCAGAGCAGGTCCGGTGACACATATGAGGTCACACCTGTTGTATGTTTGAGAAGAGTGGTGTTGCCACCACACTCTTCCCGGCAGATAGCTGTGCGCACCGGATGCCAACCCAATACCCCCGACCAGGATCAAGTTCTCTGCCCCAAAGAGTTCCGGCCAGATATTCTATGCCCACATGTTGTACTGCATAGTGAATCCAGCACAGCTGTTGTGGAACTCTGTAATATTGGTGATAAGTACATCAAGATCAAAGCAGGCCAGGTCCTAGGGTCATCACAGCCTGCCGGAGTGTTGGACTCGCCACCTGACATGTCAATGGCGCCGGCAAGCCTGAGGCAGGTAGAGCAGACAAAACCAGTACAGGGAGGAGGACCAGTCTCAGCAGAAGATGTTGAAGACCTGGCAGGGCAGACGCCACTCCACCTGCAAGACTTATTCCGCAGGTCTGCTCCATTGCTAACCTTGGGCCAGGCCCAGGAGTTGCGCACTATCCTTACTGAGTATCAGTCAGTATTTTCGAAAGATGACACTGACCTTGGGTGCTTCTCTGCCATCAAACATTCCATTGACACTGGGTATGCCAAACCCATAAGGCAGCGAATGCGCCGCACCCCACTAGGGTTCCAGGAGGAAGAAGAAAAGCACCTTAATAAGATGCTGGATGCTGGTGTCATCAGACCATCTTCATCACCATGGGCGGCAGTCCCTGTATTGGTGCGAAAGAAAGACGGCTCTGTCAGATGGTGTCTAGACTACAGAGGCCTGAACAGTGTGACAGTCAAAGATGCCTTCCCTCTGCCAAAGATCGAGGAGTGCTTGGACTCACTGGCCGGTAGCAGGTTTTACAGCACCCTTGACATGAACTCAGGTTACTGGCAGATTGAACTAGACGAAGCTGACCAGCACAAGACAGCGTTCATAACGAAGTACGGCCTATATGAGTGGACACGAATGGGGTTTGGCTTGTGCAATGCTCCGGCAACATTCCAAAGGGCCGTACAGCTAGTCCTGCATGGAATGCAATGGAATAAAGTTCTCTCGTATCTGGATGATGTGGTAGTCTTCGGAGCCAGTTTCGACCAGGCCCGGGACAATCTGGTTGAGGCATTAGAAAGGTTCAGACAGTATAATCTAAAACTAAAGCCAAGAAAGTGCAACCTGTTCCAAGATAAGGTCACATTCTTGGGAAGGCAAGTAACACCCGAAGGCATACAAATCAACCCAGACAGTAGAGAGACCATACAAAATTGGCCCACCCCTAGGTGTGTTAAGGATGTCGAGTCTTTTCTGGGTTACGCTAACTACCACCGGGAGTTCATCCCGAGATATGCAGAGATATCTGCTCCTCTATATGCTCTCACAAGCCCAAAAACCAAATTTGAGTGGTCCGGGGAGGCCAATACAGCACTCTCTGTACTGAAAACAGCACTGCTGGAGGCGCCAATCCTGCCATACCCAGACGTGAAGCACAAGTTCATCCTGGACTGTGATGCCTCAGATGTAGCAGTGGCTGGAGAGCTAGGGCAGATTGTGGATGGTAAAATTCAGATCATAGCCTACAACAGTTTCGTCCTAACACCAGAGCAACGGAAGTACTGCACGACCAGGAAAGAACTTCTTGCGGTCGTGAGACTGTCCAGACAGTATCGTCACTACCTACTGGGCAGACCATTTCTTGTGAGGACTGACCACAACAGCTTGACATGGCTTATGGGCTTCAAAAACATTCAAGGGCAACTCTCCAGGTGGCTGGATGAGCTGTCGGAGTACGACATGTCAATCGTGCATCGACCAGGAAAGAAGCACATCAATGCAGATGCCCTCTCTCGTATACCTGACTCAGCAGAATACTGTGACTGTTACAGAGCTGGGTCAGCTCCTGAACTCCTCCCATGTGGGGGATGCCACTTCTGTGAAAGAGCTCACAAACAATGGAGCCGCTTTGAGTCAGAGGTAGACGATGTTGTACCCTTAGCACTGCGCAGTCTGGAAATGGATCCAGAGAAATTAGAGGACAGGGACACTGTACATCCCGAAATCAGGATGCTGAACACAGATGGGCCTAATACAGACGCGCTGGATGACGATCGGCCCATGCTCCCCCTGTACTCCTGAGAATAAGAGGGAGGAAGAAGCCTGAAATCGTCCACCATGACAGGCTGACCATC
Source organism: Harmothoe impar (assembly GCA_947462335.1). Taxonomy (NCBI): domain Eukaryota; kingdom Metazoa; phylum Annelida; class Polychaeta; order Phyllodocida; family Polynoidae; genus Harmothoe; species Harmothoe impar. Next base: position 57,502,413 of record OX381713.1, on the reverse strand, counting down.
TGTAGGGACCGGGCTATTCCCATGTGGCTACGCAGGAGGCGGCACATGCTGCTGCAGGCGGAGGATGCCACGGATGAAGAGGATGCTGAACCGGTAGGAGAGGATGAAGTAACTCAGGTTCAGGATGAGAGAAGGGAGGCTGCAGAGATTTCTACTGACCAGCCCACGAGGCCCGGCGACCCACCAGCTGTAGCAGGTCAAACTGACCCGAAAATACAGGCTGCACAGATGGGAACAGACATTACCCGACCGCCCCCCACAAGACAAACTCCCAAAAGGGCAAAACCAGTGGTGAATACTGATGGCCCTACCACAAGGGGAGAAGAAAGGACGTCGAGAAGAGGCAGACCTATACGCCTTCCGGCAAGGCTGCTCAGCATTATCCAACGCTTTTCTCGGCGCCCCCATCTACTGGACTAACCCTAGCAACCCTTAAGTAGTCATAAGCATGTAGCATTTAGGCATTTGAGACATATTTAGCACATCATGATAGATAGTACAGACTTCCATCTCTGCTCCACATTTTCAGACATTAGCGACAGGCCATGGACCCATTTGGTGGATATGTCACCCCGCCAGTACAGATGCTCCCCCAGCAGAATGGCATCGTCTGGGTTCCTATAACCCTCCCACCACCCCCAGTGTTAGGCATGGGCCAGGCACCCTGGACGTTTGGCTCCCGTGGCCCCTGCCACCATGGGGACAGCCCCCAGGATTGATGCTTCGATTCCCGGTGCTGCAGGGTAACCCAAGGCAGGCACTGGCAGCCCAGAGTGTGGTGAGCCAAATGCCACAAGTCCCAGCGCATAAAGAGCACCTTCCAGCAGCTGGAATGGTGCTGTCGGCGAAGGAAAAAGAGGACCCACCTAAGGAAGCACCTTTGGGAATTCAAGTCACCGTCAAGGGAGGAGTCGACCAGTGCCAGACGGAGGGAGGAGAGAGAAGATCAGTCAAGCTGGCCACCGGCGGGAGGAAGAGGGAGCATGAAGAAGAGGAGGTCAGGACTGTGACCATCGGAGGCGACATGGCTCCAAAGGAAAACCAGCCCAAGGGGCCTGGTAATAAGGGGGGGCCAGCAGCAAAACACCGGAGGACCACCAGCTCGTGTCCGGTGTCAAAAGCATGCAACCGGTCGAATCACATCCACCGGCATGTGATTCAGTCACACATGCCCTTCTACATTCAACCCGAAACAGCCTGCTGGGGATGTGAAGAGCAGTGTACCCTAGTAGCAAGCCCGCACCGGGCCAATTTGGTTTTAGCTCGGATTTGCTGTTTGAAGTCGGGCAAAACTGAGCTGGGTTTCATGTTGGGCAGATGGCTGGGCTGAAGTGTGGCCCCGATCGGGCTGCCCATTTTGGGCTCAGATCAGTTTCAAAGCAGGCTGCCCGATTTGGGCTCAGATCAGTTTCAAAGAGGGCTACCCGCTTTGGGTTCATGTCGGCCAGATGACAGGAAACCCGTCCAAAACCCGTTCTGAGCCCAATTCGGGCAGCCCACTTGGGGCCACACCAAAACCCAGTGCCCTAAACCAACGGGCGCCCGTCGGTTAGCCCACTCCGGGCCGATGAGGGCTGAGGTTGGGTTTGGACAGGGCAACTGGTCTAATAGTTCTGATGATTGACACCAGATGTCACTACTATACAATATCTAGAGTTTTCCAACAAAGCCAGATGAAATTGACATTATATAATAATACAATAAAATGTTAAAGTGAAGTAGAATAGGAAACAATAAATAGATGTTCTCACAGTTTGGAAATAAGATAGAATATATATTTGAATGATGAAAAGGAGGTTCTCTAAGCAGCTATCCAGTGTAAACACTATTTCTGTGGCATTGCAATCTTGTGCCCCATGTAGGTATGAACTATGGCTTTGAAGGCCAATGTGCACCATAGACACTTGTCTATGCTGCATGTGGCTCAAACCTGATGATAATAGGCCTGCTTGATACTTCCATTATTGGGTAGGAAGAGTATGATTATGCCTTGGGTTGATTAGCAGGACCTAAGATATCTGGTTCAACAAATACAAGAAATCATTGGAGAATGATTGAATAGATTCTAAAAACCCATAATTATCCGATCTTAGCCCGCTTTCAACCCGTCCAAAAACCGATCTAAGCCCACTTTCAACCCATCCAAAAACCGATCTGAACCCACTTTCACCCCGTCCAAAAACCAATCTGAGCCCAAAGTGGGAAGCCCGTCCAAAACCCGATCTGCGCCCAACATGGGAAGCCCGCACGGGGCCAGACCAAAGCCCAGTGCCCTAAACCGACGGGAGCCCGTCGGTTAGCCCACTCCGGGCCAGACTTGCAAACACAGTCTGGCCCCGTCCGGGGCCACAGTGTGTTTGCTACTAGGGTACCAGACACAGCTCCCTCAAAGACCATATGAGCAGGTGCCGTAAGGCGAGATCATTCGATGATGAAATGCTCGGCCTCTGGACCAAGCTGTGTGCGGGGATGCTCGAGGATCTGGCACAGGTCCATGGGGTTAGGCGGGGTAACCTGCCAGACCTCCTGGACCAAGAGGCACTGGGAGAGATCTCAGTGTCCCCCAGTCAGGAGGCTCTGATGGCGCACTATGATCAGGCGCTGGGGCTCACAGCTCCGGCGAAAAGGATCATGAACCCCCCATCAAGCGAGGGCTGCCTGCTGCACTGGCGTGTATTGGCAGCCCTGCTGGCAGCCGGCACCGAAAGAGACAAGAAAGACCTTAGGACCTCTTACAGAACAACTGAGTGCCTGCATCAAGTCCTCCCACCTGGCTTCGACGCCCACTGCCACCTGCGCCAACTGTCGAAGAAATCACCGCGGTCAACCGCCTACGACAAGGGTTGGCAGCGTAAACTATCAACACTCACAGTAGTAGATGTGCAGTGTTTCCCCGCGGATTGGGGTCGCAGGGCCAATCTACCAGGCGCGGGGGTACTCAGGGCTGTGGGGATCCACCCAACAGAGGTCCCGTCTAGCCTTGAGAAGCTACGGGCGCTGATAGACAAGACGTACCAAGCAGTCACGGAGGATGTCGTAGCTGTCGGGGAGGTGGGCATTGACCTGCACCATCCCACCACTGAGAACCAGGTCCTCGCCCAGGAAGTGGCGCTGAACCGTCTCGCCTCCCTGGCTGCGAAAAGAGATCTGCCTATTGTCATCCATGCCCGGGATAAGGGTAACGGACGCGCAGGCAGAATGTGCATGCTGGCCTTGGGGCAGGTGCTCCCCAGAGGACACAAGGTCCAACTCCACAGCTTTGACGGAGGCATAGCAGAACAGAAGGACTGGGAACGTAAGTTCCCGGGGGTCTCCTTCAGCATATCTGCCTTGCTGCTACGCCCTAACCACCATCCAGAGCTGGAAGATGTGGTGCAGAACATCCACCTGGATCGGCTGCTCCTAGAGACAGACAGCCCGTACCTCTGTCCCCCAGGGATCCATCAGAGCCAGCACTGCCCAGAATCAATCATGGTAGTTGCCAGACGCATCGGGGAACTGCGGAACTTACCCCAGAGCATTGTCCTTAGAATAGCAGCTCGGAATGCTGAGCTGTTCTTCGGACCTCGGCATTAGGCTAAAATAGTAGTAACTGTAGTCCGTAGGCTGGGCTTTATGTCCGGTGCATAGTACCTAGTGGTTAAAATAGTCAGAATAGCTGAGCTTCACGCCCGGCGCATTACGGATATTATCATGCTATATCGGAAAGCTGGGCCCGAGTGTCCGGCACCCCGTTGTATGCACAAATGAGGACTGCGCCAGCAGCCCAGCAAATCCGGGCGCCAGGGTGAGAGCCTGGGCCCTTTAAAGACAGAATGGGGAGGAGTGTAGGACGCGGCCGCCGGGGCTTCCCCAGCGGCTATGACGTCAGCACATCGCCTGCAGCGGCCTGGGGATTCCCCCCCAGGCTGCGCGCGGAATTCAGGCAGAGATACACAGGACTTGGTGCTAAACAGTAGCAGCTAAGTTGGTGTTCTCCATCTACAAGGTAAGACCCTTTAATATTAAGGTTCTACATGTAATAGTCTTACATAGCCATTGATAGAAACTCCCGGCACCTATTCAAGGCCCGACCCCTATTTATTTCAAAGACCCATTACCCCGGCTCCTATTCAAAACAGGCACCTATTCAAATCCAGGCTCCTATATGCGACAATACGGTAGCTCAGACGTAAACCCCTGAATTGAAACATTTATTTTTTCATAACGAAGCATAGAAGTATACCATCCATGAAAATAATTAATATTGTGCTAGTATCATCAATAGCATAGTGGGATAGCATAACATATTCTGACCTATGAAGGTCATGGGCTAAAAGTCCCGGGGCAAAAGGGTTTTTGGTGCGGGGCAAAAGGGACCTTGGAAATTTCTTAATTTTGAATTATTATCTTTATTCATAATTTTCTTGCTCCCATCTTTCAGCTAGGCCAGCTAGGTCAGCTAATTGATGTCTACTTGAATGTCATTGTGTTATCCATGAAATGTACTGTGGCGGCCTGTGATGATGTGTCTGGTGCACAATATGATGGATAGCACCTGAAAATATGTTGAATATATATATAGTCTTTCCATTACTGCCAATAAAGATGAATTAAAAACTTTAACTTCAAACTTCGACTTAATGTGTGCCTCTTGGTGTGATCATAAGAGGTCATACCTACCCTTACCTTGGATGCATTTAATCTAGGAGAAATGGCGGGGGGGGGGTGTACAACTGCTAAGTGTATCAACCCTGCTAACTGTAATAACTACACTTAACATTTGGCCATCCAACTGCTAAGTGTATAAAAAAACTGCCAAGTGTATCAAGTTTTATTGATACAGTTAAGGACATTGATACACTTAGCAGTTGGTAAAAATGTATGATAGCCCTCCCCCATCCACGCTCTTTTCCAAGCTTTGATACTCCTGAAATGCAATGCATTGATTTAAACATTAACTTGACTCCTATGTGCTCTTTGTTGTCGTTTTGCTCTGCCGTTCTCCACTTATTATCTCATCATTACCATGGAACATGTGGCTTGTTTAGAACTTCATGTGTTTTCTCTATTGTATATAGCATGTTTTTAACATTAATTAAGAGTGTGTTCATTATTATATTATGTAACTCTAGAAGTTGATTTAAATTGCTTCATAGCTTAGACATTGTAGTTTCACTGACGGGTTTTGTAACCTGAAACGGCATAAGTTGTTTATCTAATCTCTGTAACTAACTAGTTATGGAATTGTAATGTATAGCATTTGCATACATGCATACAAAGTAATTAAGAGGTTAATCCTGACCTGGACTTATTGGTAGGAGCTAATTACTTTATGAATTAATGGATGTAGATGACATTGTCTAAAATCACTCTGTTCATATTGCGGAAGACAATAAAAACCATTTCAAAAATTTTTTAAGCCAAAAGTCCAGCACAAAGGCTCTCAAAATGGCGCTTCCATGGCACTATTTTACCCTCAGACAGGTGGTGGCATGTGGTGTGGGGCTCTACACTAGGGAGTTGGTAGTTTGACAGGATAATAAAAGCTGGTACTAACATGGAGAGAAGGTTGACACAACTGGGCCAGAGAACTGATTAGTGGAAAGGATGTGTGAGGGCCCAAGAAACAAATTTCTGGCATATTACACTATATTCCTATTATGATACAGATAGCATTTATTGATACAGATAGCAGTTGGATGTCCCTATAACAGACATCCCTGGAAATTGATACACTTAGCAGTCTTTTGATACAGTTAGCAGTTGGATGGTTGATTGCTAAGTATGGTCACTACAGTTAGCAGAATTGATACACTTAGCAGTTGTACAGGGGGTGTACAACCGCTATCTGTATCATAACCGCTATCTGTATCAACTACATATAGAGGTTGACCATCCAACCGCTATCTGTATCAAAAAACGCTATCTGTAGTAACCATCCAACCACTATCTGTAGTAACCAACGCGATAATGAAATGCATAGATTGCAAGGAATGCGTCTACATAAGAGCGCTTTCATAAATTGTGACTAGTCTATAGTTATGAGGCATACCTACTTGTGTTTCTATAATCGTCAGCTTGTCCTCCACCCTCACACAGTAAATAACTCATTTAATATTTTGCAATGACTTTAACGTATTATTTATGAATTTGACATGCGTAGGAGTATATGGATAGATAGGTCTGTAAAAACGCTCTTTTTATTTTTACAAGATATAACGTACAATAATATAACGTACTGCAGCGAAACATGGGAATTGTCCGCAGCATGTGGACAAATTGGACGCACAGTTCTACTATCTTGATTCTTGTTTTTGTGTTACTCCCGGGAATATTTGGGGATTCTGTGAGCAAAAATTCCCGTGATATCCCGGGATTTTAAGACATGATTTTACATGTATAATGCTGTTAAGGTGGGTCGCTACCCTTGGATTTCTTCAAATTCTTAAATCTATCAGAATGGGCTAATATTGCATTGCCAGATACATATATACATTACCTAAACTGTGTTAAAAATTTAGATCATTTCATGCAAAATTGTGCATTTTGTAATACTTTGAATATATTATATATTGGTAACTGATAATATTTCTTTTTTTTAAACATGAGTTAGTATATTACAGATATTTACTATTTAGAACACTATCGATGCTATAATATTGCTCAAAATAACCAAGGGTATAAATCAGGACAATTTTATACATTGATTTTTGCCATTTTACCCATCATGCAATGCCATATATATTTAATTTAGTCATTTTTTGGCATTGTTTTTCATTTTCAAAGGTCCAAAACCCTAAAAATATGCCTGGGACCCCCTATCAAAATTACTTTAATATGTTAGCAAATGATCTGAACTATTTTCTGAGAGTGTTAAAAAAAATTCTGTTAATACTGAGTACTATTTTTAGACACTAAGGCTACAAATAATGACGATTTCTTTGTACTCTTTTCCAAAACCTCATATTTTTACCCAGAATGCCATAGCCTAAAATTGTAAAATTATTTTTACAGTAAAGGGGAACATATAGGTGTTTCACATGTGAGGTTTTACATTTCTGCGCATAATGGTTGATATGAAAAAAAATCATCGAAGTTTTCTAAATTTTTCTAATTTTCAGAAAAAAATGTAAATACTTAAATTTTTCAAAATTCTATATTTCAAAAAGTAGTTCGGGACCCCCTATTTTTCTTTGCATTTTCCGATGTTATATAATTGAAACTGGCTGTAAAAAAAATTTAGTGAGATTCTGTTAACTTTCTGTGACTTTGACCCAAGGGTAGCGACCCACCTTAAATCACGGGATTTACCCCTAATGCAGTTTGAGATTGTGAGTTCGAATCCCCAGGGTGGTCAATAAACGTCCACATTCACATAAAACGTTTTTAAATCAATCCTCTTTGTCAGCAGCTACTGTCTGTACTAGTCACCAGTGGTCACAGTTCATATACCTCTCCCAATACATGCCCCAGTAGGTGAGGGCCTAGAGCACGGGACTATGGATGTGAAGGTAGCAGGTTCACTTCCGGGTCAGGACATGCTTATTGTAATGTATATGGATGATTTTATGTGAATATTTTAATCACTTACACAGCACCCAACGCATAGAAACATGTAAGTTTTTAGTAATTGGATTCAAACCTAAGCGACCCTCTTAACCTCTATCATGTGCTATACAGGATACACTTTAAAAGAGATGCAAAGATATGAATAGGAGATCTCGAATAGGAGTCTTTATGTGAATGTCCTGACAGGGAAGTGAACCGGATACCTTTAGATCCATAGTCCCGTGCTCTAGGCCCTCACCTACCAGGGCATGTATTAGGAGAGGTATATGAACTCTGACCACTGGTGACTAGTACAGAGATCAGCCGCTGACATGAAAGCCATGGTTGCACTCCACAGAATGTGTGATTCCTGCAAGGATTTATACATTTTTACTATTAGTTTTATATGACGGAGTAAGCTGGAAATACAAAGTGTGTGCTGCCTGTGCAGGCCCATATTTTGGTACTAGTAATTGGTAGCTCCCTAGGAACACTCTACACTAGAATGCAATTTCGCCAGAGGGTAATTGTGGATTGAATTTGCTATTGATACCATTGAAATTCTAACATATAGGCCTACATTTATAGGTATCCCACATTTTAATTGGACTTCCAGGGCCAGATCTACAGCAGAATATGTCCTTAAACTATTGAATCACCTTTAAAATGGGGGACCTTAAATGTGTGGGAATATGTACGTTAAAAACCCATGTATGTTTACTATCTACTGTTTGAATGCCAAAATGATCAGAAAAGAAATAGCCAGCGAATTTAGACATATGTGGATCTACCTTTGCTGAGAGGTAGTACATTCCCTATGTAAGTCATCCTCCACTGCACCTGGATCCCCACCACTCACACTACAACAAGGAAGGGTTATTAGGGACCTTTAGCAAACCACGTAAAAGCTTATAAAACGCAGACGTAGCAGTGCTGAAAGGATAGGATACGTCTGCGTTTAATGATTTTTTACGTGGTTGCTAAAGATCCCTATTTCTGGACCAGTCCACTGTACAATTAGACAGAGCACACTTGTCCGCCCAAAACACCTTACTTTTTGCAAAGAAAAATCGATTTACCGGTAACTAGGTTCTAGTGGTGCTAGAGTTAAAATTCTTTCAGTATTGTCTTAGTTAAGATCTAATCTATCTATGCTACTTGGAAAATGTAACGTGTTTTTACTCAATATAAATAGCCTGAACGCCCTAAAAGGTCCCTTTTATGTGGTTGCTTAAAGTTCCTACTCTTTGTACTAGTCACCACCGGTCAGAGTTCATATACCTCTCCCAATACATGCCCCGGTAGGTGAGGGCTTAGAGCACGGGACTATGGATCCAAAGGTAACCGGTTCACTTCCCGGTCAGGACACACTGATATGTGAGATGGTTGGTGGTTAAAAGCAATGTATGTGTATATATTTGTAAGAATTTTTAGATAAATCATGCAAGACACTTTTACCAGAACCATTCAGGTCTATTAGTATGGGATTCGAACCCATGCACCCCTTATTACCAGAATCCCGTGATATAACGGGAAATTTTGCTCACAGAATCCCGTGATATAACGGGAATACAACCCGGGTTAATCCCGGGACTGACCCCAGTTCAACCCGTGTTATTCAAGGGGAATTCACGGGAATTTGTTTCCAGGGGGACCCTATAGAGAAGCTGGAGCTCTACTCTCCCTATACTATACGCTTAAAGCTGGGCTGTCAGGGAATAAGTTCAGAATTTTCCATACATAGACTAAAATGACAGTTCCACCAGAGGGCAGCAGTGTTCGGACAGGTTGTCATGAGCATTGTCCAATGCAGCTACAACATATTCACTCTATCTTGTGCCTGTAAGAGCTGAGCTCCCAGTCCTTAAGAGCCCTCTTGTGAATCAAAACTGAACTATATCCAAACGTGCTTTTGGCCTCACTTGACGGTCAAGCTTTAATGTAGTACGAATTACAATGTATTATATGTCTTTTACACTACACATGGTCGATTACATGGGTTAACGCTGACTCCTCACAAGGGTAATAATATTAGAATGTATACATCAATGTATATTGATACCGATGCTTATCTATAACGGCTACAGTACCATTAACATGGCTACAAGGGTGAGAGCACTGGCGGCCTTGAGGGATGAGCCCCACACCCCGGCACCAGCCCCACCACCCACTGGAGGAGTATCCTGCTGCTCCTGAAGCCTGAGGCGCTCCATGTCACATGACCTGCTCGCCAGGGTGAGCAGGTAGCCCTCATCTGCCACCTTAGGCATCAGCCACTCCAGGAAGAACTTGGCATCTCCCTGGAAACAAGCATGGGGGTTGGCCACTAGAAACTCCTTGCATTTATCAGTGCAGGTCTGACCACTCATGTCACAGAGGACCGACAGTTCTGTGTAGAGCTTATTTAATGTGGCCTCATCGTTCAGATCACACCCACCCTTTTTGACATCTTTCTTAGATAGCTCCTCCTGTTCAGCCAAACACGCATCCATGTTGCCAAACTGGACACAGGAGTTGAAGTCGGCCTTAGGGTAGTAGGTGATGAAGCCAAGGCACATCTCTGCCTGGGTGCCATCTCCCCAGTAGGTGATGCCTTTCCGGTATGTGGAGGTGAAGATACAACGTGTGACCAGGGAGTCTCCAGGTTGTAAGACTTTGGGAGGATCGTGGCTGGAATGGGTGACACATGTTCAAGTCAGTTAAAATAGGTGAATTTTAACAATTAGATTATAGTTAATGGAACGCTATGACATTATGAGGCAATATGACAGGAGTTTCGTGAAATCGATGCATATTTAAGGCCGTCAGGGAATAAGTTCAGCATTTTCCATACACAGACTAAAATAACAGTTCCACCAGAGGGCAGCAGTGTTTGGACAGGGGACCATGAGCTTTGTCCGGCTAAAACATATTCACCCTATCTTGTGCCTGTAAGAGCTGAGCTCCCATCCCTGAAGAGCCCTCTTGTGAATCAAAATTGAACTATATCCAAACGTGCTTTTGGCCTCACTTCAACCATGACGGTCAAGCTTTAAACTTCACTGTATTAAAAGGCCTTGAGAATTTCATTTGTAATAATTTGTAAGTGTTGATGCTGAATGTAGTGAAGCATTGTATCACATAAAAATTTATGTTCAATGTTAAACAAAATTTACTTTGGAAAATATTCGTTTCCTTTCATGTTCTTTGAATCAGTTAGTGATATGGCATACCAAATATTTGTTTAAGTGGAATATTTGATATAATGATTTAGTTAATATAGAACAAAAGGTATACACAAATGCAATTATCGGTATTACAAAATATACTTTTGAAGGCTTTTATAATTTAAAGATATTATAATTGAAAGTCATCATGTTGATACTTACACATGGTCAACAGGGGAGTCATAGTAATACACATCGTCCTTGGCCAAATCATTGATCAGCTTCCCATCTCTATACTGGTGGACATAGCCAGCAACCCCTGCACATGATGACAATTTATAATTCATTCAACATGTACATACAGTGATACACTTAAAATATAAATAGCAGACTCTATGGTTACGATACTAATAAGGCCAAAAAAGAGGTTTGTTTCAGGTCACCCGACCGACCCTATCAAAACAGGGCCGACCCTACGTTTTTTAAGCAATTTTGAAGAAATTCTCGTATTTTCACCCTGTTCTGATCAATGAAACATACCTGAAATTGTTGCCATTGATCAAATATTTTATCTTAGGTGGCCTTGCCACTAATACTGAAGTGCAATAATCGTGGGTCATCAGTTCTATAATAGTTTCCTTAAACGGCAAAGGAAATGGATTCATGTCGTTGTGCAGATATATAGAAGTAATTATTAAATCATAATGTATGTGTACTCCATACCTAGATAGTGCATATGCATGCCAGCGTCCACAATATAGAGAGGATGTTTCAGCTTCTTGGTGCATTTAGCCTTGCAGACTCCCTTCATCTCAACTCGCTTCTTATTGGGAGGTATTTCCAGGCCCAACTGCCCCACAGCAATAACCCCCAGGTCTTGGTCCCTGAGTTTTGGTGTGATGAATATCTTGAAGGCTGATTGGTCTGTCATCCCCTTCTTCTTGCGAGGGTTATTCCAATGAAACTGGATAATTAGAAAAGAGGTGATGATTACATTTAGCAGAATTTAGCTCTTACCTATAGTATTGCATTATTGTTTATGGGGGCCATTGGTCGGGGGAGAGGGTCCCCATGTCGCATGTCGATTTTAAAATATGCCTATGTCCCGAAGAAAAAGACCTATGTCAGTAAGTTTAAGATGATGGTAGGTATTATTGGCGTAGACATACCAATCAGGGATCTCTCTCTCTCTCTCTCTCTCTCTCTCTCTCTCTCTCTCTCTCTCTCTCTCTCTCTCTCTCTCTCTCTCTCTCTCTCTCTCTCTCTCTCTCTCTCTCTCTCTCTCTCTCTCTCTCTCTCTCTCTCTCTCTCTCTCTCTCTCTCTCTCTCTCTCTCTATCTATCTATCTATCTATCTATCTATCTATATATATATATATATATATATATATATATATATATATATATATATATATATATATATAAAACCACAAGAAAATGTTAAATGTCTAGACTTGAAGTGGTGAGTTCTGGTGCAAGAATGTGCCATTCATATTAATGTCACTAGCCCTATGTCGCATGTTGAAATTACGAAATGACCCATGTTACATGTCACTAGGATGGCCATGTTCGATGTTGATTTTAAGAAATGCCCATGTGGCCATATCGATATTAAAAAATGCCCATACCACCATTTCGAATTCAGGGGTTTAGAGCCAAAGTCATGATAACGAAGGCCTATGAAGCTGGGATTATGATTCATCCAGTTGCATGTCCGTATACACGTATGATAATGATTACAATGCCTCACACTGAAAATCCATAGGTTGAAAGGGTTAGTCAGTACTGACTATCCTGGGTTCGTCATAGGTGTGCTAGTCACAATGACAACATTATATTCAAAAATGACTGATGGGCCAGTCAGTAGTGGCTAACCTAGGTTCATCATTGGTGTGTATTTGTATACTATACTAGTTGGTGCCACCTATAAGATACTATGATGACCAGTCAGTGGCTCCCCCTAGAAATTAAAAGACTAATGTGGGTTGGTCAGTACTGGCTAACCTGACAATATTAACTTACCTAGGTTGGTCATATACGGAGCCAAAAAATGACTAACTAGGTTAGGTACTAGTGACTGAGAGATTGATTGTATAGGGAGCCTAGGAATATCAGTGCACACACTGATATTCTGTAGGTTTGCTACGTTAGTCAGTAGTGCCTAACCCAACTTGGTCATAGGGACATTGGTCATTTTGACCAACTGATATTCAGAAATGACACAGCATCTAATGCACGGATGACACACCAGATGGCAGCACAGGATGTAAAGATAGTTTTCCAGAGGGTCTACATCTACAAGGGGTCTACGTCATGGTGAGATAATCATAATTTTCAATCACTTCATGCATTTGAGATTATACAATTCAAACTAGGAACATAAACACCTGTTCTGTGTCAATGAAATATGCATATATATACTCATTTGTGCAATGCTGCTTTGCAGTAATCCTAAAGTAACCTTGCCCATGGATTGTGAATGTATGTGATATGAAGAATCAATGTGCCTTATAGGAGACTGCTGGGTGTGGGTTCATATTATCACTGGAGATTATGCAATACATGTAATGTCAAAATGACCAACCCTGATACACCAATAGCATTCCTATAGAAAGGGAAAGACTAGGGGGGTTGATCAGTATTGACTGACCTGGGTTGGTCATATAAGTAGTCAAGAAATGACTTATGAAGTTGGTCAGTTCTGACTAAGGTTTCTAGCATATCCAATTGTTAGGGTTTAAGAGATTATTTATGCATCTCTGATATTCTTTGGGTTTATTTTGGTAAGGGGTGAATTACTTATCATACCTATTCCTAGCCAACCTATTTCCTTCATTTCCTAGGTAGGCCAGGACAAGAGGTACCTTCTGAGAAGCTTTTATTACTGTTTTTAGCCCCCACTGGTGCCAGAATCCCAAAAAGAGTAATAAATAGACAGACAATTGCTCAGATAACCATATATGCAGAATACAATGATAAATCAATGGTGTTACATCTTTAGTATTAAAATTCTATTTCTATATAGCTATTTTCAGACAAAAGTGGTACAGATGCCGGTTTCTGGTTACCATGGGAGCTATTCACACAGTCAAAATATTAGATATTGGCTCTAGTATATTGGAAATGTCATCAATATTGCAAACTTCAAAACAGGCCTTGCAAATTCCTTTCAGAACCAATTCTCTACTGAAAGGTATCCTTGTATGCGGAAATTTGACCATAAAACCTAATTTTAGATGAATCATTAGCCACGTGAATTGCTGGAATATGGTCAGAGGTGGTCCTGATGGGGAATACAATAGGAAGACAAAGCGACCTTTTTTAAGCACTAATTATATGTTTCAAAGTGTTATTTTAGACCTATTTAGTCACAAAGAATACTTATTTCTGTAACAGAACAGTAATATATTAATGAAGTAACTAGTTGAAAATAGGTTTTACATGAAAAGAAGCATTTTCCTACTTTTTGATCAAATAGTGTATGTATAAGACCTAACCGGTTATACAAGTTAAGACCATGTGAAAATCTGAAAACTGAGACTTACCACACAATTTTAAGTGCTATCTTTGAATTCTCAAAATACATAAGAATAATTGAGTCTGGTCCCATTTCTTTTCAATTTTTGAAAACTTGTTGTACAGTGTTATTGATCATACTTTTTTTGATGTTCGTCGTATATGAAAATCATTCATGAATACATACACGTTTACAAACTCAATGTTCTCCTATATTTACGCATAACCTCATTCCTATCCGTAAATTGTACAAGAAGGATACTGTCACCCATTCTTCCTTCTGATGTGCAATATTGCTTAACACGGCAAGTAAGGTGAACCAAAAAGGTGTCCAGTAAGTAATTACACATCCATGACTGTATACACTATGGAGATGATTAAATGGTGCCATCAGCTTTTACCTGATACCAGCTAATACTATAGGATTATGGAGAAGATTCCAAGAAAATCCATCTCAATCAAAAGCGGCTTATAGAAATGTGTTTTAACCACTAGGAAATTACATTTGTCATCCTACCACATTTCAATCAGTTAATTCAGGTCTCTGAGCATCATGCCCTGTGTCATGTATCAAGTAAACCTCACCTGCACCAAATATCATTAGGCCAAAATTAAAATAAAAAAAAGAGACGGTATGTTTTAGGTAACATGAGAAGAAAATGTAGGGTTGGTAGGTCGGATTATTTTCATTTTAAATTTATTTTTAACATGAAAACACTAACCAGCCTCTCTGAAGACCCTACAATTGACTCAATCTGGGTAAGAATATGACAATTTCCTCAAAATTACAGAAGAAAACGTAGGGTCGGCCCAGTTTTGACAGGGTCGGTCGGTTGACCTGAAACAAACCTTTTTTTGGCCTTACTACTTCTCTCACCTCCAGGAGGACCTTGGTGTAGCTGGTGTTGCCAATCCTGAATCCTGCATTGAGACCGTCATTACAGGATCCCACTGACCCCACCGTCCAGCCCCCAATCTGGGTGCCACACGCTCCCTGAGCCTGCATGCCACAGGGTGCTGGGGTAGTGTACGTGTCCAATAACTCCTGGGCTGCAAGTGGGATATTGAAGTAAAATAAATCTCTGAATCAGTTTGTTGAAATAATGTATCTTTGATTCATTAATTTTCTTTCAATGATTGTCATATAAGAGCAGCGTAAATATATCTTAGGCCACTCAAAAAAATTAAGATGGTTTCTCATCACTGCGCTCATCATAAAAATCAAGTTTTGCGGAATACTTACTTTTTTTGCCAAATGTTGATGAAAAAATGGACAAAATTGGTCACTGGTCTTCACTTTAAAGGTCAATTATTTCTTAACCAATAAAATGTCAATTTCTTTTGGGGGTGGGGAACCGTAAATTAATCCTTAAACATTTTGACCTGCGAGTAAAAATATCAAAACAAAAAAAAACACCTCCCTCGTCAGATTTCTCAGACCTTGGTGATGAGAACCCCCTTTTTTTGAGTGGCCTTACCGTGTGATTTTACATGATAAACATTGTTAAATACAAAAATCGAGGAAAACGGTCATGTTTAGTGAAGTTATCCAGGTAACCATGTCTGCACCTTACACTGTCAGAAGTACGTGTAGCTGCAAAGTGAGTTATCTATAGTATAACTCACTGCGCAATTCAGTTCATATACTACCATCTTAAGCATTGAAAAACTCTGTATGTGATAATTTTTGCCAAATAAAAAATCTGATCTAAAATCTAATGAAAACTAACTCCTGATTGTGTATGTGCCTGGAACTCTGAAATGCACACAATGGCATGAATGTGTTGCACTGAGTCAACATTACGTGATATTACGGATACAGAATCTTGATGTACCCTTTAAGTTTAACCTATACACGAAAACGCGCTATATTAATAGAATTCTAGGATTTAACAATACTTCTCATCTTACCATCGTCATTACTTTAATTACTTCCTATTTCTGTCGTGCAAGCATTATTCTCATTATCAAAATCCGAAAATAGGTCAGAGAGTTAATTGGGAGTGCAGCTGCAGGTGACGATGTTCAGAGATTTCCGGCACGCTATATAAGGCCAAAAAAAAAAGTGCGTTTCAGGTTACCCGACCCTACCTAGCAAAACAGTTGTCGGCTAGTCAGCGCTGAAGTTTGCGAGTCAATTCTCGACACTACCTAGCAAAAGAGGGCCGACCCTAAAAATTGTTATCCAATTTTGAAAAAAAAAATTGTATTTCAAGTAATTTTTAGGCTATTTTAATGTCAATTTGATAGTCCATGCTGTTGTCCGTGAGTGGGCGCTAAAGTTTGCAAGTCAATTTTTGGCTACTTTTCAGGCCAAAAAAGAAAACAAGATCTGACCTACCCTACCTAGATTTTCAGACTATGTAACCTGAAACACACGTTCTTGTTTTATGGCCTATTAAAGGCTAATGGATTATAATGGGCCTTGAAATGTGGCTAATGTTGCATGCTTACTCATTTTGTCACATCCGTATAGTATAATGTGGTGCATGACCGCTTTGTTGTCCAGCTCGGGTTGAGTAGCCACGATGTGGTAGTCCCTGTCAGAGGGCAGGTCGTGCAGCATGCAGTAGTAGTTTGTCTCAGTAGGGGGAACTTTGGTCTTGTCAAATCTCAGCGTGATGTTCTGCACATCTGAGCATCAGAAATAAGATAAGGAAAAGCAGATATAATAGATTAGATACAAATAGTAAACGACATGATTGATCATGATTCATTCTTTCTGATTGTATGGCAATTGCATTTAAACATCAAAATAGTATTGACAAATCAGAAATGTAAATAGTTGACACCAAAATGCACCATCCTGTCTACTGTAAATAGCTGTAAATATACAGTAGATTCTACTGTTGATGTACACTAATACCGTAGATACTGTAAAACTATATGTTCTACTGCTCATCGACGCTATCTATTAACAGTGTAGGTGCATATAATTATCTCATTTAAACTCTAAACTGCTATATGGTTGTCTACCATAATCATACTGTTGGGAATTTGAAGTAAAATACTCAATCTCTATAATCCTGTTTTAAAATGCATTATGTGTAGTATCAAACATACCATTTGCCTTTGTGTCGTTGCACTCAAAAGCTTTCTGGTTACAAAAGTCCCATTTGTTGATCTTCTTACACCTGTCACTGGTCCTCGGTTCACACACACCTACACACAATGTACACAGAGAGAAGTAAAGGTGTCTTCCACGTAAAACAGAGAGTCAAATAGCTAATGACTCTGCTTATATGAAGGGTCAACTTGAGTTGGCTCTCTACTATCAGTGTCAACTTGAGTTCACTCTCTACTATCAGTGTCAATAGCAGAGTCAATAGCTGTTTGACACTCCATTTTTGCCAGAGCCACGTGGGAGACACAGTTGACACCTTTACCTTTCTGTGTGTAGAGCAGGAAGGAAGATGCTATTGAGACGCTGTATGGGAATATCTACCTTAATGCAGTAATGCCATGCCTATTGTTCATAGGCCAATCCAGATGTTAAAGACCTTTCAGAACCAGAAATGCATCATTATATGAGACAATAAAGTTACCGGTACAAAGTACCTCATTTTGAGAGACTATCTTCCTGGAAGTGACAATATCTTGATTACAAAACAAATAACAAAAATTTTAACATACAGAATTAAGAACACTCTAAAAATAAGAAAAGGAGGGGCTGTCACTGTACAAAAAGCTCTGAAACAGGGGGCTGTTGGAAGATGCATGGTGCTGTTGGAAGATGCATGGTAGGAGGGCTGTTGTTACAGTCAGTTTGTACTCATGTTTCATGCCAGAAAGCCCTTCCTGTATTAAGCCTCCCAAGTTGTTTATACAACAATTCCGGGCCTAGCCGGAAGCTGTCAGCTGATATCTGAGGAAATTAGGGGGGCTGTCAGTTAAAAAGGGAAAGTTATCCTGCTGTCATATCATGAAATGTGTTGTCTGTAGGTTTGCCCTTGTTACCTACCCTCAAAGAGCCAGTGCCCACCCCGGCATGTACAGGTCCGGTAAATGGAGGAAAACCCTCCCCAGAGCCGTTATCTACACCAGTGTTAATTTTCACAATGCAGGTAGGTGTGAAAACAGTGCAGGGCTAGAATTAGGAACGGTTTTGCTTGTAGCATAAACACTACAGGGCTAAAATTAGCAACGGTTTTCTTATAACCCATTTGCTGAATTTTCTACCAATTTGCTGTTAAATGTATATATCCCATAAGATAGATTAGTGTATGCTCTTGAATCATACATGGGGAATAGTGAATCATACAGGTGATTGCCATGAAATCACATATAAATAAGCTTTTTCTATAGACTTTCCCTCTGTGCTCCTCCATTTCACCCAGTAGGCAGTGAGCCCTGCAGTGTTTTCACACCTACCTGCGTTGTGAAAATTAACACTGATGTAAATAACGGCTCTGGGGAGGGTTTTCCTCCTTTTCCCGGACCATTGTTTATACTCCACCTGGGTGTTTGGTCAATTGTTGAATCTTACTGTAGGTTATATGGCATATTATCCTCTCTCAGACCACCAGCTGACCTGGAACAGCCTGGGTGGAGTGAGCTAGTTCACATAAGCTCTTGAGGAGGTTATGTGTATAACCTCCTCAGGAGGTTATATGAACTAGGTCAAGTCTGACAGGAGGTTATGAGAACTGTTTCTCATTTAAAACCATGCTTGTATTGGGATTTGAACCCAGGACCACAAACCCTCCAGCCTGCAGTTCTCTGTTCTACCAGGTAAGCCATCGGGCAGCCCTATGCAAAGGACTTCACATGAACTACTGGTTTGTTAACTAATGTTTTATCCATGAAGAAATCAAATTAAAAACTGGTCACAGCCTTTTGGTAAATTGAACTCACCACCTTTTGACCCACAGGCTGAGCTAGTAACCACGACACTACCAAGGTTCTCTTTCAGGTGCATAAGAAGACATCTGATATATATATATATATATATATATATATATATATATATATATATATATATATATATATATATATATGTATATATATACGTGGACACGTGTGGGTTCAAACCCTACAATATCTCATGGGATGGAATTTTATTTTGTAAATATCTCATTTAGAGAAAACATTTTCTTGCCCTACTATGGATGGTGGGTGGAGTATAAGTGAGAAAACCTCCTTGGACCTGTAGAATATGATACATAACCTCTGAGGTCCACAAAGGTTTTCCATCACGTAGCCTACTCACCTGGGTGGGTTATGTTGGAGGTCCTGGTGGGCAGCTCCCCTTTAAGCCACACACAGCCGGGGTCACCCAGTTCTTCACCGTTGGTTTTACCGTCTCCGTCCGAGTCCATTTCACACAACTCTTTAGTGAATTTCTGCAAATTTAATACATTATTTCTAATGCCAATATCTTGAGAAGTCAGTATATAATTGATGAGGTTAAAGTTGGATTATTGTTATGTTTACCTAGACTGCTAGAGAGTGGGAGAATTAGATTATTGTTAATTCTCACGTATAAGCCTAACTCACATATAAGCCGCACTCCTAACTTTAACAGATTGTATACGCCGCAGAGGGGGTCTGAAAAAAAATCTATTTTGGTAAATTACTATAGGCCATACTTTAAAAAAAACTCTCGTATATGCTAAACCCTATAAAATATAAATGTTTGGCTTCAAAACAAAGTTGAGTGACTCGCGTACAACGGCCAAAAATACTTTTTAAACCCCCAACACGTACACCTCAAAAAGAATGATCAATGACAAAAATTGATAATATACTCACATGCCCTTTTGCGGCAAAGTCCAATCCAAATGGGTTGCGTTTCCCTCCACCTCCCATTTTCTGATGGCCTACCCCATGCCAGATGAAGTTGGCTATACAGGGGTGGGGCACGTGTTCACCGTTGGGGATGTCCTCCTGGTAGTAGGAGTAGCCTGAGACCAGCAGGAGGAGGTGCAGGAGGAGGATACCGCGCAACATGCTGGAGGAGCTCCTATTAATGGCAATATATTAGGGATGTCATTGGTATCGATATATCGATATCTTTTATGTATTCGATAACTGAATCGACAATCAATGGGCGTGTAAATCAGACCATCATTAAGGTATTTAGGTAGTAAAATGTGAAAGACAAAATATTATTCTAAATATTACAAATTTTAGTGCTATTTTTATCACAAAAAAACAACAAATATTAACATTTTCTTTCATTTCATTGTCTGTGCTGTAATTTCTTTACAGTGTCTGTAACCTAAAACTTAGAAAATGTGGCCTAATCTACCTCTTCTTTTCATATAATGAATAACTGATATATTACCTAAATCGGTACCAAAATAGTGAATAACTGATAACTCCTAAAATTTGATACCAATGATATCCCTATAATATATAGGGGTTATCTAGGTTACAATTGCCACAGGGGCCAGTCACAGGGGCCATATGGCCACTCAACAGGCAAATTGACCACTCCACGGGCAGATATCACCCAGCATCCTATATACCGTAAAACCTCGCGTACAAGCCTAACTCGCGTATAAGCCGCACCCTGAGTTTGGGCCGATCCTATAAGCCGCACCAGAGATCTGATTATGGTGACTTTTAGTACTGTACCATAGTAGCAAAAACTCACGTATAAGCCACACCCTGGCCCTGGGACGATCCTATAAGCCGCGTACTAGGCGCGGCTTATACGCGAGGTTTTACGGTAGTGATGCTATGATATGTTGTGTCTCAATGTTAAGGGATACCTCTCATACATTTTTACTCGGCTAAAGGGCACAACTCTTGGGAAAGGGCCACTTGACAGGGGCCAATTGGCAAGGATGTCTTTATCTCAATGCCAGTTATCATGCTGGCCATTTACCCGGTGTCAATTTCCACACAGGACCCTATAAATTGCCACATGTATTCCATACCAATGCTAAAGGATAGCTGTCACTAGTTGGCATCCATCAGCTTGACAGCGACAGTGAGTTTTTCATTTTGAAAAAAGTGTTTTTTCTTCTGAAAACCTGAAATTCCAAAAAAAAAAAACTTTTGAAAAAATCCACTTAAAAAAAACCCACTTCACTTTGAAAAAAAAATTCACTTTGATTTTGTTTTTATGTGACCCTCCTGGGCCACCATATATAATATATAAAAAATCAATTTAGTTTGCTGAGAGCCTAGGTTCCCCAACCCATTTATGATTTAGCATTTAACCAATAAAAAAGGCAAAAAAGCGCCCTTGTCATTTTTCTCATGGCTTGGTAATGAGAAACAAGGATATTATTTGGGGTGACCTAATGGATAGTGGTAAACTATGCTATACAGTGATGCTATCGTGAACAGCTACCTATCATAGACAATGATAGTTTTTCTACGGTGTACAATTGTAAACTATAGTTATGAATACAATAGTTTACCATAGTAGACTCTAGTAAACCACTATCATCGTACTCGTTATTTATGTA
This sequence comes from Harmothoe impar, assembly GCA_947462335.1. NCBI lineage: Eukaryota > Metazoa > Annelida > Polychaeta > Phyllodocida > Polynoidae > Harmothoe > Harmothoe impar. Next base: position 57,480,801 of record OX381713.1, on the reverse strand, counting down.
AAGGCCTCCAGGGTATACCGTGGTGCAGACTTGTAAACCACCAAATAATGACTATAGTTTTTCTTTGACAAGTGTGGACCAGTTGACCATCGTATATGGCACTTGTAGTTGACTGAACCTGACAGATTCATCTGAATTCTTGGTCAGCTTTATCCGCACTGACCAGACTGGCCTGTCATATATGATAACTCTGTGCCATACGTCTAGCACAACGACATCTCATTATGAAGTATGTTACAGGTGTATAAAACTAGGCCTCCTGCCTCTGACAACTTTTGTTCATACCCTGGATAAACCAGTGGTGTAGGAAAAAATTGCCAAGACCTATAAATTATAACACACACATTTCCCAAAGCTTGCCTCTTCCACAAAGAAAAAATGCGGGGGCCAATGGGTCTGAACCCAAATCAGAACTAAGTAGGGCTCGCCCAGTAATGGCCACCGTCCACAGAGCATAAACTAGGATCGTCGGAATAGAAATCGCTGACTAAGCAATCGACCATCCACCCTGCTCTGTCGTTACTTCGCCAAGCTATTTAAACGACCTCTATATGGCCGTCAGAGGTTGTAATACGGACGTCAGAGGTTGTTATACGGCCGACAGAGATATGCTTCTATTTACTTTCACATTGGTTATACATTTTCTATGTTATGACCCACAACTACTACCCTCCCCCCACTCCTATCCATTAAAGGGGGTCTGTCCTCGCCAGAGTGCATCCATCTTGTGCCCTATGCTATGATTGGTAAACACCAGGACCCGCCCACAGGTTGTCTTATGCCCCTCCCACCCCCTAATATCCTGACCATAACGACACTAGGGTGCCCATAGACTCGGCCCCAGCCTGTTCAAGTCTGAATGTGTGAGACTTGGGTGGCCAGCACCGTGTGGAGGACTGCATGAAATGGTGTGGGTGTAGGGTCCGGGGGGGGGGGACTCTCACATTTAGATACCATGTGCTTTCTCCCACCTACCAGTCCGTCACAAACTTGACCAAGGGCCTATTACATAATGGAGGTAGACACTGCAGTCATAGCTATACTGTATGGTAACAACACTTTTGAATGGGCAATTCATATACCCTTATGCCCATATAAGGTACATTGTATTGGGGCAGGCAAAGGGGGAGGACCATAGGGAGGAGCACCTGGGTGTTACAGTAATGCCCTCTGGTGTTCGCCGAGCGGGGACAGTGCCCGTTTAAACTTTTATATGGCAATGATTAGGCTGATAATATTAAACAGGTTTGATATTATCGGCCGACTTTCTCTTGCGTCCATTTTAGTACAAGAAACCCTCATCGGCCGACTATGAAGTAATTTGCAATGTCTACCGGATGTACACATCATTTGACACATCATGCTCAGTTTATGCTCTGTGGAAGGTGGCCATAAACAAAGAAACGTTATAGGTTACAACGTTATACAACGTTTCTCTATGTCTCTGTAGGGTCACCGTCCACAGAGCATAAATCAGCCGCATATGGCCATTCTATAAATAATTTACATAGGGAATGTATGGCAATTCTATCCATATGTGGCCGATTTATGCTCTGTGGACGGTGGCCATTATCATGGTGAAACCATTTATAACCTTAAAGGGGGTCTGTCCTCGCCAGAGTGCATCCATCTTGTGCCCTATGCTATGATTGGTAAACACCAGGACCCGCCCACAGGTTGTCTTATGCCCCTCCCACCCCCTAATATCCTGACCATAACGACACTAGGGTGCCCATAGACTCGGCCCCAGCCTGTTCAAGTCTGAATGTGTGAGACTTGGGTGGCCAGCACCGTGTGGAGGACTGCATGAAATGGTGTGGGTGTAGGGTCCGGGGGGGGGGGGGGACTCTCACATTTAGATACCATGTGCTTTCTCCCACCTACCAGTCCGTCACAAACTTGACCAAGGGCCTATTACATAATGGAGGTAGACACTGCAGTCATAGCTATACTGTATGGTAACAACACTTTTGAATGGGCAATTCATATACCCTTATGCCCATATAAGGTACATTGTATTGGGGCAGGCAAAGGGGGAGGACCATAGGGAGGAGCACCTGGGTGTTACAGTAATGCCCTCTGGTGTTCGCCGAGCGGGGACAGTGCCCGTTTAATAACGTTAATTTAAGTTAACATTTTGAGTGCATAAATGGACCATCATGCATTTAAATCGATGCTTAAAACTAGTTTTGGTAGGCCCTGCTCCTGCCCCCGCCCCAATAAAGATTTACTTCTGCGCCTCTGATACGTATAAACACCTGACAAAATATATTTTGTTCCACAGTCAGTGCGCACAATTACCTACAGTTTAAATGGAAACGACCTTCAAGCTAATTGACTCATGGTTCAGAGTTCCTGTATCTGCCGGGTTTTAGATGTTTCTGTGCCATGTTTGACTATGTCTATAGGTCAAATCAGGTCATATAGCCTTATAATGTATTTTTTCCACAAGAAACATTGACTCAGGTGACGGCATCAGACATAGAAATATTTACAAAATACACCGTCCAACATCGGAAGAAAGTCAAATCAAATCATGAATGCCCATACATTCCCTACACAAATTTGGCCGATTAAAGGCCAGTGGACGGTGGCCATAAAGAACAGTACTTGAAATGCTTATTTATATGCTGACGATTATCTTGACTACAGCCGATCACATACATTTGATAAAGAGAAATTGATAAGGAAAATCAGCTAATTGATAGGTTTTCCAAGGATAACCTTATAAAAATCCAAGATGGCTGCCGTCTATCTCCTCAAAATGAGCACCATTGCATTCCTTGACTTCAGAAATGTATATTCAGCATTTGGAATCAAGATTCTAAGTTGAGTAGAAGAGGAGATAACTGATTTAGAAATATTCAGTAGCGGCCATCTTTAAATATGGCTGTAACAATGGCTACAGTCTATATCTGCTATGTCCCCAAACTTATAAATGCTTTTCATCGCCCAGGAAATGGGTGTGCAACATTTGAGATTTTTTCCTGTAGTGAATCAGGTGCTTTTATCACCTGGTATTTTGAGAGTCAAATTATGCACATATCCTTAGTTTTGCATAAATTATGCTAATTAGGCTTTAAGGACGATTTATGGAGGGATGCAATTTCGCTCCTCAGCCCTATCTGAGGGTTTGATATAATTTCTAAAAGATTTGGACCGATTTGACAGTTCTCTCAAAAGATAGTCTCTCATTTTGGTGAGTAACTTATACAAAATGACCTGTCTATATCTAGCACAGGAAAGCATAAACTTATGGTAAACATGGTAATAAGGCGATAGGTGCGAACATGGGTGCCTAAGCATTTACATTGGTACGAGGTAGTGGACATGAGTGGATGAGTGTGGACGTGGGTGGACGTATGATGCTTTTCCTATTGTGGGAGACTGTAGAGGGTCCCACAGTCGGAGGTCACTGTAAACAATGCATTCCCACATTCATTGATCAACGTAATGATTGATCAAGAAATTAAATTGTACCATCCACCTGCATTTCAATCAATATCTTTAATCAGTAACCACCCTTACCCTAAGGCAAGTGTGATGTAAATCATACCTATTTAGATCATAACTTTTTCCACCACACATCTTAACAATACACCTATATTTTCTTATTTTCTTGTGGGGGAGGGGGGGGGGGGGTTGGACGTTGTCATTAAACCTAGGCCATTCTAGATGGTATTTGCACAACCAGATGGTCCCCCAGCTCAACTATAATAAAACCCCTCCTCACTAAATTGGCCACAAGAGGTTTGATGGTATCATTATGGAATTCCTTGAAGCACTGCCTTACCTCAGGACAATCTGATGAAGAGAACACAGGAAACCATTCATTAGGGTAATTAGCATTCAGCTACAGGTGACCCTGGTCTGCCACTGAGTCCCTGCTTTATATTTTTGATATTGTGTAAAATACTTGAGAGGATCAAATGCACCGCTCCATAGCATAGCCCTATTCCAGTGAAAAGAAACCCATATATAATTATATAGACGGACCAAAATCCTCTTAATTATCGAACACTCTAACTTACCTGTGCAGCTTTGATTAGCACCGGGCAGATTTAACCATGGATGCTGTCCCTATCCAGAATGAAACCTACCCTATATCCTAAAGAAATGACGTACATGCCCCCTTTCGCTTACACACGCATACTTAGCAAGACCAAGCAAAATAAATGCAAGTTGCGTCAGTGGCATAGGATATACCATTCAATCCAGAAGCACCAGCCCAGTGAGCGATGTTACTGATAATCACACCCACCTGGAAATTGATTGGAATCATGGGTCTTTTGGAAAATCCACATAACATACTGCAATAATTATGGTCATAGCCGTGCCTTAGAAAAGTATGACCACAGCATTTATAAAGTAAAATCAAGTGTTTTTCTTGTATTGAATATAACATAAAGGTCAACTGATTTTCATATTAATGAGCTGTTGCTAAACTGCCGACTCATCGCCTTGGATAGAAGAACTGCAGGCCTACTCTAAACGATCCCAATTAGTGCCAAGCACATTCTCATATAGATAGCTTCTTGTCTGATGAACTACATAATAATACAGGGGGGGGGGGGTACCTGTTAATTACAGCATAATATTCTAGAAATATAATTTCCAATGATGGATTCCCTGCAAAAAAAATATCAAGCGGAATTGGTGCCATTCTTGTGTTATGTACCGTTATGACTTGAGAATTTCAGAACGTTATTGAAATGTTTTCTGAACATATTTTCCTGTCTCAAATTTGCAGGAATTTCTTGTTTCTGAACAAGTGAAATTCGAGAAATGCACATCATCATTCTACTTGTGTAGTTTCTAGTTATTTGCACGATCTTGTGCGTTTCCTGAGAAATACACATGTGTATTATGTAATTCTTGAGTTCTGTCTAAAGGGTTGAATTCAACCCACAAACTTTTATTTATTAAGGAGTCTGAGCCTTAAAGCAATGGACTGTTGTAGTACTCCTGCTAAATAATCAAATGCTAAATGCTAAATACTAAAGTCCCATCATATTATTAAGGGTGGAACGAACTTTTAATAATGACTACCATGGAAAGACAGTTGATCTGGTAACCAGAGTTCCAATGCTAATAACTAGTACCATATTGGCATTTCTTTGAAAAACGTCTGTATTGATTACGATTATTTAATGTCAATACAAATTTAACCCTTAAGGATTGGTAGTTGCCAAATGTCATAGAAACACAGCTTGGCGAGGCTACCTTTGCCTTGGCCTAAAACCGTGATGTAGGCCACCTATGTTTGTATAATAGTCCTGCCCTACCTGGGAGATGGTCCCATGACTACAGGTGGGGCTGTGTATTCTAACATGCCTCACTGAGAAGGGGTGGGTTGCGTGGGAACCACAATGACTAACAGTCAGCAGTTGAGCCCCACCTAAATAGTTTTGTAAACAATATGACTCAATTGGTCTTAACAAAAAGGAGTCAGAGTTTGACTGCTTTAAAGAAATTCAGTGTTATATAATGATCAAGTCCCAATTTGTGATGCAATAATAAACAGACAACGGCTATAAGAAAGTGCATCCACATTTGTGATAGATAGACTGTGGTTATGAGAGGTTAACTACAAATAATGTTCTTTGTATTAGAGTGACTTGGTGGATTATAGTTGGACAACCAACCAAGCTAATTTAAAAAAAACTCTTACTAAATCACATCTTAAAATTCCATCTGGAATACAAGTGGTGTAACGTCGGTTACAATGAATTGATAACCAAGGGGCACCTTTCCTGTGTTGTTTGAAATTGTGTAAGTCAAAATATTGGCTTTGGGCTGATATCACATCTGGGCCATTTGGCTGGGATAAATGTGTGTTTATGGAAATCCAAAGTCCCTGCAAAGTGTCTTGGACAGAGCAGGTGTTATTTATTTCCTATGCAGAGTGCCTATGGACATGTCATATATTGACATAATATTTACACGATTATAAGATGCTCTCAGAGGCGTCCTGATTATGCTAGCTGACTATAATCACTGCTGGGGAGTATAGTCAAAACTGGGAATTATGCCTGCAACACATTCCCATAATGTCCTGTAGATTATATCTCGTATCACATTTTTCTGACATGTCTAAATGTATATGCTTTAGACGTCTTTTACAGCTGGTCATATATATTATTGTTACATTACAGGGTATGACTGATTAGTACATCTTCTTTATATAAATATGTTTATGTAAAGCGCACACAAATATTCTTGCATCAGAAACCCATAACAAGAGCCATGTAAAAAACATTTACATATAAGACATCTTGGTAACTAAAACCAACATCATGAAAACACACGCGAGTTTTGCGTAAGGTACAAGCTGGGAAGGCACAAAATGGAACACATTCTCCGTGACCTTTGAAACTGTATGAGTAGAAATTCTGGCGTTAGGCTGATCACATCTGAGCCTCTTGCCTAAGATAGAATGTGTCTGTATGGGATGGAAAATGCCTGCAAAATGTCTTTGACAGAGCAGCTGTTACTTTTTTCCTATGCGGTCATTACCAATCACAAAATGATGTAAAAATGCTGTGATTTACTACTAGCTTTGCTAGCTGGGAGGTTTCTTTTTCTGGAATAGTTCCTCTTGCACATCGTATTTAACTATATGTATGACATAGTATTAATTTCTTAGGCACACAGGGAGCTAATGAGCAAATATATGCGTCGCAGCCCAGATTTTAACCCACCATGATACACACAGAGTGAAATTGGTATTAGTTTCAACTTTGCTCATGACTCAGTCAAGGGGAGAGTTCTTAAATTGGTCTCAGTTTAAGCCTGCCGGGAACAATTGGAGGAAAACTGGTCTCACTTCTCCACGTCACCACATGACCCCCAGGGCCCTAGTAACAATAGGAACCAAATTGGTTTCAGTTTTCACTCATGATCTGTCTCCAGCAAAACCAATGGATGTAAATTGGTTTCAATTCACACTCTGGCTTAGCATGGACCGGTCCACGATTGAACAGAAGCAGGAAACGCACATGTTATCTGAAACCATTTGATGATGTGGCCCTTTGTTAGAACTGGCCACCTTATTATGACAGTATAATAAACGAAACCACAATTATTTGAAAATATTAGAAGCAGAAGTCATTATCTATTTATTTACCAGCATCTAACTAATATGAGATCGGGCGGAGACACTGAACTCAAGTATAGCCATACGGTCCGCATATGACTATTGTAATACAGGTTCTCTTGATAATTCATTCATTCATCAAAATCTTTGCTAAGTAAGAGAAAGCCTCTTTGGCGGAAAGATAGTTATAGTGTTTAAGTATTCCAGACATCATTCCCTAGGGATGTTTTGCCCATATTGGTTGTTCAATAACAAGGTCTCCAGGTATGTGATTTTCGACTTAAATTCGCAATTAACTGCAACTGTGATATGATCTGTGGGGTATCCCAAAATCAAACAATAGTTTTGAACGATCTAATGCAGTTAATAAGCTTGGGATACTAAGACCTGGCTGGAATACTTATTCAAGTTTCACTTATGATATAATTAGACATTTGACTTCTATTTGACTAAGACACTAATGCATCTTGAGAGACATGAAATGAATCATTACGATTGATTTTAGAAGATTAATCACAAAATATAATGTGGGAATATATGAGATAAAAAGTTAAATTCGTCGGGGATGCTCTAATTCTCAAAGTGATTATGTCCACACCATTCCACATGTAACGTATTTCTAAAATTAGTAGGGAATTAAATCAGAGAAATGTCGTCCTAAAACTTTTTAGAGGCATTTCTGAGTAAAGTTTCGCAAGCCATTTTTCTAGGACCAATTTTTCATGTAGATTACAAAAAAAGTACTTGCGAAACTGAGAAATTCATATAAGGGGGTCAAAACCCCCCCAAAACACAGATTTCTGAAAAAAATCCGCATTTCATTGTCCTAAAGGGCTGTTTATTACCATATTTAGTCAGGGAATTCCTTAAATGAAAGGTCTGATAGAGAGATATCTTCATGAATTACCATTATAGTAACCATGGTAACCATGGTTACAATCAATACCTAAGAAGGCTTCGTTTTGTGTTAAATAAATTGATGTAACCATCTATATATCTAAGCTTCCCTTTAACCATTGAAGGATCACATGATGCTTCAAGTTACACATTCAGTTGTTGTCATGATGCATGAATGAGGCACTGGTGATTAATAATTCACCATACAGTATTGGTTCATCAGGCATGAATGCAGCCCCAATGAGAAACACAGCAGGTTCACATCCATGCATAATCATCCCAAAATGGCATAACGGACTATGCTCCCATCAAAGGGTCTCACTAGTCAGGTCTCTTAGCGTCAATAAACCCTGAAATCGTTATTTTCTGGAAAAAAGTGCCATTTTTTTCCCATGTATTGAGAAAAATGTGAGGATCAATTCTACCCCTTGCAACAAAAGATTGCATGACTGGAACATTTCCTCTTTTTCAATATGGCTGACCAAATGCAGAAAATGAGATTTACTCTAGAAAATATGTTTTTAAATTATTCATTTCCCATCAACTTTTTCAAACTGAGTATGCTTGGAAACCATGTCCATACAAATATTCTCAGATAGGGACCCACCCTGAAAACCTATTATTACAGCAGGGGCAGCCATCTTTGTTTGGTCATTATAGGGGCTGTTAGCAGTTCAACGCAACCCCTCCAAACTTATATTTAAAAGTGACTAAGGCAAAACTAATGTCTTAGTCCAAATGACTAACCCCAATACACATACAAAAGAAAAGACTAAGGTGGGTTAGTCAATTTGACTAAGCTAACAGCATTGACTAACACAGATTGATTGTATAGGGAGCAAGAAAATCACTGAGAAACACTTTGTCATATTTCGGCTCCCTATATGCCCAACCTATGTTAATCAATGCTGTCAGGTTAGTCAAATCGGCTAACCCACCTTAGTCTTTTCATTTTAAGACATATTGGGGTTAGTCATTTTAACTAAGGCATTAGTTTTCCCTTAGTCCTTTTTGAATATAAGTTTGTTCTTTTGACTGATGCTACTATGACAAACCTTGGATAGCCACTATTGACTAACCTGGATGCCTTTACATGTAAAGATGACAAAGCTGATGACTTCAATACTTGGAGAGAGGCAATGGTAAAACAGGGCCTAACATTCCAATTATTGGATCTCATCCCCGAACACAGATCTTGATACTTGTCTTGATCAGGGTACACAGTGAAAAGAACTTACCTCTATGTTGAGGCCCTAGAGGCATTGATGTTCCTATTCTTTACCCTTGACCACTACAACTAGTGTTGATTGATAAAAAATTGACATACGGGACCCTACCTACTTTATTGCTCTATCAGACTTAGGGAAGCTGCATCAGTGAACAAAGTCTGATCTGCTAAAATGCCTGGACACCAGCAATCACAAACACCTAAGGCAGATTGTGTCATAGTTGATGGCGCTGCCCTTGTCCACATGTTACCAGTATCAGGAATCTCAACATTTGCAGAGTTTTCTAAAAGGGTCTTTCAGATAGCCATTCTACAAGAACTGGACAATGCAGACCGCATAGATATTGTATGGACCGTTACTTGCCTCGCAGTATCAAGGACAGTGTAAGGGAAAAGTGCGGAAGTAGGAGCCGTGTTAAACCAAAATACCTTGCAATAACTGGAAGGACTTCAAAGAACAAAACAGAGGTCTTTGATTATCTTACCAATGAAGTGAACGACACTATTTGGCCACAACATCAAGAAGTTTACATCACTTCTAATGACTCAGTCATTTCAAAAGGCACCACTGCACCCATGGGAAACTGCTCCCATGAGGAAGCAGATACCTGTGTTGTTATCTACCTGCCTCATGTTTTCATTTTTAGGATGCACTCCTCCAGCATACTAAAAGGGCTGTGTACCAAGCCAGTGTTTGGGCAAAGAGCAGAGTGCCAGAGCCTGACATACCGTCACCGGATAGTTGGGGGTGGAAACTAGACAACAACAACCCGTCTCCAGTATGGACGATAATACCTGTAGCAGCTAAAGTGTGCACTGAACTTAAAAAATGTCACTGCAAGTCAGATCGTGGCTGTGTAATGCGCAAGTGCAGAAAACTAGGACTTCCATGCACTGACCTCCGCTCTTGCAAATGTTTGAAATAAGTCATATTCCAAGTTGGACTTATCTCATATCGGAAAGTGAAATTTATTTTTTATTGAATACGACAGCCCCATTGATTTAACCAAGGAATGTTGTATTTAACACCCCCCAGTTAAATAACCCATGGCCATATTTAACAGACTATGACGTCATCAAAATGGTAATTTGTTTACATTAAAATGGCATAGAAAGAAGCCATTTTAGCCTTTTTAGGCTCCCCCCTACCATAATTTTGGTATTTTGAATCGGGAAAGATAAAAAATTAACACAAAGGTGCACTCATTTAAGTCTGTTGACTGGGTTATTTCACTCGCATTTCACTCGCCCACCGGCCTTGTGAAATACGGCCCAAGGTCAACTCGTGAAATAACCCAGCCAACAGACTGAAAATTGTGCACCTTTGTCTATATATTAGACAGCTGACTATATGATGAGTGGCCCAGTCAGCAGGTATTTCAAAAATGAAGGACAATCTGATGCACAAGCCATCATGTACCATGGTTTTATACCATGGTTTACCATATTATTTTGGCAGCCATATTGGATAAATCCTAAAAAGTTAAGGTCAAATATTTGATCTCTTCATGGAATAAAATATGTTGCTTACATGTACACGAACTGGAGTGGGTGTACCAATTGTTTCTGTACTGATAATGTAGAATAATCCAGATTTTCCTACCAATTTCTGACAATTTTGAAACATGTCATAAAATACGTGTTCCGGGGATGTTTTTTCTTGTTGCAAGGAAAAATGTTTAAAAGTATACCCATACCTATATGTGTCCAATTTTGGTGCTTTTTTCCGGAAAATAATGATCATTTCGCTAAGGGACCTGACTACAACACAATAGTGATACAGGCAAGGGACACAGACATACTGGTTCTCCTGCTTGCCAACTATAAGCGCATTGGTTGCAAAGACCTGTGGCTACAAGCAGGAATTGGTAAGAATCCAAAGTTGATTCCCATACATCAAACTTTCAGAAATATGCCTGACGGCCCCCATACTCCACTTCCTGCGTTCCATGCATTGACAGGCTCAGACTCAACATCATTCATTTCTCATCATTCCAAACAAACTACATTTGATGTCTTCATCAACATCATAACCTCCTTGATGCCATTGGAAAGGATAAAAATCCCCTGTCCGAGGATGTGTTGAAATCATCACAGAAGTTTGTTTGCCACATCTATAGGGTGCCACATGCAGAATCAGTGAACAATGCAAGGGCTCTTTTGTTTGGACATTGTAAGAAAACAGAAGCTCTACCTCCAACATCAGATGCACTAAACTTACATCTCATGTGTGTGCACTACCAGAGTCTGATATGGAACTTGGCACACATCCCGAAACCCAACATTAGAGATCCCACATGCATGGAATGGAAGATGGAAGACAACAACCTGTTACCTCTGCTAATGACAAAGGAAGCAATTCCAGAGGCTTGCCTCTCTCTAGTCACCTGCCAGTGTAGGACTGGGTGCAGGAATTATCCGTGTCGGTATAGGAGGGCAGGGTTCCAGTATACAAGCAATTGCCACACTGGAACTGCCTCTTCTTCTTGCCACAATGTTCACAAGTGAGGACAATAAAGCAAAATGGGTGAAATATGATATATCATGACCCATTTTCAACCGATGACATTTAAGGAGTAAGCAGTATAAACACAGAGATTTTTGCAGAGTACTGATGACAAAACCTACTTATTATTGAGATGTAGCAATGTATCAGAAGTGTCATTTACTAGGAGCAGGTCACTATGGTCAGAACAAGTGCAGCTGGTTTCACAAACAAGTATAGAGAAGTTAAATATTGCCTGTTATGTCTATCCTATGGATGTAAAATTTATGTATTAACCAAATAGATTAATGTGTACTTTTTGTTTTGTTGGCAAGCAGATAACCATGGCAACCACAACAACACTTTCTACTGATGAATGATAATCATACCTCTCATGTTAATTATTATTTCATGATACATGAGGAGAAATTTTAATTCTAGGGGGAAAATAATGTTTCTGTCAAAAAATTGCATTTTGGGGGCCCTTGCCCCCCTAAAACTCAATTCTCGGCTCCGCAAGTTATTTTTTTCAGAATCTACAGAAGAAATAGGTCTAGAAAAAAACACTTGCAAAACTTAACTCAGAAATGCTTCTAGAACTTGGAGAATCCAAATTCGATTCCCTACTAAATACATCTCTCAGTAAATGGAAGAATTTAAGGGATATCGTTTAAGGTGCCCACTAATAGACTTAAAGAAACAGTTCAAAATCACGTTTAAGTTACCTGCAGCTAATGCTGGCCAATCAGATATATGTTGTTGCTAAACCTTTGTAAAACACCCAATATGTTACCAAGATAAGATAGGTTGTAAGATGTAACCCATCACCAGACCTGTATTAAATTATTAGCTATAAAGACCAGCCCCAATATGACCTGTTCTTCCTAACACAAGTCACCCATAGATCTATGTATGGATCTATGTACATCACACATTATAGATTACACATCAGGTCTAAAAGTGGCATTGTTTATAAGGATGTGGTCATGTTGTCTACACAATATACACAGGCGACATCCTCCTCCAGGGCATGATAAGCTAAGCACAACTGGTACGAGCTCCAGTACCACAAATGGAGCATCTCTCAGAGGTCTAGTATTTCTATAGCATTACACAGAAAAGGACACAGTGGTAAGTTTGTTTTTCTAAGACTGTCTTTGACACATGCACAATGTAGCGACATGTTATTCTTTGTGGTGTATGCAAGCCGCAATGTAGGCCACAGTATGTGCAGGTATATGGGTGCCCAGTTATGAATATATGTATTATAGCCAAGCTATCAGATTGTTCAACGTATTTTATATGATGATTCTCTCATTTAATTACTAGTTTGTAATTAATTAGAGGAACCCTGCACATGCTTGACATCCGTATGTACGTATTCTATAAGAATTTGAAAAAATGGAATGATAGATGAAGGTGCATTATTCTCTTTTAATCATCCCAATTAGACTGTATATTCGATTTTCTGTCCGATTGCAACTGATCTGAATGTGAATTCACACTCTCTGATTGCTTCATGCTAACCAGGCATAACCATTTGATCTCAGCCTTCTTATGACCCTATTTTCAGATTGAAAAAGAAACAGAAAAAGAAAGGGAGACTGGATGCAGTATATCAGTGTAATACAAAAACCAACTACCAGAAATAATCCAAGATAGGACAGAAGAGTAGCACTGGGATACAGCTAGTTTATCCCTATATGAAATACACCAGGAATATGACTGATGGCACTGACCCTGTAATGGAGACTCTCTTATTAGCCACCAGTATCCCTATACTGCTAATTGGGACTGTGGGAAACGTCCTGACCTTATGTGTTCTGTGTCGTCCTGTATACAGGAGCAAGAGCTTCAGTGTGTTCCTCAGAGCGCTAGCAGTGGCTGACACCATCACCTTATGGGTCTGTATGCATTAACCATTGTATAGTGTTTAAAGGTACTCAACACAATCTACGCATACGGCACCTGGTGGTAAAAACTGGAACTACCTAAAACCATAATATTTGCAGATTTCTCCCACTTATGTCATGATCTTCGTTTATTTGCCATCTAAGTGTCAGCCCTTGATATTTTACACATCCTGATATATTTCCTATCTGCCATGCCCATAGGATCATACAGTGAATAGATAAAAAATTATTTTGAATAATTCAGCATAATTTCATTTTGCCCGTGACCCACTATTTTTTTTGTTTTCAACTTTTTCCTAATGTTCATCTAAATGCATGCCTGCATTCTTATTGAGATATTGTTGGGAGTCTTTTTTTCTGTGTAAAAAAATGTAGAAAAAGTATGATTTTCTCAAAAGGCAAATAAACCCAGTGACATAGGATTTTTTTCTTTTCTTTGTGTGTTATATGCATCAGGCTAACATCCCTAAGAGTCATTAGGCCAAAAGAAAAGAAGGTTTGTTTCAGGTCACTCGACCGACCCTATCTAAACAGGGCCGACCCTACGTTTTTTTATGCAATTTTGAAGAAATCTTTATATTTCTATACTTTGTTAGGGTAAATTTTAAGTTTACAAAATTTCGGAAAAAAATCTCCCCATTTTTACACTTTTTTGGGACAATTTTAGAGGGGAAGTAAAAAAAAAAAAAAGTGAAAAAAAAACAACCGACCTACCGGCCCTAGACTTTCCTCCCATGTTACCTGAAACAAAACTTTTTTTTTATTTGGCCTTAAGAAAAATTGTTGGTCGATCTACAATCAGTTAGATTGTGTTGAGTACCTTTAACAGCATTAGGTGTGTGTCCATTACGATATATGAGACTGTTTTGGCGTCGAAAAACACGTTTTTGTGCCGACAAAACCGTTTTGTCAGCGCCAAAACGAGTTTGTCAGCATCAAAACGTGTTTTTCAATGTCAAAACAGTTTTATATATTCTAGTGGACACGGGCCTAATAGGTGTGTGTCCACTATACACCAAGATAGGTGGACGATTTCACATATTTTAAGTCCATCAATATGTACATATTTGGGAATATATTTCCTAGGTATCTTCCAAATTTACTGAAGGTGTGCTGTGATACCGATACCAACATATAGGCATCCCAGCTAGCATCCTGACATTGGCCCAACGTTGGCTCAACGTAGCCGAGGGTTGGGCTGACGTCAGCATGCCAACGTTGGCACAACATAGTTTTGGCCGGGGGCATTCCGTTTGAGCCAACGTCAGCATGCCAACGTTGGCTCAACATTGGCCCAACGTTATGCCAACTGTCATTATGTTAATAGTGTACCAACGTCAGGTGCAGATATTGACACAAAATAGTTTTTGCCAGAGGTATTCCATTCTAACTTTGTATTATTCTCATATAGAGTATTAATGATCAAGAAACTGTGATTTATTCTGCTAAAGACAAGAATCAGTTTAGAAACAACTATTTCTGTCTTTGCATTTCACCTTTATATCAGCTTAAAGGGACCAGAAGTGACTGACAGCCATCCCATCCTTTAGACCTTATATACCTACCATTACCTTAAAAAAGGTGTCCTCATGGCAATGTTACTGCATTTCGTTATGTCACTGGGAAAGTCAGTAATTAAGTATGTTACAGCATATGAATGGAATATCCCTGGCTTTTAAAACCTATATAACACCCGTAGGGCCCAATTAATGGCCACTTATGATGAGAGATAAAGGATCTGCTGGGCAAAATCTCTTCTGACAACCTTCCATGCCCTCTAGTGGAGGTTGGACATGCAACGTTGGCTCAACATTAATATGCCAACGTTGTGCCAATGTTGGCATTTCAACGTTGGCACAACGTAGTTTTGGCCGGTGGCATTCCATTTGAGCCAACGTCAGCATGCCAACGTTGGGCTAATGTTGGGCCAACGTTATGCCAACTCTCATTATGTTGATGTTGTACCAACGTCAGGCGCAAACATTCGCCCAACATTGCAACGTTGGTATAGCATAAATTTCCTACAACTTTGGCATTTCAACGTTGGCACAACGTTAATTTATTGCCTGCGACGGTGCCAACCATTGCCAACGTTGGCCCAACGTAACCATGCTAGCTGGGATACCTTCAGAAAATAATACGGCACAATCCGTAGACAACTCTTTTTTCAAAAATAAATAAATTTGCATATCCAAAATCATGGTGCGGGAAATCAGTAGCCCAACTTTCTTTTGTTGGCCTTTGTGATTATGATGTTTGGTTGAAGCCCTGGCGAGTATCTCATCAGCACTCAAAAAATAAACTTGTCGCCAGACTCTTCAAAGAAAAAATAAATGAGTCAAAATCTCGTCTAAGTGACAAAGAAGCGGGTCTTCTAACTGGAGATAGAGGACCCACTTGGCATGTGCCAGCCCAAAACCGACATTTGCTAGCTTCAGATTCTATTTGTGGGATGGTAACCTGATAAGTTAGACAACTTTTGACTCGATTATTTTATGATAGTCACTTCGACAAGTCTGGAGACAAGTTTGTTTTTTCAGTGAGGGCAGTTTCCAAAAAGTATAACTGTGTTAATATGTAGTAGCAGCACCAGGAGAAGACATATGTTCCAGGCTTGTCTGGGGAAACCATGTGGTGGTATTAACCTGTCAGTTTATAATTAAAAAATTGAAGGTGTTCCAGAGCAGAACACATTTCATTATGGACAGGAAATGATATGCCACTGTGTCGCGAAGCCAGACACATGTGGGGGTTCGTGGTTATTCTAGTTTAAGGAACAACGAGTATAGCAGTTTCCAGGTGCGAGAATAACTGACTTTTATTACAAAAGTGAATCACGTTCCTGAACAGGGGAACACTCAGCGTGAAATCAGCACACAAACATAATCATGTTTCTATAAGAATATAGGAAACAGCCGGTATAATCATTATACCACATTGTCTGCACAGTTGGACATGGTGAAGTCTAACGTCAGTCAGGCCTGCACTGACTGCCTTCCAGGCAAACACACGGATCTTATATAACCACCGGTCCTTTGATCAGGTGGCCAGGTGGGAGGGTCGGCAGCCCACCTGAGAGCGGCACACGGTAACCTGGAGAGGACCCGAGTCCTCACCCGGGAACTGTGTGCGCTAGCTCCAGGTAGAGAAGCCGAGTAAACAGTAGATGTTACCTGGAAATACCGTATAATTATGCCCCTTCACACATATGAAATCTCTAAATCAAAACCATTCGAAACCATTACCAAGGCACAATACCCTGTAAGTAATATAGCCTATGTAAGCTACATAGATATATGAAGCCCCATAAAACTATGTAAAAAATAACTATCATTTTGTAATAGCTAAAATCACAATTGCTGATTACGACTAAAGTATTCACTGAAAGTTTCACAGCTCCCAAGCAAAAGCTAAATTGGATGGATATTAACCTAACCCTCAATGATGTAAAATTGCAACTGGTACCATCCTATAAATACTCGGGAGTAACACTAGATCCTCATTTAAAGTATGACATTCATATCAGGGATATATGCTCCAATCAGTTTTATATAAAACTTATATGTTAGCGAGTATTAGAGAGTTTATGACACAGGGCACTTCCCTGAAGGTGTATAAAACGATGGTGCTCCCGTATTTTGATTATGGCGATATATTATTTATGTGTACAAACCGAGACCTCCTTGAGGATCTACAAATAGCTCAGAATAGATGTTTTAAGATATGTTCAAATGTGGAGAGATTGACGGACATTAATCTTATCCATCATGTGGTCAAGGTGCCAAAATTAATGGACAGAAGGTTGTGCCGTCTCTATAACTTTATGTATAACAGAACGTCGGATCCGATATATATTTGGACAATAGGAATTTAAATACAAGAGGTTTTGTAGGACCAGTTCTAAAGCGGGTAACTGCACATAGAGGAACCTATTTTAGGTCTATTGAGCACATTGGTGCTATGTTCTGGAATGCCTTACCCCCCACTACTAGACTCCTGCCCACCCAAAAAGAATTTAAACTTGATAGAAAGAAATGGTTGCTCCGACAGATACTGCTAGTTCTCCATTGAATTGTAAAACAAATGATTATATTTTAAATCTTTGTGTATAGGTTATTTGAAATGGTGACAGGTCTCATATTTAACCATTGTTAAAATTTATTAGTATTAACCGGATAATATGCAGAAGAAAAGGTCCTCCAAGAAATATCAGCCAATTACCAGAAAGGTAGGCTGAGGGTGGGTGGAGCTTTCTAAGCTCAGGAGTTTATTAAGATGTATGATGTGCATTATGGGTCCTCAAAAAGAGGGATTAAAATATAAAACTACTTGACGTTCTGAATGTGTACCGTGTATACATGTTTTCCTGACAAATAAAGACAAATGTTACGAAAAGAATAGTGCCAAATAGTAACATCTATATTTGTAAAAACATTTCAAAAACATATCCTTAAAATGCAGGTGGATCCAACAACAGTTCAACTTCTAGATTCTGATTTTTGGGAGAGGGTTCCAGAGGCCCAATGTACCTTCTACACTTGGGTGGTGAATCTAACCAACATAGCAAGCTCCTGGACACTAGTCCTGGTCACCCTGGAGAGGGTCATCATCATCTACCATCCCCACAAGGCCAACGTCCTCTGCACCAAGAGAGCAGCCATTGCCCTGGTGGTGGGCACCTGGGTGTTGTGGGGATTGGTCGGTACTTATATTATCGCCCACGGCCCTACGGAGGACATCATCTGCTTTATTGATGACACTGTGTTCCACCAGAGGGCGCTGACCATCTTCCTGGTGCTGTACAGTGTTGTGCCTGCTGTGTTGGTCATCTCCTGTAACCTGCTCATCCTAGTGGCCCTACAGAAGGCCAAGGTGAGCCGCCACCAGATGACTGCTGGTGCCTCAGCCGCTCAGGTTAACCAGAAGCTCACTGTCATGCTGCTCACCACCAGCTGTGTCTTCGTACTGCTGACTCTTCCCGAGGCACTCATCTTTGTCGTGGATGCCTCCAACGGCTTCTCCTACCTCTACACCGAGTCGTGGCTGGACATTGCCATCCCGCTCAGCGATGTCCTCCGGCGGCTCAACCATGCCATCAACTTCCTCCTCTACTGTGTCAGCGGGGCCATGTTCCGCCGCGAGCTCAAGTACATGTTTCCGGAGCTGCTCTTCAGGGGAAAGCAGCATCAGCAGAGGCAGCAGTCTCGGAGTCAGACCTACAGTATGAGCATGAGTCTGGGAGGGCTGGGCTCTAAGGATGGGGAGAGACTAAAAGGTGCTGCTAACTCATCAGGACATAAAGCAGGCAGCCTAATAACCCCAATGCCAAGTACTGAACTATGAGTGCTGGATTCATATCTTCCTAAAGCATTTAGGTTGCTGGTAATAATGAATAGCTTTAACTATGGCTACATTGTGCCTATACGTGTGCCTACCCTTTTCGTCCCAAAATGAAACCCCTAAAAAGGTACCCCTATTGTCCCTTTTTATTCAGTTTATGTAGGCATATGGTAACCTAAGGTCCAGGAGTGGACCCCCAGGCGATTGTCACATCTCTTTCTGTGAATATACGAGGATCAGGCCAAGTACTTACCCTGTTTCCGTTATAACCAAAAATGTGTTAATAGCTGTCAATAATGGTCAGAATTAATCATGACAGCAAGCTATGCCATGCGTCTGCGGTACGTATACTCCTGTTAAGTGGTCTGATAAGGCGGGCACTGGGCCCCATCTTCCCCTATTGCTATCTGACAATCACAAAGCTGTTATGAGACTAACTGAATGGTGCATTTAGCAAACTTGTCATACTCTCAGAATACTCTCAGCGTACTCTCACCCAGATTTGTCTCACCATCCAGTGTACTACCCTATTTCATAAAGGTCTGGAGAGCAGCTCTCCATAATGATTACATTTCCAGTCCCTAAACATGTACTCCATATCTTATTTCTACCTCGCAACTACATGTTAGAAGCAAAAAAGAACGTTTTTGTTCCAAAAACATTCCAAATGTTCCAAAATTGTGTATTTTGGAGAAAATGTTAAAAATATCAGTTTTGAGGTTATAATATTGTAGAATAATGTATATATCTATGTCAATCATGGTTAAGATATTGTAGAATAAGGCAATATTTTTGCCAAATGTCTATAGAGTCATTAAGATAAGTGATGTCATTTGCAAATGTCTCTCAAATTAACCAATCTCAATATGACATAATATGACAGGTTCGCATTAAATGTAAGCATGTCGACTGAAAAGAGGTTTACATCGATTGAACAACACAGATCTGGCCTGCATTGTAGCGCACATTACAGACAGATTAACAGTGCAATGTATTATATGTGTTCAGCTCAACCTAAACTCGAAAAACGTAAGTTCTAGGTGTTGTGTTGAAAATAAACTAATAACTTACAAAGGTTTCATCTTAATTTTCATCATGTGTCTTGCTGCGAATCCTACTCTTAGAATACTTTCTCATATCTATCCCAGCGGGTGGTTCCCATCATCGGGTACAGCACCCATAAGATGACCGGGCGGTCTATTGGTACCATGAGAGAGTTTTTTTTGTAGAGTTTCATTGAACAAGACTAAATTTGAGTCCAGTGTCGTTTACAATAGGAGTAAGTAGGAATAACATATTCTATTAGTGAAACATTCAAAAACGATGCACATAAAAAGTGGAGAGGGTCGTTGAAATGCGAAGAGGAAAAAGGATGGCTGATTCACCGGGTTAGCCTTGTCCGCGCATGTCATAACGACTGGATGCGAGTGGATGCGAGTTGAGCAATCAGTCCAATTGCAAGGTTAACTGTAAATCCAGCGCGTAGTGTGAACCCCCCCCCCCCCCGATGTAGGCAAAGAATCTACTTGGGGTACTTGGAGTACTAGTAGGGACCTTTAGCAAACCCAATGTAGCTCATTAGGGACCTTTAGTAGGAACTCGAGAAAAAAAAGAGAATTATCAAAAAGTCAATTTATTTTCTTCTATTCTTTAGTACATAAGAAACATAATGCAAATCTTTGGGAATTTTCTTTCTATCTATTACAGAACCTGGGCAATCATCAGATATGTGCCAACAAAATCCACCAAGTTACCCCAGTACATCTTCTATATAATTTATATCCAGTTTTGGAGTCAATATGTAAGGTGGTGGTGCCTTCTTGTCTCAGGCAGGTGAGTGGCAGTGCCCAGGCGCGGATCCAGGGGGGGGCCGGGGGGGCCTTGCCCCCCCCCCCCCCCCCCCTCCAGAAAAAAAAAGAGAGAGAGAGAGAGAAGGAGGGGGGAGAAAGGAAAAAAAGGAGGAGGGGGGGCCAAGATCTTGTAGAAATGTCAAACTGTATGATACCTGAAGATGCCAAAATGTGTTGTAAATGTAGGGGCAGACTAGAGATCTGAGATCTACCTTATAAATGTAGGGGCAGGCTGGACTTTTCCTTCAATCTGCCTGCAAAATGCAATGTGTACAGGGAGCCCATTTAGGGAATAATTCCCACCTCAATGTGCCTCCAAGATGTGGAGAGGGGGGGGGGCCATCTAGGGCTACCATTCAGAAAATTCAAGTAGCGATGTTGGAATTTTCCCCCAATGTGCGGAGTCTGGGCTACATTTTGGAGAGTTCCTACAGTCAATGGCGGATCTTGGGTCGGGCCAAAAAAGAAAGGGGGGATAGGAGAAAAGAAGGAAGGGAAAGAATAAAGAAATAAAGGCACTATGTCAGCAATATGAGTAGGGGGTATTTGGAGCTACATCTCAGGAAATTTGTTGCCATGTGCAATGTTATTTCTTACCACTACAGTTTCTTTTTCCTCATATCTACCATATTGAGTTGTTTCCCTGCCAATCCCTACCTTTGCGAATGTTCGTCCCTTCGTTTACCTTTCCTTCTGCTAGCCCTCTCTCCATTCCTCTAAATTCTGTCACCTATCACTCTGCTTTCTCTCTCCCCCTATCCATGTATCTCTACCCTGGTATCCCCTACCCTTACCTATCTCTCCCTCTGTATCTGTCCCTTGCTTGCTCCGCTCTCCCTGTGTCTATCCCTCTACATTGCTTTCCCTCCACCTATCTAAATAATCTAGGTACCAGCTAGAATAGACAGAGTGTGGTAGGGGTAGGATGTGGGGTAGACAGCCAATAATATACGGAAAGGAATAGGCAGGGGAGTGATGGGCAGAAAAGGGATATTCAGGGGTTAGATATAATTATAACGTGATAGACATGAAATTGATAGAGAGAGAACGGGTAGACAAGAGGAAGGATTCATGAGGAATGGAATAGATCATTGTGCTATCCTACTAGGGTGGATAGTCAAGTAGAGGGATGGGCAGGGGGAGAGAGGAAGTGATGAGCATGTGAAGAATAGGAAGGGATGGGATATGTGAAATAAGATGGGATATGTATTTGAATTAAAAGTAGGGGGGATATAAAGCTTAGAAGGGAAAGGAATGGCAGAGAGATATAGCCTAGATGTGAAGGTCACACATAGAGGTGGGCAGAGGAAATTGTCAGAGAATGATTAGCATAGGGTAGGCAAGGGAAAGGGATATGCTATAGGGGAGGAATATGTAGGTAGACTTGGCCAGGTGATTTACTTTCAAAGATTTAATAACTTGAAAATTTTGTACAAATTAAAACATGTCAACCTAGATATCTACATAATATTATACTCCCAGAGGAATGGTCAGGGAGATAAATGGTTAGGGAAGGAGAGGGATATAAGGGGAGGAATATTTAGGCAGAGGTGTAGACCTATGCTGAGGAGGAATTTTTGAGAGGCCTATATGTAGGGGATCAAGGGATGTTCAGGGAAATGAATAGGCAACATTTGGTAACTTGAAAATATTGTATAAATGGGAACACATTACCCTCTCAATCTACAACTCTCAAATGCACTAGAATGCACCATTTGATGTCTAAATTTCAAAATTTTCTTGGGGGGGGCATGCCCCCAAACCCCCCTACTTGTTCGCGGCCCTGTGCTTGCGAAACGCGGCGCTGCGCTTGCGGTAGTCCACCCAGTCACAACTACTCCCAGCCAGATCTTGCCCCCCCCCTCAACAAATTCCGGGATCCGCCCCTGGGCAGGTAGTTATGTAAGGGGTTTGGAGGGCATCTGAAGTACTGGCCAGGCTGGGCCATGATTGACAGACCTTCTTAACATGATCACCCAATATACTGCAAATCACTTCAGTGGGTGTTAGTATAAAGTAAACAAATGGCCCTAATGACCCAATCATAACCATTTTGATGTTTTTGGCCTAGGAGCAGGTGAGAGCATCCTCTGATTGCTTCCATTGTTTAACATCATATAACAACAGATTAGACAATATCACATACCCAAGAGCCAACAAGAGCCATTCAAAACTTCATAGGGTTTCACCTGTTTGTTATATAGACTATAATTATAGATGGCTGCACCAAAATACCCACCTGCTATGTGCACTGTGCACAGGGGCGCACCTAGCATATTCTGGGGTCCCTACCTTTAGCAAACCCAACGAAGCTCATTAAACGCAAACATAGCAGTGCTGAAGGTATAAAGCTTACGTTTGAGTTTAATGAGCTATGTAAGGTTTGCTAAAGGTCCCTATTATCTACTGCAACAAGTCAGCTGCTTTTACATAGATGAGTTGCTAGAAGAAAGGACAGGAAGAGGAGGAAGAAGAGGACGAATCGACGACAAGCTAGTGTATTATCTTTGTTTTCCCCATTTCATTCACACCTTGTAAATTCAACAGTAGTTAAGAAGTTGACAGCCTGCCCGCTATGGACAGCGAAAAGTTCACATTGGAGGAGGACTCTAGATGCACTAACACGTACGAGGACAAAGGATTTTCTTCTCAACGTAAATAATATAACATATATTCTCTAGGAATAAATCACATGTATGTGGTCTCTAGGAGGCTGGAGATAATCATTTTTATTGACAGTACTGGGTTTAGAGAAAATCTGTATTATCATGAAAACTCTCTATAGTAAAATGACACAAAACCCATGATACTAGAATGAAAGTAATACTAGGCAGGTGATCCCCAATTTGTACCTGAGAAATGCGACAATAAAGGTTATGAGGTTAATTACAAGATAAAGTGAGACAGCCTGCTGGGGACGCAGGGATGTGGGGAGGGGAGGTGACAGCTGGTAATGGGTATAGGATAACATGGGCACTAATAGGTTTGTGTCCACTAGAATATATGACACTTTTTGTCACCGAAAAGCAAGTTTTGACGCTGACAAAATGGCTTTGTCAGAGCCAAAACAGGTTTGTCGGCGTCAAAACAGATTTGTCGACGTCAAAAGAGGTTTGTCGGCGTCGAACACGGTTGTCGGCATCAAAACGCGTTTTTCAGCAACAAAAAAGTGTTATATATCCTAGTGGACACAGGACTATAGGTACCAAGATTTGGCCACTAATGACATCAATTCTAAATTTATCTACAAGGTATTAAATATCTTATCTTTCCTAATAAAAATTTAATTTTTTTTATTTATCGGTAAATAGGATTAACCACAGCTTATAAAGCTGTGGTTAATTCTATTTACCCTTTCATAACCATAGTCTAAATATTACTTAAACCACAGCAGAGGGGTAAGACAAAGGAGTTCACACCTTGGTTATTTCCACTTAAACCACAGTGGAGGGCTAAGACAAAGGAATTTACACCTTGGTTATTTCAACTTAGACTCACATAACCCCACAGCTGTGGTTTAAAACAGATAGACAATGGTTATGTGAGTCTAACCCAAAATGTAAATACTGTAGAGTGGCAGGCACCTTATAAGGGTGCCAGCCAATTTACTGTGGTTATTTTGAGTTAGACAATCATAACCATAGTATATCTTTTAGATATCCTCACATAACCTCTGGTTAAAGATAGATAGACAATGGTTATGAGAGGGTAACTCAAAATATAACTAATGTAGACTGGCAGGGTACCTATAAAGATGCCAGCCAGTTTACTGTGGTTATTCTGAGTTACCCTCTCATAACCATAGTCTATCTATTACATAACCATTGTTTAAGAACTGCTTGATAGAGGAGTATGGACGTGTGTGACCTGTCTGGTCCAGTCCTCATTAAAACATCAATTTTCAATAACATTAGTGTGTGTCTGCTGTGTGTGTGTGCGAGGTGGGAGGGTACAGTGTGAGACATGCTTTGTAACCCACAAACAAATCTTATCTAGAAAGGAGAAGAAAGTAAGGCTTTGATGGCTTGTTTGCAGAAGTATCGCTTAATTTGTTGATTACCTCTGGTCTGATGGTAGCCGCCTTCAGCCTTTCTCTCCGTTTTCCTGTTGACCAACATTAAAGCTTGACCGTCATGGTTGAAGTGAGGCCAAAAACACTTTTGGATATAGTTCAGTTTTCAATCAAAAGAGGGCTCTTAAGGGCTGGGAGCTCAGCTCTTACAGGCACAAGATAGGGTGAATATGTTGTAGCTGGACAATGCTCATCTGTCCAAATACTGCTGCCTTCTGGTGGAACTGTTATTTTAGTCCATGGACGGAAAATGCTGAACTTATTCCCTGACGGCCCAGCTTTAATCTGTCATGGAGGTATATTGCATATTTGCATAATGATGAGTCCATTTACCTTTGCAGGCATCCACTTACCTTTTAAAGTAGTACCTATACAGACAGACACTAATGAACACTAATGAACAACCTTAGAACATCAAATCTGTAGAAATGACAATTTGCCAGTGACAGGGCATTTATATTACATATGCAATAGATTTTCTCAAAAAAAAGCAAAAACCACTCCATCCTCATGATGACAAACTGGCTGCACGGTCACCACACACCCTCAGAAAAGTGAGAGTCATTGTCGCTAAAACTACCCTCACCTGAGAGTCAGGTAGTTTTAGCGACAATGACTCTCACTTTTCTGTGTGTGCAGGCTCAAGGTGGCCGGCGGGGATGGCAACACATTTTCTGCGCAGGTTTATGCACATATCTATATATCTAAGGCGTAAGACCGTATCCATAAAATCTTTGCAAGGTTTGGCTGAGACTCGAACCATCCACCTACAGATTACAAAAGATTTGCATTCTGTGAATATGTACAGTATACCAGAACACTACACTGTAAAAAATTCCTGTTGAAATTACGGGGAATCAGTGTAAAATTTGACGGTTTATCACAGTAATGTGATTTACGGTGAGACAGTGTCAAGTTCATTACTTTTACATTGAACATCCGTAAACTAGTACAGTGAAACAGCATTTTTTCATTTACGGTGAATCTCACATTAAATATTGGCCCATCAGGCAGCAGCCTGGGAGATATGAGGACTTTAGTGAAACCTCTCACTTTAAAACGTATCTAAATGTGTTAAAATAATAACAATGTCCAATATCCTTTGCTCTAGAGTATCCTTTGCTCATGGATCATACTTGCATATTACTGTGATGCATTCAATTATGTCTCTCATGGCCTAATATTTACAGGTCTGAAATTAAGTTGATATTATGAAATAAACAAGTGAATCAAGAAAAATGAGAATCATCAGTGAATAGCAGAGAATCATCATATGACATGGACTAATCAATTAGTACAACTATTAATCAACAGGGGGTGGTACCAGCTCTCCCGCCAGTGACGCCGTGACGTCACTGCCGGCCTGCTACACCTTCAATCATGGACACTTAGATAATTAAGGATAATTAGGATATAAGACAATGTGGGTATTGGTCCAGCATGGCGGCATTGGTGTATCTCACCAAGCCTTTCACCAATCGAGTGGCGACAGACTGCTTTGTCTCCAAGGCCTTGTCGTCGTATGCGACGCACCATAAGGGTGCGCTCTATTGACTAAGCTATATTATCATGAGTGACTTAAGTTTATTGTTCTATACTCATACTATATAATCATACTATATTATTTGGACTTTGGCCGTCTATCCAGCGGCGCGGATCCCAAACAGTTCCTGTGTCGTCTCACTTCCCTTGGCTAGATTAATGACATGGACTAATCAATTAGTACAACTATTAATCAACAGGGGGTGGTACCAGCTCTCCCGCCAGTGACGCCGTGACGTCACTGCTGGCCTGCTACACCTTCAATCATGGGCACTTAGATAATTTTTTCTTTTTTCTTTTCTACTTTATTCAACTAATCATGTTACTATGCTAATAAATAGGCCGTCTATCCAGCGGCGCGGATCCCAAACAGTTCCTGTGTCGCCTCACTTCCCTTGGATAGATTAATAATCATGATGAATCACCGTTAAATGACAGCGGAAAAGCTCCGTAAAATTTACGGGGATTAGGAGAATACAGTGACTGTAAAAAAAACGGTGAAATCTTGGGATTAATAGTTGCCAGTGAATCACCGTAATTTTAAGGGATAATTTTTACAGTGTATATAATCCTATTAAAGGTCACTCAGACTTAGTAGTCAAATATCTCAGAAACAAGCTTGGGACCGCCTATTTATTTTGTATTTTCGGAGAGTATATATCTTTAGGGTTATATGGTAGGATGGTGAAATCGTAATTACGTTTACCCTATGGCCGCCGGCCGCCTTAAACTGGGCAGCATGCATTGCTGGTTGGTGTAGGAGCTTAGGGAGTGGTCATTTTTTAACAACAGGGGGGGGGGTGGTGGATTTGTGGGGGGGGGACCAACAAAATTTGGACCCCTTGAAGGGGGGGACCAAAAAAAAGTTGGACCCCTCTTGAGGGGCGGACCAAAAAAATTGCACCCCTTTTTAGCGAAGAAGCCCGCGCGTTACTATAGCACAAAGGGGTCGGCCGCGCTCAATTTCAACTTGCCTGAGGGGGAGGGACCAAAAAAATTTCGACCCCTCCCGTGGGGGGGGACCAAAAAAATTTCGACCCGCTTGCACAAAAATCCACCAACCCCCCCTGTTGTTAAAAAATGACCACTCCCTTATGTATATCATGAGGTACGACAGTGCGACAGTACGTAATCTTTTAACAGCCCCACACTCCCATGTGTTTGGACACCCACATGGGACGTAAGTGGGGCTATCAACTGTTGGAAATAATGACCTTCCCATGGGCCCGGCTGGCGAAACTTGCTGAAATATTTATGATTTTCCCATAATTGTCTTTAATTAAATTTCCTTAGAAAAGGATATAGTCCATATCTTGCTTGATACGGTCCACTCATGCACCTGGTACAAAAACGTTACCAGCACTGGGGAAGTAGCGGCTAGTAACGTTGTGATTATGGACTGAACTATGGATGTTTTGAAGGTTTATTGGATATGTTAGCTATATATATATTACATATATATATTATATATATTATATATATATATATATATATATATATATATATATATATATATATATATATATATATATATATATATATATATATTTATATATATATATATATATATATATATATATATATATATATATATATATATATATATATATATATTATATGTCGGTTAATAGTTTGTGTCTGCAAACTCTTCAATTATCATTAAAACCTAATAGTGATGGCTCAGGTTTAGGCTATATTGGTAACCTGAGACATTGGCTAAAGGCTAAAGTAAAGGCCTATCAAAGGGATATCCCAATGTCTATGCCAGTGACATGGTGTTTCTCTCCTGAACTAGTTTTTGAATGGTGCTCCCACCTGGGACTATATGTGGGCCAGTACTTAGAGTTGATGGGTAGTTATACCATATGGTATATAAAATTGGTTCAGTGGCCTATGACCAGGGCTTGGCAGGTGATGCTTGAACCTCATAGTAGGTTAGTGTTACTCAGATAGAGACCTTCTTTTAGAGTGTTTTTTTTCTAATTCGGCTGTGTTCTTATATCTTCCTATGACTACCCGTTTTTATAGACATGTTACAGATGATCTCATCTATACATCAGAGAAAATTGGGTAATATACTATTGCTCAATTTTTCACAAAGTAGGAAGATGTTGAAATGGCCATAGTAAAAGGCGTTCAACTTTCAAATGTCAATAAGTCAATATCAAGCCAATAACCATCTCTTTTTTTGCTTCTAATACATCATCACATATCAAACTTACATAGTGCTTAGTGATTTTGAGATATCATTGGTAGATCAAAATATATCGAACACTGGGATATCTCTTTAAGGCATGTAAATGCCTCTTAATTTAAGGCCTCGTAATCACCTCCTGACAACTTCACTACACCCTGTGAACTCTTAGAAGCAATGTCTTTATTGTTTTTTACAGCCAGCCAATGGCAATGGCAGTCTACCTAATCAAGTCACCTAGCCAATAACACATTCTCTGCAATAAGGCTGCAGTGTATGGTGAAGTGTAGTTGCAGGGTTTTTATTATAAGGCCTCTCCAAATAATATACTTGTTTCAAATCACTAAGCCATGATCATGCGAAATGTGACGAGGGCGCTTTCTTTTTTTCCCTTTTTTTTTGCTGAGGCTTAAATCATAGAGAGTATTGCAGGCTCTGGGAGAACCAAATTCACATTATAGTAATGAAGAGATTAAGGACCTGCGAAAGTTTTGAATATGCATGTTCTCTCCACCCCATTACATTTCCTGCATTGCAAGCTTTAATTTGATACCAAATATGCCCATATTGGTCTAATTTTGTGATGTTTTTTCCATTACAAATTTGCAAAAGAAAAATCTCGGCGAGGCAATTTTGGTGATTCGCACGGTGATGAGAAACAAGTATATTGTTCTGAGTGGCCTAAACATATTAATTGGTAAGGAGGATAGTATATACAGGTGGATGCCACCAGCAGACTGACACACCTGCCTATGCCTGCAGTAGCACCAGCTCACAGCGACTCACAACGACTCATAGAACTCCACCGGACGCTGCCCACACACCAGCAGGACACACGACAACCGGTGAGTCACTCGTACATGGGTTAGACCCACACTTATAAGTAGGTATAAACCCACACTTATAAGCAGGTATAAACCCGCACTTATAAGCAGGTATAAACCCGCACTTATAAGCAGGTACATACATATACATGTACACAGAACTGATACTCACATGGGGATCATCCTTTCTGCTTGTCTATTCACATACTTACTTCATTATGTTTATTATGTTTCACTTTATTTTCACCCTTTAACTTAGTTTTCAGTGTGACTGCTCATAATACACACAAGGCTTAAAATGTGGCTCATGTCTTACAACTTATTTTGGAGTGGTAAAAGGGACGAAGGGACAAACATTAATTTAATCTTTATTTAAGGTCTAATTTACATAATGGTCTCATAATCAACACAATATAGTTTGTTATGCTTTTATCGATAGAAATAGTCCGAAAGTTAGGTTAAATGCACAGGAACCAAAGTTTGAATCGTATGGACAGAGTACATTGTATAGACGTATGATTCAGTGAAATGGTTCAGACTATAAATTGCATCATGCTCACTGCAAAAAGTAGCCCGTGATACAATATTATCAGTTTGTATGGTGGTTGTTGCTATAACCTATTCCAGGGGTAGACACTAA
This sequence comes from Harmothoe impar, assembly GCA_947462335.1. Lineage (NCBI taxonomy): Eukaryota > Metazoa > Annelida > Polychaeta > Phyllodocida > Polynoidae > Harmothoe > Harmothoe impar. Next base: position 57,450,720 of record OX381713.1, on the reverse strand, counting down.
GCTCTAGAAAACTACGGGCCCGGACCAAGATCTGTGGGCCAATGGTCAATATTATGTTTTCTTTAAGAGAAAAAACAAGTATATTCCTGATTGGTCTATAAAAGAGTGTAATCAATATGATAAATTCGGGCACATTTCCCTCTTTCCAACGATATATTGCATGACTATAGTTGTCAGTCAAACTTTCTTCAATTGTCTTCCAAATACTCCTGTGGGCCACCCGAGCCCATAGGAATGCTATTTTGCAGAAAACTACGGGCCCGGACCCAAAACTACGGGCCATTGGCTCCCGGGCCAGCGTTAGTGTCTACCTCTGCTATTCTAGATCCTGACATTATCGATACGCTTAGTTATCCACTCCTTTATAATATACACATAACCATTGTAGGTATGTAAAGCCCCCTGAACTAGTTCCTCCAGAAAAAATTAAGAGTTATATATAGGGTTAGTGTTTAGTTACGGTAACCCCACTATGGATCAGCGCATTACTCAGGGAATCCTTAATTGGACAGCTACACGAGTACTATGAGCAACTCGCCATCACCTGAGCTGCTTAATATCTCAAATTCTGGGGCTTATCTCGATTTTTCTCAACTTTTTATTCAGGCCAAAAGATAAAAGGTTTGTTTCAGGTCACCCGACCGACCCTATAAAAAGAAGGCCGACCCTACGTCTTTTTATGCAATTTTGAAGAAATTTCCTTAATCTTAGCCTTTTTGGGTCAATTTTTGGGTCTTCGGAGAGGCCGGTTAGTACTTTCATGTTAAAAAAAAAAGTTTAAAAAAAGGAAAAATCCGACCTACCGACCCTACATTTTCATGCCATGTTATCTGAGACAAACCTTTTTTTTTGGCCTCAGTATAAATCATTGCTATTATTTTCTGTGGTCATTATGGCCAGCATATTAGGTAAAGCCAAAGTTAGAAGCAGCAAGCCTAGAAATATGTTTTGGGTCAATTTGGAAGTGGCTGGGGGGGGGGGGATTCTTTTTATCAATACAAATCACTTTTCAAAATAACTATGTTCATTACTTATAAATGCAATGATCAGGTATGGTCCACGGCTATGCCACCAAGCCAGGGCATCTTGTTGGGAAGTATAAACCCCAATTACACAAGTCTTAATTTAAGATGGGTTAGGAGCTAAAATGTAGGCGGGACCTCTTTCTTAACGCTAATAGTGACTTAGGGCTGTGTCTCACGACCTTGGGACAATGTTTTTGTCTCTGACCAGGTGCCGTCTCTGACCTGGTGCCGTCTCTGACTGGCTTGGCTTGATAAGGTCAAAATACTAGCAGCAGGAGGCTAATTATAATTATAACTATGATTATATAACAACCGCCATAACGTTTTTCCAAATCCTTATATATATATGTATAATTCTTTTTAAAATACCTTTCTCTGACACCCGGTCAGAGACGGCACCCGGTCAGAGACGGCACCCGGTCAGAGACGGCACCCGATCAGAGACAAAAACATTGTCCCAAGGTCGTGAGACACAGCCTTAGGCAGGTTTGATGTCAGAGCATTTTGTTGTAACACAGCCATTTAGGGCGGGCACTCCCTCCACATTTCATGTAATGAGGAGATGAGCTGTATAATTCTAACCAATTATAGGATGCCACCTATGTAGTAAAGAGTGCCTGCTTGCATGGACACCTTCAGCGACGTGCTCTAATGGTTTCTGACCATTTAACCCCCCCCTCGATAGAAATAGTCCGAAAGTTAGGTTAAATGCACAGGAACCAAAGTTTGAATCGTATGGAGAGAGCCCATTGTATAGACGTATGATTCAGTGGATTGGTTTAGACTATAAATTGCATCATGCTCACTGCAAAAAGTAGCCCGTGATACAATATTATCAGTTTGTAGGGTGGTTGTTGCTATGACCTATTCTAGATCCTGACATTATTGATACGCTTACTTATCCACTCCTTTATAATATGCACATAACCATTGTAGGTATGTAAAGCCCCCTGAACTAGTTCCCCCAGAAAAAATTAAGAGTTATATATAGGGTTAGTGTTTAGTTACGGTAACCCCACTATGAATCAGCGCATTACTCAGGGAATCCTTAATTGGACGGCTACACGAGTACTATGAGCAACTCGCCATCACCTGAGCTGCTTAAATATCTCAAATTCTGGGGCTTATCTCGATTTTTCTCAACTTTTTATTCAGGCCAAAAGATAAAAGGTTTGTTTCAGGTCACCCGACCGACCCTATCAAAAGAAGGCCGACCCTACGTCTTTTTATGCAATTTTGAAGAAATTTCCTAAATTTTAGCCTTTTTGGGTCAATTTTTGGGTCTTCGGAGAGGCCGGGTAGTACTTTCATGTTAAAAAAAAAGTTAAAAAAAAGGAAAAATCCGACCTACCGACCCTACATTTTCATGTCATGTTATCTGAGACAAACCTTTTTTTTTTGGCCTCAGTACAAATCATTGCTATTATTTTCTGTGGTCATTATGGCCAGCATATTAGGTAAAGCCAAAGTTAGAAGCAGCAAGCCTAGAAATATGTTTTGGGTCAATTTGGAAGTGGCTGGGGGGGGGGGGATTCTTTTTATCAATACAAATCACTTTTCAAAATAACTATGTTCATTACTTATAAATGCAATGATCAGGTATGGTCCACGGCTATGCCACCAAGCCAGGGCATCTTGTTGGGAAGTATAAACCCCAGTTACACAAGTCTTAATTTAAGATGGGTTAGGAGCTAAAATGTAGGCGGGACATCTTTCTCAACGCTAATAGTGACTTAGGCAGGTTTGATGTCAGAGCATTTTGTTGTAACACAGCCATTTAGGGCGGGTACTCCCTCCACATTTCATCTAATGAGGAGATGAGCTGTATAATTCTAACCAATTATAGGATGCCACCAATGTAGTAAAGAGTGCCTGCTTGCATGGACACCTTCAGCAAAGTGCTCTAATGGTTTCGGACCATTTAACCCCCCCCCCCCCCCAGTGCCCTTTAATATAAATAGGGCTGAGTATTCCTGTCCCGGCTCCACTCCGACTGTCTCTGGAGGGGTACCGAGATTTTAGGTAGTTAGGACCATATTAATATCGATATGGCTCCCATGATGCATTTCACCTGAGGCGATTTTGTTGGGTCCTGGTTGGCACTTACGTTCGCGCCCACCACCATGTTCATGTTTCTTCTCACCAAATGTTCACTAGAATATATAAAGGGAAGAAACGATCTCAATGTCATTCTATGTCATAGGATGATCTTTGCACTACTATAGAATACACAATTATAATATTATTTGAATATATTCTACAACATCTGTTTTATAGTGCTGAAAGTTTTAATTATATGAAAATACATCAACAGCAATTTGACCATCCAGCCAGTGTTTAGGAAAAGCCATTATTATAGCGATCACCAACATTTTGCAACACCGGTGTTTCAAAACTAGATGGATGAACAGTGGCGGATCCAGGATTTTCCAGAGGGGGGGGGGGCAAACCTGGCCAACCATGGAGTGACTGTTTGTTCCGCAGCACAGCGCAAGAAAATCGCAGCAGCCATACTAGGAGGGTTTGGGGGCATGCCCCCCCCCCCCAAGAAAATGCCAATGGTCTGTGTCTTTATATGGTATTATCCCCTTCTCTCTTTCCCCCCCCCCCTTTTCTCCTCTCTTCTTCCCCTCTTTTATTATTGTTATTATTATTATTATTATTATTATTATTATTATTATTATTATTATTATTATTATTATTATTATTATTATTTTAATTTATTTTTTATTTTTATTTTTTTTTTTGGGGGGGGGGGGGGGCAAGGCCCGTCGGGCCACCCCCCCGGATCCGCCAATGGATGAATGTTAGGTTTGTGCAGGTGTGGGATCCAGGGTATGGTCATACACTGAATCTGGGACCTGCTGGCGAAGCTCACAACTGTGAGGTCATTATGGTCCACATTGAGGATATCAATTAAGATATGGACAACACCTACCCTAAGTGTCATTTACAGGCACTATATCAATAAACTTTGCATCCTCCCCGTTCCCACATTTTCCAACAGTTGGAAACCATTGAAGATAGCACCAGTCCCACCCCATATTTTATTGCACTGCCAATTTACCAAAAACATTGGGTATCCAGTCCAGCTGTGAGCTTATTAAGAAAGCCCTTTGTTGGCCTCGCCAGCAGCTCCCAGATTCATTATAGCTGTAGCTTGGAGGAGTGACTAGAAGTCATTACTGACATCTAGTGTCAAACCCCGACATTACCCCTATACTCACACACTTCACCTTCACTTCCTCTGTACAACAGTCAATACTGACTCCACCTCCACCTAGAAGCCTGTTTTAAATAATACTATAATGTGCTCAAGTTTCATTGTGATCCACTGTATTATTGTACAAACATACTACGCTATTTTACTAATATCATGAGTTTTTCAGTGATACGATAGTAGATATTACGTCTAGTTTCTCCCCCCCTTGATTATGACTGTGTTGGCATTGTTCAATTCCTAAATACCAAAAAAGCTGTACGTGTTAGATATTACCTCTATCTGACTAGCATCAATATGCTAATCACCAATCTTTTCACATATTCGGACACAGGATTCTATAAATGGTATTACCATTCTCTCTTTTTTTCTGCATGGTAATTCTTGTGAGGCTTTCTATGTTCCTTTTCAGTAACATGTACGGTGTACATATGGTAGGCAGACCTAAATCTGAAAGTTATCACCAACGACTCGTTTAACGTTATATTGCAGATCGCTGCATTCATGAGCTGAGCGGCCATGGATACTGACTACAGAAACAGCACACATGTCGGCGAGCAGCTCACGCATGCATTCCTTAATGATGACCCTTCAACCACTCCAAGAGCTGCTCACCTGAACCTGACAAGCATCCTGACATCCTACCAAGATAGCTTCACACCCTCTGCCTACTTTGAGGAAACCACAACCTTCCAAGACATCTTCGATAACGTCTCAAGCACTTTGGTTTCTAATTCTACTAGCAATGACTCTAATGTCTCCGACCCCAAGGTGCCCGAAGCCTTCATGGGCGTTTACTTCACCATACGAATAATCATGTCGCTTCTGGCTATAGGTGGTAATGCTTTGACAATTGTAGCAATAATCAAATTTGAGGCACTGCAGAGCACTACCAACATTTTGGTGGCTAATCTTGCGGTGGCTGATATGATCACAGGCCTGCTGATGCCCGTGGTTATCCTACACCATGCCCTTAGGGACCTACCTATATTCATACCCATATGCTTGGTGGAGAAGACATTTAGCCTAATTTCCATCCACTGTAATCTTGTGTTCATCCTCTGGATCTCTGTAGACAGATACTTCTACATTGCTCACCCCTTGAAGTATGTCCTTTGGATGACCCCCAAAAGAACATTTTTACTCATATTCCTAACATGGTTCTACATCATTGTCAATAGCACCTTCGTCATGATCTTTGCGAATGTCCTCAAAATGGGTGGTACGTGTAAACTCGCACTTGTCATTAGTCCGATAATCTACATCAGGTATCTTGTCCCTCAAGTTTACATCTGTTTCCCACTGACCATTGCCTGCTATGTTGCTGTTGCAAGAATTGCAGTCAAGCAAAATAGAGCCATCGCTGCCCTCAACCAGCCTTTTGACACCATTGAAGCTTCGATTAATCAGAAACAGAAGAAGATAGCAAAGATTATGTTCACAGTGCTGGCCTCCCATGTACTGTCATGGCTCCCGCAGACGTTTGTTACTATAGTCCTCCAGAACAGGAAGACTGTGGTCTTCTTAACCACAGAGCTAGTGACAACCATTGTCTTCTACACTAACAGTTTTCTCAATCCTATCATTTATGCATGGAAAATCAAGGCATTCAATGTAGCATTCAGGAAGCTTTTGGGGATGCCTAATGCTGTATCCCCATATCCTGGGTAAGGAGAGAAATGTAAATATGGGATTTCACTGGAAACTGCAGGGTCGTCAGTGTCGGTAACACCAAAGTTGACAACCTAATGGAGTGGTCATTAGATGTCTGGTCATGGCTGCCCGAATGCCCACGTTTGGGCCAAAAAGAAAACACCCATATTTTCCATAACTATTAATGACAGAAGCCCAGAAGGGTCAGAAAAGTTTTTTGTTTTTTTTTCAAACAAGAAAGGTTTTTTTTTTTCGTTTTTGTAAAAAAAAAAAAAGGATTTCACTTTTGTAAAAGTTTTTTTTTTCCACTTCCGTAGGGGGAATATGTCGATTTTAGGGAAAACGGCTGATTTGGCGAGAAAATTGGTCAAAATCAAAAAAATATAAGATTTTTAGGAAAATGGCCGATTTGGTGAGAAATTGGTCAAAATCGGGAATATGTGCAAAGACTCAACAGGCCATGTTAGATAAAAGAAGAGAGTGTCATATAGGTAAGTGTATATGCCTTTAAAAGAGCCACTGAATTGAAGCTCAGACCTGAGACTACTAGAGTAACTTGCCTGAACAGGGAATCACTAGTTAAAGCTGAGCTGTCAGGGAATAAGTTCAGCATTTTCCATACATAGACTAAAATAACAGTTTCACCAGAGGGCAGCAGTGTTTGGACAGGGGGCCATGAGCATTGTCCAGCTACAACATATTCACCCTATCTTGTGCCTGTAAGGGCTGAGCTCCCAGCCCTTAAGAGCCCTATTGTGAATCAAAACTGAACTGTATCCAAAAGTGCTGTTGGCCTATTCTCAACCATGATGGTCAAGCTTTAATTAAAGATGAGTCAGGAGCTAAAATGTAGGAGTGACAGGTTTCTTAACGCTAATAGTGACTTAGGCAGTTTGACCCGGTCTATGATGCATTTTGTTGTAACAAAGCCATTTAGGGCATTGTCCAGCTACAACATATTCACCCTATATCTTGTGCCTGTAAGAGCTGAGCTCCCAGCCCTTAAGAGCCCTCTTGTGAAGCAAAACTGAACTATATACAAAAGTGTTTTTGGCCTCACTTCAACCATGACGGTCAAGCTTTAAGTATTCTACCATTAGGTGTGCCTCCTACGAGAGGTCGGTACGTGTATAATGCGCCTAGAGATGGAATGCCCTAGAACTGATATTCAAAACATCAATAATTCTGGAGAATTTAAGAGTAAAATGAAAGCTGTGATGGAAAATAATACACCGAAAAAAATGTAAATTTATAGTCTAGAATAGGGGGATTAATTAAAAGAAAAGCCCATCCGTTTTTCATGTTGCCTTCTATGGATTATGTACATGTTCCAAATGTCATATGCTAAATTGCATAAAGTTGTAATATGTGTCATATGCTTATAGAAGGGGAAACTCTCTTGCAGTGAGTGACGTCACAAATGATTCACAACCTGTCCTAACACACTGAGCCTATACAAAAGGGCATTATTTTACTCTCACTTGTAGTCCACCAAACAGTTATGACGTAGTGGGAAAATTACCCATTTTCTTTATAAAGTATTTATAAACCTGTTTTTCTTTCCCAATCAATATCATGAGTTTCTTATAAGGCCTCAATAGCCAATGAAATAAGATGAATAGAATACATTAAATCGTCTGCACTAGGACTACCCTATGATTGGCCTGTGAATGGTCACTAATTGGCTGTTCAAGGCCACTCAACCTGGTGTACATTACAGAGCAACCAATCAAAAGGTCGTTCAGACCAATCAGTGGACATGGACTTTCTGTCTAGACCAATTTATAGGCATGAGCTCAATGATTTGAGGTGGGTTTTGAATCACTTGTGACGTCACATTTAATACATAAGAGTTTCCCCTTTTACAGGCACCGTGCCTGCTCACATTAATTTGTATAATACCAGTTTCTTTTATGCGGCGGCACTGTTCATGTTGAAAATGGATACAATGTGGTATAATTAAAGAATTTAATGTTATAGCAAAAGGATATCAGGTGTAGAACCACATTTGATTAATAAAACACATGCATTATTGTTTATATATGATAAAAGTGAGATCTATACTCTCGGCCTTTACCAAAAACGCTATTGACAGTTCGAACTGTCAATAGTGGAAAATATTTCTCTTATTGACAGTTCACACTGTCAACAGTGGAAATTATTCCTGTTATTGACAATTCCTCATGCGAACTGTCAATAGTGGAATATTTTTGTCTTATTGACACTTCCCACTGACATTGGGCAAAAGTGTCTTTATTCACCAAAATCGGATTTGCCCCCAAAATCGGTTTTGGACCCGAAATCGGTTTGGGACCCAAAAAACGGTTTTAGACCCAAAATCGGTCTTGTATCCAAAATCGGTTTTGTCCCCAAAATTGGTTAAAATCGGTTTTGTCCCCAAAATTGGTCAAAATCGGTTTTGTCCCCAAAATTGGTTAAAATCGGTTTTGTCCCCAAAATTGATCAAAATCGGTTTTGTCTCCAAAATCTGTCAAAATTGGTTTTGGAGCCAAAATTGGTTTTGGAGCCAAAATTGGTTTTGGAGCCAAAATTGGTTTTGGAGCCAAAATTGGTTTTGGAGCCAAAATTGGTTTTGGAGCCAAAATTGGTTTTGGAGCCAAAATTGGTTTTGGAGCCAAAATTGGTTTTGGAGCCAAAATTGGTTTTGGAGCCAAAATCGGTTTTGGAGCCAAAATCGGTTTTGGAGCCAAAATCGGTTTTGGAGCCAAAATCGGTTTTGCCCCTAAAATTGGTTCTGCCCCAAAAATTGGTTCTGCCCCAAAACTTGGTTCTGCCCCAAAACTTGGTTCTGCCCCAAAAATTGGTCCTGCCCCAAAAATCGATTTACCACCAAAAATCGACTTTTCCATTTTTCCACCAAAATCGACTTTTTCACCAAAATCGACTTTTTCACCAAAATCGACCTTTCCACCAAAATCGACTTTTCCACCAAAATCGACTTTTCCACCAAAATCGACTTTTCCACCAAAATCACTCTCAGGGTTGTGACGGATAAGGAACTGTCAATAAGAGAGGAAATTCCCACTATTGACAGTTCATTGAAGAACTGTCAGTAACGCTATAATTTACCACTATTGACAGTTTGAACTGTCAATAAGAGAAAAATATCCCACTAAAAATAAGAGGAAAGTTTTCCACTATTGACAGTTTGAACTGTCAATAGTAGAAATCAATCTGCTTATTGACAGTTTGAACTGTCAATAACAGAATAAAATTCCCTTATCGACAGTTCAAACTGTCAATACCAGAATATAATTCCCTTATTGACAGTTCACATTGTCAATAGTGGGATATTATTCTCTTATTGACAGTTCTTTTTTGGAAGTGTCAATAAGAGAATCCCTTTTCCCTTATATCCTGGTATTGACAGTTTGAACTGTCAATAAGGGAATTTTGTTCTGTTATTGACAGTTCGAACTGTCAATAGTCACGGCCCTTTAACTGGTATATTTATTAACAAGAAGCTATTACATATATAGATACGTTTATTCCATTTGTTATGATTATTTTACACTGGTGGAACTACTGTGCATTAGAGCAAATGCATCCTTCAATGTAAGCATGGTGTCATTATGTATTCAGTCAACATGCAGGCACGATCAGAGGCATACCACTGCCGGAATACTTTGGCATTCCTATCGTCATGATACAAAAATGCAGCCCTGGCGAGTAACTGCAACATGCATCATGCCGACCATACGGGGTTCAGACACTCATGAAGGGTCATCATGATGCACCAATGTAGCACCGGCGAGCTGCTCGCCGGGGCTGCATTGATGCATCATGATGACAAATGTCATCTTTTAGCGAGATGCATCCACAAAGGGTTAATGGCATTGTGGTCATAATTATAGCCTGCATAAACATGACCCTTAAAATAAGCCTCATTACATAATTTTGATTCTCAGCATAGCCAATACTTCTACCATAATAAACCAGGTTTGTCCTGTCTACAGCCCTAAACTCTCAACGTCTCAATAATACACACATCACTTTCTGCAAATGAGAACACGTTCACAAAGCCACATCTCGCCACATGATTCACACTTTTGTATGGAGCCATGCCGCCAACATCACCGAAGCATGGCAGCTTCTGCGAGACGTCGCGCTCTGTCGGTGGTTTGATGCCGTCATGGTATCCCTTTACTTCAAACCAGCCATCCTCAGTTTCTGTACAGTCCATGTTGAAGTCCACCATCCAATATCCATCTCCATATCTAAACATGTTTAAAGTCACATTTAATGTGGTTTCATCATGAGAATACTTTGTCTTATCAATTCATATTCATGTAAATCTTGATGATGGCATATAATTTGTAACCTCACTTTTCTCTCTTTTGTAATTTGCAATGGGTAGCAACAGGGTGAACAGCCACATGTTGAAAAGAGTATAAGCACTAAGCTCCCAGAAAAGGTAAATCGGAGAAAGATGAGAACCCCATTTTGAACAACACCTCTTTATAATCACCATTTGGCATTGAAAACATAACAAAATGGTAGGTACGAAAGGTGACTAAAGAACTGGTACAATTTCTGTAATGTTCTTCTTTCTATCAAGCAGGATAGATGATCAAAGACGGTTTCAGTTTGCAAAATATTCAATTTCAGTTGGATGGGTGTATTAACCTTATATAGTAGAAGAACAAGGGGTATGATAGTTTGCTTCATTTGATTCCACATTATACCTACATATTGAGAGGTTGATATCCGGGAAGGAGTCTATTATTAGTTGTCCATACAGTTGGGGTACCATGGGCTGGAATACCTTTGTAGCGTCCCTGTAATGAGATAAAGATAATGATGTCCAAAAGGTAAAATTGAAACCACATTGCTGTAAATTAAGGGGGCTGATCTATACCTTTATTTGTATTTATAAGAAAGGCACTAGTTGCCAATTCTTCACACTGCACTATGCTGGCCTACCTTTATGGAAAGTTTGATCAGAGGGCATATATCCTGTCATATAGGACACATGTATACACATTAACTCCCTATTCAAAGTTGTAGGTGATTACCTGTGTTTTCTCTGCTCCATACCAGTCCAATTTACTGTCATTCATTCTCCAGGCATTGTATTTGTTATAATGAGTTGTTGTGCCCAATTGGTTGTGTTCAATTGACAATGCACACATACTGGTGTCAGCATCCTGTGTACATCCTATTCGAATAAAGTGCACATGACATTGTAAATTAAAAAAAATTGAAAGCTCTCCTTGCCATAATTAAAATGATAATATGATATCAACTATGTGTGGTTACTTGGTTATGTTTTTAAAGAGATTGCATTACTATGCATCCTGCTTCATGGTGCCAGATATCATCTTAAATGACTATTACCAATTCTTCTCTCATGATCAACACCCCCAATTAGGAAGATAGAGTTGTCCTCTGTAGTGAAAGCCTTCATGAAAACAATGGTTCTCTTCCATTTAGGGTCCATCGTTGGAGTTGGGGCAGGGGTTGGTGTCACAATATGGGACAATGTAGTATAAGTGGTTAGTTCATTGATGATACACATATCGCCTACTTCCCACTTGAAGACATTCATGTAACCACATCTGGCAATGTGGTTTACACTTTTATAAGGAGCTTTTCCTCCTGCGGTTCCACTGCATGATACAGTTTGGGACATGTCTCTTTCTGCCGGTGGTTTCAAGCAATCTGCGTATCCTTTAAACTCAAACCACCCATCCTTAGTTTCTCTGCAGTCCATATTAAAGTCAATCATCCAATACGCATCGCCATACCTTTTGTGATATAAAATACAATCATGAGTCTCACATAATTCAGCTCCATCTCAATTACTACATTTCCAATGAATCAAAACTAATGAAATTTAATATTGACATATATAATTAAAACTTTAGTAATTGTACAAATTGCATATACGTCGATAATAATTATATGTTATGTTACTAAAGTTGATATCATTACCATGAGGGCAACAATTTGAATGAAGACTACTCAAAGGATAGTTCGCCTTCTGGTGATCGACTCGTAGCTGCTCTATTATGCTCTATATAGCTGGTTTGGGCAGTATACTAACACATTTAATGGATGATATCCTGGGTGGGATCTGTCATTGGTTGTCCACACGCCAGGTGTTCCATAAGGTGTTAGCCCATTGTATGAACCCTGACAAAAGTAAAGTGTATTATGATAATAATTTGAGAACAATGACAATGTGAAGTGTATTGGATTTATAAGTTACCTATTGTCATTTATTTTGTTCAAAATTGTCATCCCACCACTTAAGATAAATTCTGATATTCCTGTATCAAGTATTGTTATCATTTAAACCTCATGAAAATAGCCCCATAATTGTGATACAAAGCACATAATCATAATGTCTATTTTAATATGCCCACCTGTCCTTTCTGTGCACCATACCAGTCCAATTTGGTGTCACCAATCCTCCATGCATTGTAGCTGTCATAATGAGGTGTTGTACCCAACTGGTTGTGTTCAATTGATAGGGCACAGAGACTGGTTGCTGCATCTCTCGTACATCCTGATTGGAATTTATATTATTTTTGGAAATAACATGCAAAAAGCAGATTACATAGACAATGACAACAAGCATTACAATTTTTGTGTCACTGATACTATTGATATTCATTCAAATATATCACTGAGCTAAGGAGCTAGCAGATTTTAAACAGTGGTACTGGTTACTTTACTATTGTCTGTGTATTGTGAATCTCAAACCAGGGATATAATAGAAAAAAACATTTAGATTACCTTCTCTAACCTCATGTCCGATTCCACCAATAACAAATAGGCTTTCATAAGGCTGTGTTGGTGCTTCAACAAGGACAACTGTCCTCTGCCAACCAGGTTTCAGTGTTGGGGGCGTCTTTTTAACTGTGGTAGATGGGGTTGGAGTGGGAGACAAAGTAGTGTAGGTAGATAAATCATTGATGATACATTTATTGCCTACTTCCCACTTGAAGACGTTCATGTAACCACATCTTGCAATGTGGTTTACACTTTTGTAAGGAGCTTTTCCACCTGTGGTTCCACTGCATGATACATTTTGGGACATGTCTCTTTCTGCCGGTGGTTTCAAGCAATCTGCATATCCTTTAAACTCAAACCACCCATCCTTAGTTTCTCTGCAGTCCATGTTGAAGTCAATCATCCAATACGCATCGCCATACCTTTGTATAAAATATAAGCAACAAGTAGTCATTATTGGAGTCAAGCTCCATTTTATTCAGAACATTTGCAATAAATTCATGAGGATAAATAATTACATGCTTATTGTAATTAAAAGTTTAATTCAACCTAACATAATTTCCGTAGAGAAAATAATTTAGTACATAATTATTATCTGAGGTTATGACAACTTAAAATACAATAGGCCTACTGCTGAGTGGTTGACATGTAGCAGCTCTTTTATGATCTACATAGTTGGTTTGGGTAGCATACTAACACATTTAATGGATGATATCCTGGGTGGGATCTGTCATTGGTTGTCCACACACCAGGTGTTCCATACGGTGTTAGCCCATTGTATGAACCCTAAACAAGTGCAGTGGATTGTAACAGTATCTTGAGAACAATGACATGTGAAGTGTAGTGAATGAGTTACTTTTTGAATCGTTATATGTTTTTTGTGTTCTTTCTATTCATCCCTGTTCCTCCCATATATACCTCTAAAGTGTTCATTTAGATAAGCCAATTTCAAAATGTTGATAACACCATAATAAGTATACCCATTTATATATATGGTAGGAATACAAAGCATATATATGTAGTGTCTCTTTCAATTGTCCTACCTGTCCTTTCTGTGCACCATACCAGTCCAATTTGGTGTCACCGACCCTCCATGCATTGTAGCTGTCATAATGAGGTGTTGTACCCAACTGGTTGTGTTCAATTGACAGGGCACAGAGACTGGTTGCTGCATCTCTTGTACATCCTAAGATCGAGAGAAATCAGGTTATTTGTTTCAATATCAATATCATGATGAAAGAACATCTAAAAACAAAAAGGAAAGAATAACATAGATGAAATGCGGATAGCTCAATGTTGATGTACCATTATTTTGAGCTCATGATGTGGCTAATATCCAACTACATTTCTAAAATACCAGATAAGGTGGCAACCAAATACCATAGTATTACTGTTTGGATATTAAGTGTGAATCCCAAGCCAGGGATATTATTGTCAGAAATTCACCTTTTCTAACTTCATGCCCAATTCCACCAATGAGAAATAGGCTTTCATAAGGTTGTGTCGGTGCGTGAACAAGGATGACTGTCCTCCGCCAACCAGGTCTCAATGTTGGAGATGAAGTTGTGGTTGGGGTGGTGGTTGGGGTGGTGGTTGGGGTGGTGGTTGGGGTTGTGGCTAGGGTGGTGGTTGGAGTGGTGGTTGGGGTTGTGGTTGGGGTTGTGGTTTGGGTTGTGGTTGGGGTGGTGGTTGGGGTTGTGGTTGGGGTGGTGGTTGGGGTTGTAGTTGGGGTTGTGGTTGGGGTGGTGGTTGGGGTTGTGGTTGGGGTGGTGGTTGGGGTTGTAGTTGGGGTTGTGGTTGGGGTGGTGGTTTGGGTTGTGGTTGGGGTTGTAGTTGGGGTTGTGGTTGGGGTGATGGTTTGGGTTGTGGTTGAGGTTGTAGATGGGGTTGAGGTTGGGGTGGTGGTTTGGGTTGTGGTTGGGGTGGTGGTTGGGGTTGTGGTTGGGGTGGTGGTTGGGGTTGTGCTTGGGGTGGTGGTTGGGGTGGCAGATGGGGTTGAGGTTGGAGTGGTGGTTGGGGTGGTGGTTGGGGTTGTGCTTTGGGTTGATGTTGGGGTTGATGTTGGGGTTGATGTTGGGGTTGAGGTTAGGTTTGAGGTTGGGGTTGAGGTTGGGGTTGAGGTAGGGGTTGAGGTTGGGGTTGAGGTTGGGATTGTGGTTGGGGTGGTAGTTGGAGTGGTAGATGGTGTTGTGGTCGGGGTGGTGGTTGGGGTTGTGCTTTGGGTTGATGTTGGGGTTGATGTTGGGGTTGATGTTGGGGTTGAGGTTAGGTTTGAGGTTGGGGTTGAGGTAGGGGTTGAGGTAGTCGTTGCGGTTGGGGTTGAGGTTGGGATTGTGGTTGGGGTGGTAGTTGGAGTGGTAGATGGTGTTGTGGTCGGGGTGGTGGTTGGGGTTGATGTTGGGGTTGATGTTGGGGTCGAGGTTAGGTTTAAGGTTGGGTTTGAGGTTGGGGTTGAGGTAGCGGTTGAGGTAGGGGTTGAGGTAGTCGTTGAGGTTGGGATTGAGGTTGGGATTGAGGTTGGGGTGGTAGATGGTGTTGTGGTTGAGGTGGTGGTTGGGGTTGTGGTTGGGGTTGTGGTTGGGGTTGAGGTTGGGTTTGAGGTTGGGTTTAAGGTTGGGTTTGAGATTGGGGTTGGGGTTGAGGTTGTGGCAGTGGTTGGGGTGGTAGTTGGGTTTGAGGTTGGGGTTGAGGTTGGGGTTGAAGTTGGGGTTGTGGTTGGGGTTGATGTTGAGGTTGGGGTTGAGGTTGGGGTTGAGGTTGGGGTGGTAGTTGGGGTTGAGGTTGAGGTTGGGGTTGAGGTTGGGTTTGAGGTTGGGTTTGAGGTTTGGTTTGAGGTTGGGGTTGAGGTTGGGGTGGTAGTTGGGTTTGAGGTTAGGGTTGAGGTAGTGTTTGAGGTTGGGGTTGAGGTTGGGGTTGAGGTTGGGATAGTAGATGGGATAGCAGGGTGTGTTGATGGGGCTCTTGTGGAAGGGGTTGGTGGTGTGGAAGGGTTTTCTGACAGTGTAGTAGATGGTTTTGTTTGGGATAGAGTAATACTATTGGTTGTGGATGGGGTCATTAATGATGTGGCAGTCTGTTTTGACACTGGTGGGGGTTTAGTAATTGGCCCTCCATTAGCATATCTTGTACCTGTTGAAAAGAAAAGCATGAACCATGATCATTGCGGAACTGTTAGCACTTTCGCAGCAAGAACAGTCTGCATTGCAATTTGGACACCGCTGGGTAAACGTTGCTTCACTTGTGATTGGTCAATTATGACAGGCCAGTAAATTATTAGGAAGAGGTACAATATAGTGAAGGCATTTTCTAATGCTAGGCTACCATCACATGGACACCCACATTTCACCATCATCTCACAGTTAAATATCATGCGTTTCTGTACTGCCAACAAAGTCCCAGTAAACACACTACCTCAGTCCAACGTAGCTCAGAGGTTTCTCTACGCATTTTTCTAACCAAAGGTTTATTTACGTTCAACAGACGTTTATGTGTGAGTTACGTTTTATTACCCCATTAAAATACATAGTTTTTCAACCTAAATTGGGTTTATAATTCCCCAGTGTCACATTAGGTGGCAGCACTATCAAGTATGGGGAACATCCTACAGCTCTGACAGATTCAATCATTAGGTTTTTAAGAATTATGAATTTAATATTTTGCAAATCAACTGCATAACTTTGAATACTCTTTATAAAGGACAGTAGATCAAATCATTATATACATGTGCATTACGGCACTGGACACCAGATTTTAGGTAATTCCATTAATGGAAGAAATACAAAGCCTTTCTGCAGCTAACACTAGGCAAAATATACTGTCAGGCTGTTCTGTAAAGCTACAAGTATATGTTATATAGTATGAAATGAGATTTAAGATTATAGTAATTAGTTTGTACAAAATTTAATAATGTTTGTAAATGTAGTTTTGTGTGCAATATTATTCAATTCTAAGCCTGAATCATGCTATGTAAAGTTATATGTAATGTGTTTAGACCTTTTACTATGTTGATGTACTCTGACATGATCTCCTATTTGTTCTATAATGCATTTCTATTCTAATTTCCTTCTGATATATTTTTGTATAATTTTAGATTGTAACGACAATACTTACATAAACATGCGCAGAGGAACACAATTATCGGTGCCCTCATCTTGAGATCAGGTCAGGTACCTTCCACTGTCTAGACGTATCTGATGTATTAGTAGTAGGAATAGATACACTATCACCAGGTTCTGGCGACGGCTATAATACCATGGCGCTCACCAGTTCAAAGGGTAGGGTTTGTCGACCCTCCATCCCCTTCAGGTGGACCCGTGCATGGCAATGGTGATGCCATTAAACGCAGTGGGCAAAGAACACACAATAAACATTGATAACTGGTTGTCAATGTTGAGTCAATATTGAATCAATGTTGATTCAATGTTGAACTGAATTTGGGTCTATTAGGAAGCTGAACACACCCAGTGGGCACAAAGTCCAGATGAAGAGTTTCGTTGCAAAACGCAACAAATCCATTCCAGAATTGAAGCACATAGTGATTTATCTACGACTACCATATTGGCAATTTTAGTGCCTCGGATATAATGTGTACATCAGAGAGGACCTAAGGACATCAAAAATAGAATTTTGAGGAAAAATTATTTCAAAATTGCATGTGTTATTTCATACAGGCCTGGTGAGCCTTGTTATGTGTCACATATAAGATGGAGTGTGACGGTACCTATTGACTCAGTGTAATTACTATTTGCCGTGATAATAAAGTTATAGCGCTGAGTTTTTAGTGCTATATTTCCACTGCACTTCCTTTAGTATATGTATATATATATATATATATATATATATATATATATATATATATATATATATATATATATATATATATATATATATATGAATTACATACTTGAATTATACCGGTAGTACCAGTAGCTTATAATAGTCCTCACATAATACCCAGTATTAATTTAATAGTCTCCGGTACTTTTTCATTCACTTAACTATTATAGGCCCCAGAGCCTCTTCTATGATAATTATTGTATTATAACATAATTGTTATCTCCACCCCCTCTTACATTTATACAGCACATCATACACATTCACAAGCATATTTTGAAACGTTATGTTATACTCAGAATTAGCTGTCAGCTAACATAGCAATGACCCACAGAGTAAATCTAAATTGCCGACAGATCTAGACATATGAAAATTTAGATGCAAAACAACAATAATCCATTTTGTGAGTTTTTGTATTTTGGCGCGCATGTCGTTTTGGGACAACCATAGTTTATGTCACTAATTTACGAGAAACAGAACGTTTAGCTATGATTGGGTATCTCCTTTTAACACAAAGCTGCGAAAACGTGCCCGGAATACAATGTAGTGTGCCACGCCAACAAGGGAGTCCTGGTTGGCGGTCACTTGATTATTAGGGCCAAATAAAAAAAAGGTTTGTTTCAGGGAACATGGGAATGAACTGTAGGGTCGGAAGGTCGGATTTCCTTCTTCTTATTCTTAACTTTTTCCTTTTTTTATATACCCTAACATTGACCCCAAAAAGTGTAAAAATGGAACATTTTTTGTCAAAACGTCTGTAAACCTAAGATTTACCCCAAAAAAGTGTGAAAATATAAAGTTCTTGGAAATTGCATAAAAAAAACTTGGGTTGGCCCTATTTAGATAGGGTCGGTCGGGTGACCTGAAACAAACCCTTGTATGCCATCTCCCTTGATGTTGCGTGTACTATCAATATCTATGAAATGTCTGATAGCGCATCAGCAAATTGTCATTATATAACCTCAATATCTATAATATAGAAGTGTCAGCCATTATCAAGGGTTCACCCAGTATCAAGGATTTAATAGATATATCGTTGGTGGGTTCTTAGGCCTAGAACTATTCCTCGTGTGCCCTGAACGTGTAAAACCGGCTCAAACTGGTACATGTCAATGGGTTGCTGAAGGGTGTTTGTCCATAATGTGTAAAATGTGTATGGGTGAGGTTTTTGACATAGGCATAGTTATTAATAGGCCTATTCATGGGCCCCATAGTGCTGCTACTTTGCACTGTCACTTTCTGTTAACATTGGTTTGGTGTACACCATGACACATCAGAGGAGATGCATAATACACTGAAAACCCAGGCCCATATGAAGGTACTCACTACAGAGGACTTAGGGTGATCATGCCCTTAGGTAATCAGATTAATAAGGAAAGGTGATCATTTTGAGGACATGATTTTGCCACTAGAGGGACCTACTATACAACAATGTAAGATATTGTCCCTGCTCCATGTGATCTATTGATTAAACCCTATAGTAATATTGGTCATACATGTTTACAAGTTGGAGGATGTGTGAAGACAATTATCACAGGTTAAAATCAAGTGATCTGATTGAGAATTAGGTCAGAAATGTCTAAACTATAAATATCTATACACAAAGGCACCAATCTCACGTTATAAGTACTAGATGCAAACACAGGGGAGGCGGTATCAAATACTTTTGATGTTGTCAATCCGAACTGTTCACAAACAGGGATATGACTATGAGTACAGCTGTAACTTGTATTGACATGCATAAAGCATTCAACTGCATCTATCATGGCATTCTGCTGGAGACAATCAGTAAGCTGGGCCTTCCTAAGATGGTATGAAAATCATTTAGGTAACAGAATGCAGGCCAGAAAAGTGGGCCAAGTATACTCATATCCCTCCCCTGTACATGTTAGTGTACCGAAATCGTCGGTATCATTTCTTTGTTAATGATATTCCCGAATGTGCGCGTTTTCCAGGTACAATATTATTGTGTACAGTCCAGATAGGAACCCTAGAATAGCACTTTGCAACCTGGAAGTTGACCTGGCCACTGTTTGAAAATTGAGTCCAGATAACAGCTTTGATGAGGCCAAAAACGCATGCCATGTAGTTTGCATCCACTAACAATAAAAAACAACCTACCAGAGCTAATCTCACAATCAATGGTAACTTCTTTAATACGGGAACTAGTCACTCAGCTAACACTGCTTAGTGAGACCCATACCGTTAACCCTCACGTGTAAGCCTTAGTCGCGTATAAGCTGCACCCCGAGATCTCAGAGATCTGATTAGGGTGACTTTTATTACTGTACCATAGTAGCAAAAAATCTCGTGTAAGCCAGACCCTGATGCTGGGCCAATCCTATAAGCCGCACCACCGACTGATTCGTGTACTAGCTGCGGCTTATACACAAGGTTTTACGGTATATGTTTTACTTACCGCTAGCCATGGAATATATCAAAAATGTATAGATCTGATATGAATGTTTTTCTGACCTATACTGATTGATTGCATCGTTTTTTTAAAGGACCCAGTCAAAAGGCAATGAATGGTCTTAAAAAATCAACAAACAGTAATGTACAGTTTCCTGTACAATTCAAATTCCTAAGCAGCAACTAAGCAGTTGATATTTATTGTGGTTTGCTGGTACATACAACATAATCTCTAATACCTCAGGGTCTAAAAGCAACCATTGCATCCTACAACTATCCTGATAAATTAATAAGAAACCATCTTTTGATGTCATTTTGAAGTGGCAGAACTTATTGAGTGCTGATACACAACATTAAATTGCTGCATATGATTAAACACTATCCAAATACATTTCTGTCAACAGAATATAAATTTTCTGATCTCCATTTCTGTACCGTCCATTTCAAAAGGCACCCATGCAACAGTTCTCTCCATTCAATTCCTGCAAGATAGGAGATGCATATGGCTGTTTATTCAGTATGAGTCTATAGTTTATCAATGATGCAGTAATCCCCAACTCCCCACAGGAAGACATTTACATGACCACATCGTGCCATGTGATTAACACTTTTATAAGGAGCCATTCCACCAGCGGTTCCTCTGCACGGCTCATCTTGAGACATGTCCCTTTCTGCTGGTCGTGTGACTAAGCCACAGTGATGGGCTTTGAGCTCAAACCAGCCTTCCTCTGTTTCGTCGCAGTTCATGTTGACATCCACCATCCAATAAGCATCTCCATATCTGAAATCAAATTTCTGAAATATTTACCACACTGGGTCTAATGGTTTGGGTCGGAAATATCATTGTTACTTTTTGTGACTTATCTAAGGATGAAGTTAATTATAATCATTGGTTGTGTCTCATGAGATTGGGCCAATTGAAATGTCTTTGGCCAGGTGCCAGCTTTGACCGGGTGACATCTTTGACCGGATGCCAGCTTTGACCGGCTGACATAAAACGGTTTATTTAGGGCAGGCAAAGCCATATATGAAGATACAACCACCGCCATTTTCTTTATTTTATCCCTTACATATCAAAGAAGAAATTTATTTTTCTTGAAATTTTTTTTATGGTGGCCGGTCAAAGCTGGCACTCAGTCAAAGCGGGCACCCGGTCAAAGCTGGCACCCGGTCAAAGACGTTTCAATTCGCCAGATCTCATGGGACAGCCCATTGCACTTATTTGTCACTCTACCAACCTGTTTAAGGCTTGATATCCTGGATCACCTGCCTTGTTGCTCGTAAAGACACCAGGGGTTCCAGCTGCTGGCTGTCCGTTATAAGACCCCTGAAATGCAGTACTTTAACACTATAATCAGACCAAAGAGAGACGGAAAATATTAGGTTCATTGTGTCCATTTCTTATCAGATGTTGATTCACCTCATGGCCCTACTGTTGTCACAATAGAGAACAATATAGTGACCAGTGGATAATTGTGGCTGACACCAATGTGTACCAATCATCTAATAGCAGTTTGTGCAGACATTTTAACACGGCACATATATATAATATTATACAAAATATAATTCTAATAAATGCTTACCTACCTGTTCTATCTCTTCACCATACCAGTCCAATTTGGTGTCACCAACTCTCCAGGCATTGTATTTGTTATAATAGGATGTTTTACCCATTTGGTTATGCTCAATAGACAAGGAGCAGCTACTGGTTTCAGCATCCCCTGTGCACCCTGTATGGTTAACACCATATATTATGATATCATACAATGTATATACACCTGACAGATGGGGTGACCACATTATAAAAGGTATATAATGGTATATCAAGGAAGTAGATTATTTTGCATAGCTTGTTAGCAGGCCTGGGTTGGCTGTAATTTAGGTTGTGTGTGTGTATGATTGACAGTGAAAAAAACACTTGTTTTAGAAGCTTGTGTGCAGCCCATCATAACCAATTTCAAAAACAAGCATAGATACAAGCTGATGAAAAGTTAAAAATCATGCTAGTTAAAAATCATCATTATCATTAATATTCAACGTATTGCCAAAATGTTAGATGTCTTCACCTTCTCTCTCCTCATGTGAAATTCCACCAATAAAGAAAATGTTGTCCTGTGGATCACTTATTACATGAATAAGGACAACTGTCCTCTTCCAACCTGGCTTCTGTGTTGTAGTTGAAGGTAATGTTGTAGGTTGAGAAGTGCTCGGAGGTGGGACAGGAAAGAGGGGAAACTTATTAATGATACAGTAATTGTCAACTTCCCACTTGAAGACATTCAGATGGCCACATCTTGCCATGTGATTTAGACTTTTATAAGGCCTCAGTCCACCAGCGGTTCCCCTACACCTCAGATGTTGCGACATGTCCCGTTCTGCTGGTACTTCCTGGCCGCCAAGAAATGCTTTAAACTCAAACCAGCCCTTCTCAGTTTCTGTGCAGTCCATGTCAAAGTCCACCATCCAGTATGAATCTCCATATCTGAAGAATATGATACAATCATATCCCTAACTGAAGTGAACCACTTGACAAGCAAAGTAGAAGTCAGCACATTATCAGAATCAGCAAGAGTCAAAGATGGAAGAAAGCAGTATCATGTATAGTTTCATCCAGCCTTGACATAGGCAGACATATGTCAAGCTTTATTCAGAGTAAGGGAGTGCTCATTTTTTAACAACAGGGGGGGGTGGTGGATTTTGGGGGGGGGGGTAAAAAATTTGGACCCCTTGACCGGGGGGGGGGTAAAAAATTTAGACCCCTATTGGGGGGGGTGAAAAAAATTCAACCTGTTTTGAGGGAAAAAGCCCGCGCGTTACTATGCTACAAAGGGGCGCGAACGCGTGCGATTTCCGGCCTGCCGGGGGGGGGGGTAAAAAATTTCGACCCCTCTAGCGGGGGGGGTGAAAAATTTCGCTCGCTCTTTTTTTAATGATTAGCCAAGCCACTTATGATAGGATGAATTGATGGATTCTACCTGTATGACTATAAGCCTGCCAGATTAATTCTTTCTATGTAATGCTTCATGGTTATTCAGATTGAGGATAATGTTCAAGATACTAGTAGTGTCCTTACTAAAATTTTAGATTAGAAAAAGGCAAAAATGATCTGTCTTGTAAGGCTCACAGAAATTACTTCTTAAATGATTGATTATTCCAATTTTTATTACTTGTTTAAGGGTTGATATCCTGGATGCCATTGTTTATCACTTGTCATGACACCAGGGGTTCCAGATGCTTTACGCCCTCTGTAGGTTCCCTATTAAAACAAACTTGTTCAAAGTACACAGGGTATGTTGTGATATTGGGTTAATTCGGTTTTACTTTAGTTTTGCCATTGATCACCAATGTATTAGTAAGGATTAGATTATATAAAACTCCCTAAAACTTATATAAAAGTCCATCATGTCTGGCAGCAAACAACTGTATTTTCTACATTATCATAAAGATAATATTTCATATTATGTCTTAACATTCCAAAATACCTAAAGGATATTTCAAATTACTTCATCAGGACCTACCTGCCCAACCTCTGCCCCATACCAGTCCAATTTGGTGTCACCAACCCTCCAGGCATTGTAGCTTTCATAGTGAGCTGTCACACCCAAAACGTTGTGCTTAATTGACAAGGCACATGGACTTGTGCTGGCATCTCTTTTTACACATTCTGCTCAGAAAATATTAAGTTATAGAGAATAGACATATAAATTATAGAATCTGAGTTGCGGTCCTAACTGACTGGATACTTTTTGCGGGAGGTGTTTTGATTGATGCATAATGGCCACATTTGTAAAAACACCCGAGACGTGGCATGATGGGCTATAGCCACTGGTTCATTACCCCTAAGTAATGCCTATCGCTTTCATTATAGCGCTAAAACCAAACAGGGTAGAGTTGCAATAGATCCTCTACTAAATCTAAGTATCTAAATAATCTAAGTACAGGTTATACTATGTCATGTCAGCCACACTTCTATTTTGTGATGTTCAATACATTGGGAACTGTACCTTGTCTAAATTCATGCCCAATTCCACCAATGAAGAAAAGGCTGTGTTTGGTAGGTTTCTGGATAAAGACAACTGTTCGCTGCCACCTGGATGGAGTAGTGGTTGGAGATGTGGATTGAGTACTGGACAGCGTTGTGGATGGGGTTGCAGATGGAGTTTTGGGTTGAGAAGTGCTTGTAGTTGTCCCAGGATAGAGGGGAAATTTGTCAATGATACAGTAATTGTCAACTTCCCACTTGAAGACATTCAGATGGCCACATCTTGCCATGTGATTTAGACTTTTATAAGGCCTCAGTCCACCAGCGGTTCCCCTACACCTCAAAGTTTGGGACATGTCCCGTTCTGCTGGTACTTCTTGGCCTTCAAGAAATGCTTTAAACTCAAACCAGCCCTTCTCGGTTTCTGTGCAGTCCATGTCAAAGTCCACCATCCAGTATGAATCTCCATATCTGAAGAATATGATACAATCATATCCCTTACTGAAGTGAACCACTTGACAAGCAAAGTAGAAGCAAGTTATCAGAAGCAACAAAAGTCAAAGATGGCAGAAAAGTAGTAGATATATATTTATATATATATATATGGGTCAGAATTTTGAAAAATGTCACTTTCTGGGGCCAAAAGTGAAAAACAATGAAAATTCAAAAAACTCAATTTATCTTTACACAAGTTTATTACATTGAAAGACATATATCTTAGGTGTCTGAAAACAATAATTGCATGCTTCAACTCCCAGGGGTGCAGTTTTGATTGTCCGTTGAACACATCGTAGAGTAAAAGTGTCTGCAGTTACGCCCAAAACTATTAAAACAAGGGTTTTTATATCTAAGAAACACCACAGTGACTTCTTAATTCATTTACAAGTAGCCTTAGTATGTGTGAATAGGCATACCAAGTTTGAAAATACTTGACCATATACTTTTTGATTTGTGGCTCAGCAAACTTTGCGAAAATATTGAAAATGATGAAATATTTCCACTAAATCACCAACTTTCTCAAAAAGGTCCTTTTTACCATCAAAATCACTCTGTGTTATCTTCAACATTTGTACTTCCAATAGCAAGAATCATTTGACATACAAAGATACCTCTCTTGCCATGGTGAGTTAGTAAAAGCCAGCTTATTTTTAGAGTAAAAGTGTCGGCAGTTACGGCATTGGTTATCACATGGCATAACCTCTGCTACATATCTCAAACACCTTCCACAGCTATCTATTCTATATTTCTATGTACAAAACAGGTTGGACGTATATTTTAACCCTAAAACACACCAGTTATAACACATTTTATGACAAATGGTATTCCTCCAAATATGTCGAAATAAGGGAAAATTTCGGTAAAAATGTAAGGCCAGTCACTTTTAGGGGAAAAAAATGAGTCATGCACTATGCGTAAAATGACTATTTGGGATGGTAAAAGTCCTATAGGGGCATTCTCTGTTAAAATATGGAGATGATTGACTGAGTGAAAGTAGTATATTTTACAAAATATAATAAAAGTGTCGGCAGTTACGGATTCTTAGTCAACCCTGACAACTTGAAAAATCAGGAGAATTTATATGTTATTTGTTCAAGCTGTTACAGCACATAGCCCTTCATCATGCTGTGCAGAGAAAATGTTTATACCATTGATATTAAGGTGTGTACGGCAATAAATACATTTCTGCGTAACTGCCGACACTTTTACTATCTGAACAACTATTTTCTGCTGTATTTATCACATGCATGTTCTTAGCATAAGTATAGCACACTAAAATGTTGAAGGGGATGTGTGGCCATAATATAAACCACAGAAAACACAATTAAGATGATAATTAGGGCCTCAACAGCGATTTCTGTTGACATTTTGTTAATTTTCTCTCTGTGACACCCTTTAACAATCCTTATAGTAAACTAAAACATGCCTAACTGCTTCAAAATCACACTATATTATGTATTAATGTCCATTTCCCAAAGTTGGTTTGAGATTCCCAGGGGATGCACAATATTACAGCATCAGGAAAGGTTTTACAATAGACCAGAGTAAAAGTGTTGGCAGTTACGTAAAAGTGTCGGCAGTTACGTGAATGTTACGCCCCCTAGTCCCACTACACAAGAGCAAGGGATTTGGCTGCAACTCCTGTCCAGATTGAATGAACATATACCTCTCATGGTTATACATGTCTTAGAAATGATAGGCATGGGTTATTTCTAGATTTATAGAGGAAACCAACCGTAACTGCCGCCACTTTTATTATATTCCAAAATCACTCTTTAGGGCCTGGAGATGTTAAAACTCGGTGTAGCCTCACAAATTTTTCTCCAGTGTTAAGGTGGGTCGCGGCCATTGCAGAATGGACTGCTGCGCATCTTTCTGCGCATATGGCTTAAATATGTCAGAATTACCCCATTCTTGGTAGGCATATGCTCTGAATAGTTTTGAACACCTAAAAAAATTCTTGGATGATTTTGAGCAAAATTGAACATTTCAGAGCACTTTCTATTTTGGATAATAATAATCATAGCTATTTTGGGCATTTTCAAGAATACTTTAGGAGTTGTCATTTATGATCTAATAAATGGCATAAGAAATAAATAAACGTGAATAAATTGCTTGAATATATACAAATCTACATGACGAGATCATTTTATATGCAGATTGTTCGGAATTTACCCATAATGCAATGCTTTAAAGATTTAATCTAGTCCGTTTTTCCATTACTTTTTTATTTCAAAGGGCCAGAACCCTCAAATTTTGGTCGGCACCCCATATCAAAATTCCTCTTATTCATTAGCAAATGAATTAAGCAATCTTTTGGGGACGTTTAAGAAAAATCTGATGACTTTTACTACCCATTTTCTTTGATTATGTAAGGAAAGAATGACATTTTTTTCCTACTCTTCTCTCGAAAGACGCCATTTTCCCTTAGAATGCAAAGTGATAAAATTTCGAAAATATTTTTAGAATTAAGGTATATATCCATGTGTTCAATGTGTGATATTTCAGAATTCTGTGGTTATTGGCTGATAGTATATAAAATCCTAAGAATTTTTACATTATTTTCATTTTTTTGATATAATAATTAAAATACTTTTATTTTTGAAAATTCCATATTTTAAAAAGTAGGTCGGCACCCCCTATTTTTCTTTTCATTTTCCGTTTTCAGATGATTTAGGGTACCTACAGAAAAAAAATTGTGGAATTCTGATGACTTTGATTCAATGGGATCGACCCACCTTAATATGCCTTAGTCCCCCACTTTTGAATGTAAAATCCACATTAGGAGCCCCTTACTGGTAGGCCACTGGATGCTCCAAAAGTAAAAGTGTCGGCAGTTACATGAGGGCCATTTCAGGTACAAAAGGCTATAGGGAAAAATCTAGGCCAGATATCTCAAAAAGAAAATTGATTCTGTTGGACAACATATATAACTAATAGAAAACCATGATTAGGAAGGGTTGTGACTATTTCTGTTGATGTGGAGGAGTTATGAAAAATGTAAAGATAGGCTGAACGCACGATTTGGGGGTATTTTAGCCATTTCTAGGGTCATAAATCGAGAAATATCCACTGTACATCCAAGATTTTACATTTTTCTAAAAGCTTCGACTGGTCTCTGTTATATGGAAACAAGAATAACTGGATTGGTGCAGGCATTATTATTGCAGAGCTGTTTGAAGGTGAAAAACACCTAAAAGTGACATTTTTCAAAACTCTCACCCATATATAATATATATATATATATATATATATATATATATATATATATATGTATATATATATATATGAGTCAGACCCCAGATTTATGTACCAAGTCGTGTTTTTCAGTGTTTTTCACCTTCCATGAGCTATAGAATAAAGAGCTCTGCACCATACTAGGTCTTGTTGGTTTTAGGTGAGAGGGAACACTCTAGGCTTTCAGATTTTTTTAATTTTTTTTGTCTCGGACCAACATTTTAGGATTTATGGCCCTCCAAAGCCAAAAAATACCAAAAAAAACAGGGTTCCAGGCTCTCTTTTTTCTCATCATTTGTCTCCCATGGCCAGGAAACCCATTAGAAGTCTCCCAAATTAACATGGTTCACAAGGTATATGTGTTAGCTATCAGATTCATGAGTTTTTACTGGAATTTCTGTTCTCAATTTTTCATCCCAGCTCTCCTTCTAAAAAATGCCACTCGTGTAATGTCCGTAACGATAACTCTTGATGCCTCAGCCTGGTTACTTCCAATGGCCACTCAATATCAATTATGTATGTCATATATGGGGGTCAATGGGTTCTCAAGCCACGAAAAAATTAGGAGCGTTCCGGTTTTATTTTAGCCTACAGGTACAAAAGAGTTAATTTGTAATGCAGTTAACGTTATGGACATTACAACACATAAATCCACTATAAATCTATAAATACCCAAAACCTATCAATTCAAAGTAATTCTTATCCATGGCTAGTATGCATTCATTCATTCTGGAAGGAATTGCAGCCTAAATTCTCTTCTGTGTACAAGGAAAGGGGTCTTCAATGAAAAACTGTAATGTCCGTAACGTTAACTCTGTAATGTCCGTAACGTTAACTCTGACTGACCGTAAGCACCCCCTGCTGCATTTTAAGACATGCACTACACTAAATAACAACATAATAAGATAGAATGGACATTGCTACAGCACTGTGTGGCATTTAGATGCATTCCTATGGGTATAACTCAACCTTTCAGCCCTCCAACTGTTTTATTGAGTCAGAAAATGACAGAATTCCCACCAAAATCTCACTGTCAAGCCCTAAAACCCTGAGGGGGGTATGTTTTCTGTTGTTTATATAATACCTACACTTACTTGTTATTACTTTAGTGTGTTAAACATGAGCTGGTAAGCTCTTTTTGATTACTAGAGCTAAAAATAGTTAACGTTACGGACATTACAGAGTTAACGTTACGGACATTACATGAAAATTGAAAATCCTCAAGGAGGAGTAAATACTGATGATATGTATATTTTTTCTGGATAGCATGTTGAAGGGTTATCTAATCTAAAAGCCTAATCAAGAAGAAAGAAAAAATGCCATATTTTTAATTTGTCAGGGTAGACTTTGTTGTATGTAATGTCCGTAACGTTAACCATATTTTTTATTTCTTTTGAAAAAACTACTTTCACTCAGTCAATCATCTCTATATTTTAACACAACATGCCCCTATGCTACTTCTATCATCCCAAATAGTTATCTACCCTATAGAACATACTTCGTTTTTCATGGGTGCTTAGTGCTACCAATACTGTAATGTCCGTAACGTTAACTGCATAAAAAATGCCTGTGTTTTGCAATTAGAATGACAAAAAGGGTCTCCTAGTATGCAAAACTATATATATTTTGGAAGTAGATACACTGAAGATGATACACAGTGGGTTCAATGATTATTAAAACAGTTTTTGATGAAGCTAGAGTAAAGTTGGTGATATTTTGTAAATATTTCAACATTTTCAAGATTTTTGGAAAGCCCCCGAAGTGACAATATGAAAAGTATTTGGTTTATGGTTTTCAAACTTGGTATGCCTGATTATGCATAGTGTGGCTACTTGTAAACCAAAGTAGAACTTACTGTGGTGTTTTTCAGACATTTTATCCGATGTTTAATATTTTCAGCGTAATGTCCGTAATGTTAACTCCAGGTTGTGTTTGAGAGTGAATAAAAACTGACCCCCTGGGAGTTAAGCTTTCCCTTGAGTGGATTCTGGGACCTAAGATACTAGTCTTTCAATAAAATGAACTTGTATAAAGATGAATTGAGTTTGGTGAAAAAAAAATTTGATTCAGATTTGGTACCAGATTAGTGCATTTTTAGGAATTCTGACTCATATATATATGTATAGATAGATAGATAGATAGATAGATAGATAGATAGATAGATAGATAGATAGATAGATAGAGAGATAGAGAGATAGATAGAGAGATAGAGAGAGAGAGATAAGCAGTATCATATATAGTTTCATCCAGCCCTGACGTAGGCAAACATTTGTGCAGCTTTGTTCAGAGTAATTTAAGGAGATATTCCACTAAAGACAAACCTACCAATTGACGTCCATCTGTCAATGTCTATTAGTTAAACATTGATGGATTGCTAATATTTGATTTATTGGCAGTAAATCACCCACTTAACAGGGGATTTGGAGGAAAATTTGCCCAGACATATTTCAGCAGCAAATCACAATGAGAGGGAAATGGCTAGAAAGTATTTATTAAAAGAAAATTTGATCAGTCATCCCACACATGATTGGATGAATTGATGGATTTTACCTGTATGACTATAAGCCCGCCAGATTAATTCTTTGTATGTAATGCTTCATGGTCATTCACATTGAGGATAATGTTCAAGATAGTGTCCTTACTATAATTTTAGATTAGAAAAAGGCAAAAATGATCTGTCTTGTAAGGCTCACAGAAATTACTTCTTAAATGATTGATTATTCCAATTTTCTTACTTGTTTAAGGGTTGGTATCCCGGATGCCATTGTTTATCACTTGTCATGACACTAGGGGTTCCAGATGCTTTACGCCCTCTGTAGGTTCCCTATTAAAACAAACTTGTTCAAAGTACACAGGGTATGTTGTGGTAATCATTGGGTTAATTCGGTTTAACTTTAGTTTTGTCATGGATCATAAATGTATTGCTCAGGATTAGATTATATATTACTCACTAATTCCATCATGTCTGGCAGCAAACAACTGTATTTTCTACATTATCATAACCTTCATCAGGACCTACCTGCCCAACCTCTGCCCCATACCAGTCCAATTTGGTGTCACCGAACCTCCAGGCATTGTAGCTTTCATAGTGAGCTGTCACACCCAAAACATTGTGCTTAATTGACAAGGCACATGGACTTGTGCTGGCATCTCTTTCTACACATTCTGCTCAGAAAATATTATTCAAAGTTATAGAGAATAGACATATAGAATTAGTAGAATAGATAAAGCAGTGATTTTGACCAACATTGGCACTTGTGGCGGAAAGCATGCAAATTCGCCTGTAGAGGTGTTTCAACATGCTGAATCCATTTCTAAGTGGAAACATCATTTTTGAAAATTGTTTCTACTTGTAAATTGACTTTGAAATAAAAAAGTAGAAAATTATTAATTTTAAATCATATCAAAATCATCATGCTTCTAGCAGAACAGGAAAGGGTGTACACACACTTAAAATCACTGCCACTCATCCATTTTAATCATAATAGAGTCCAAATAAGCAATGACTCTCTTTCGGACCCTATTTCCAATTGGAGTCAGAGCCTGACTCCCTTTAAAATGAGAGCTATATGACTCGTTTATGTGAGCCCTGGTTTTGGCTCCAAACTGCCTCCAGAACTAGTGCTACCCACCCATATAAATCATAGAGAGTCCAAACTAGTAATGACCCTCTTCTGACTCTCTTTCTGAATGGAGTTAATACCTGACTCCCTTTAGAAAAGGAGCAATGTGACTCCCTTATGTGAGCCCTACTTTTGCCGCCAAAATACCTCCAGAATTATTGCTACCCACCCATAGCATTTAGAGTTCAAATTACTAATGGTTCTCTTTCTGACTCTTTCTGAATGGAGTCAGTAGCTGAGTCCCTTTAGAAAGGGAGCTATGTGACACCCTTATGACAGCCCTGGTTTTTTCTCCAATCTGCATACAAAATAATGGCTACCCACCAATGTTAACCCTTTAAGAGCGGCATGATACCTTAATGCATCATGCCCTTGACTGTCATGATGCATGAATCTGTCTTTAAAGGGTTAATGATATAAAGTCTCTGAAGTTTCTGAATGGAGTCAATGCCTGACTCCCTTTAGAAAAGGAGCTACGTGACTCCCTTATGTGATCGAGCTCTGGTTTTTCCCCCGAAAATTACTGCTACCCACCGATATAAATTGTATAAAGTTCAAATCATCAATGACTCTCTTTCTGACTCTCTATCTGAATG
This sequence comes from Harmothoe impar, assembly GCA_947462335.1. Taxonomy (NCBI): domain Eukaryota; kingdom Metazoa; phylum Annelida; class Polychaeta; order Phyllodocida; family Polynoidae; genus Harmothoe; species Harmothoe impar. The sequence continues at coordinate 57,418,882 of OX381713.1, read as the reverse complement.
ACTACATTTTGAAAGGGGGCTGTGTTAAGGGATACATGTACTAGGTGGGTTCTTTTTCACTATTCATGGTGTCATACATTGTTTCTTTGAGTTAAAAAAAAATCATCTTACATATTTACCTAGTGAGCAGATAAATGAACCTCACACCAAGTAGAGATGATACTCAGCCATAAAGGGTTAAGAATTAACCCTTTGTGGGCGAGCATCAACTGCAGTTAATGCAATGGCTGGGCAAGTATCGGCTATAGTTGATGCCATGGCAGGGCAAGCATCGACTATAGCCATCGTATATCATATCATAACTCTATGGCATTCAGCAATGTCTCCCGCTTAAAGATACATTACTAGGTAAAATTTCCTCTTTTTTCATCAAGGTCATTTGAATATAATGCATTTAATTCTATCCACATTTCTGAAATATTAAACAAATTGGTCAAATATTTGTTTGTGTAAATAAGAACACAGCCTTATAACTCAGGTATAACTGAGAGCCGGCAGAAAACCGGGTAACATAACAGCATCTGGCAGGCTGCCAAGGTCTTGAGTGTCTCATTGGATATGCTAATGAGGAGGTCCTGGGGACTCCAGCGTGCTGGGGCCTTAAGATTTGCTACAACTCAATGAGAACTCAATGTGGGTAGCAGTACTCATTGGCGGATCCACGGGGAGGGGGAGGGACAGGCCTTGCCCCCCCCCAATTCCATTCCATCTGCCCTATCTCCCTTTCCAAGTCATTTCTTCTCCCAATGCTGCAATGTCCTCTCCTCCCTAGCATCCCTGGGCCCACCATATGCTGCCCTGATGCGTGAGATAAAAGATGTATTACTGCCTCATGAAGGGAGTCACATACGAGCTAGACTCCCTTCACAAAGAGAGTCGAATTCATCATTGACCGCAGTAAAAGGGAGTCAGTAAAGGGGTAATGAAAACAAAATGTGGACTCCCGTAAGGGAGTCACATTTACTCTCTTTTGAAAGTGACAACTCCCTTTCATTAATAAAGGGAGTCATTCTGAAAGCAAGGCCTGAGCTACCTTTCTGACATTTTGAAGGCAAATCCAGAGCTCACATAAGGGCGTCACATAGCTCCTTTTTTAAAAGGAGTCAGGCATTGACTCCAATCAGAAAGAGAGTCAGAATCAATCATCAATAATTTAGACTCTCCGATTAACATTGGTGGGTAGCCATTATTTTGGATGCATATTAGAGACAATACCAGGGCTTGCATAAGGGAGTCACATAACTCCCTTTCTAAAGGGAGTCAGCTACTGACTCCATTCAGAAAGAGTCAGAAAGAGAGCCATTAGTAATTTGAACTCTAAATGCTTTATATGGGTGGGTAGCAGTAATTCTGGAGGTATTTTGGCAGCAAAATTAGGGCTCACATAAGGAAGTCACATTGCTCCTTTTCTAAAGGGAGTCAGGTATTGACTCCATTCAGAAAGAGAGTCAGGAGAGGGTCATTGAAAATTTTGACTCTTTATAATTAGCATTAATTTTGGAGGCAGTTTGGAGGCAAAACCAGGGCTCACATAAGGGAGTCATATAGCTCCCTTATTCGAGGGAGTCGGGCACTGACTCCATTCAGAAAGAGTCAGAAAGAGAGTCATTTCTAATTTGAACTCTATATATGATTAACATAGATGGACAGCAGTGATTTTAATTGTGTGTACACCCTTTCCTCTTCTGTATAATCATGGCGATTTTAATTTGATTTAAAAAAATCATTTTCTACTTTTTTTATTTCAAATCAATTTTCCAAGCAGAAGCATTTTTTTCAAAAATCATGTTTCCACTTAGAAATGGATTCAGCACATTGAAAAGGCCCTATGGGCCGATTTTCATGCTTTCCGCTGGAAGTGCCAATGTTAAGGCACTATCTACTGCACTAAATATAGAATCTGAGTCGCGGTCCTAACTGACTGGATACTTTTTGTGGGAGGTGTTTTGATTGATGCATAATTGCCACATTTGTGATGTTTACTGGGAAAAGGGACCTTAGTGCACTCTGCACGAAGGGCCTTTTTCGGAGATCGTGTCACATTTGTGAAACCAAAGAGACATGGCATGATGGGCTATAGTCACTGGTTCATTACCTCTAAGTAATGCCTATCGCTTTGGTTGTAAAGCTAAAACCAAACAGGGTAGAGTTGGAATAGATCCTCTACTAAAACTAAGTATCTAAGTAATCTAAGTACAGGTTATACTATGTCATGTCAGCCACACTTCTATTTTGTGATGTTCAATACATTGGTCACTGTACCTTGTCTAAATTCATGCCCAATTCCACCAATGAAGAAAAGGCTGTGTTTGGTAGGTTTCTGGATAAAGACAACTGTTCGCTGCCACCTGGATGGAGTAGTGGATGGAGATGTGAATTGAGTCATGGACAGCGTTGTGGATGGGGTTACGGATGGAGTACTGGATGAGCTTTTGGGTTGAGAAGTGCTTGGAGTTGTCCCAGGATAGAGGGGGAATTTGTCAATGATACAGTAATTGTCAACCTCCCACTTGAAGACATTCAGATGGCCACATCTTGCCATGTGATTTAGACTTTTATAAGGCCTCAGTCCACCAGCGGTTCCCCTACACCTCAAAGTTTGGGACATGTCCCGTTCTGCTGGTACTTCCTGGCCGCCGAGAAATGCTTTAAACTCAAACCAGCCCTTCTCAGTTTCTGTGCAGTCCATGTCAAAGTCCACCATCCAGTATGAATCTCCATATCTAAGGGAGGAGGGACACGTGTAAAGCATGGTACAATATGTACATCAAGGAAAAAAAGTATCATAACCACAACCTGCTAAAATGTACCAAAGATATAGTGCTAAAAGAGCTAGCATAGATACATGACATTAACAGGAGATTGACCAGTATCCCCTTAGTTATTTTTAAATAGAGGAAAATAAAACCAGACACCTCTCTGTATCAAATCAGAGTGAGCCTGTAAATTAATTGTGATTTTTCTAGATGTTGAATAGAGTGTTTGCTTAAACATTCCTGCCCCGTGCTGGAGCACAATACATTATCACCAGTTGAAAGACAGATATCTGTATCTATATTGGTTTATCTATATTTTGCGTTCTGTTTATTCATGAAATGTTCAATAACTAGTATGGTCATTCCACTATATTTACTTGTTTAAGGGTTGGTATCCTGGATGCCATTGTTGATCACTTGTCATGACACCAGGGGTTCCAGATGCTTTACGTCCTTTGTAGGATCCCTATCAAAATATGGACTAGAAATGTTGGATGCATGCAAAACCAAAATTGGTCAAATTAGATTGCAAACTGTATTAAAAGCACTGTATTAAGAGTATACATCAGATCAAAATTGTAGATTCTAATATTCTATAGAAGATGACAATTAGTACATCTGGTACTTATTGGGTAACCCTTCATCATGATTAAAACTTAACTGTCCAAAGTTGGCAGGACAATGATGCACCTTAAGGCAGTATTCCACTGATGGAATCGATTGTGATTCAGTCGGTCGGATAAGATTCGTCCATACATTTAACATTTTAAACCTTTATCGGATGGCGAAAATTCGCTCGAATGACGTTGGTGGAATACACGCTTTAGGTAACTGCTGTTGGTTACACATGTTCATCACTCTAGGATTTGATCGATACTCCATTAATACCCCATGATGTATGGCAGAATAGCACTGCAGTTTCCATGACTATGATAAGCTATTCTACGTTACCTATGAAAATATGGCAAATTATCTCATCAGGACCTACCTGCCCGACCTCTACCCCATACCAGTCCAATTTGGTGTCACCGACCCTCCAGGCATTGTAGCTGTCATAGTGAGCCGTCACACCCAAAACGTTGTGCTGGATTGACAAGGCACATGGACTTGTGCTGGCATCTCTTTCTACACATTCTGCACAAAATATATTATGTATATAGATTCATAGGAAGTAGACAGTGGTAGAGGTATAGACACTATAGGAAACACAGCCTTGATGCCCAGTAAACAAAAAAACGCTACATAACGTTACATAACTTTTCTCTATGGCTCCTAATTGTGGCAAAACGTTGCTAATCTTAATGTTTTTAAGATTATCTGAGGTTCATAATGACTATTGTCACTGTTTGACCACTTGTTGAGATGTTACAGATAAATTACAGACTTACTCATTCATATCATCCTGACAATTCGTCACATTAAATTACAATAATATACATGTATATTCAATAAGTCAGGAATTGTACCTTGTCTAATCTCATGTCCAATTCCACCAATAAAGAATAGGCTGTGCTCTGTAGATTTCTGTATAAATACAACTGTCCGCTGCCATCTAGATGGAGTTGTGGATGGGGTGGTAGTCGGAGTTGTGGTCGGGGTGGTGGTTGGGGTGGTAGTTGGGGTTGTAGTTGGGGTTGTGGTCGGGGTTGTGGTTGGGGTGGTGGTTGGGGTGGTAGTTGGGGTTGGGGTTGTGGTTGGCGTGGTGGTTGGCGTGGTGGCTGTTGTTGGGGTTGTGGTTGGGGTTGTAGTCGGGGTGGTGGTTGGGGTGGTAGTTGGGGTGGTAGTCTGGGTGGTAGTTGGGGTGGTAGTTGGGGTTGTAGTCGGGGTGGTGGTTGGGGTGGTAGTTGGGGTTGTAGTCGGGGTGGTGGTTGGGGTGGTAGTTGGGGTTGTAGTCGGGGTGGTGGTTGGGGTGGTAGTTGGGGTGGTAGTCGGGGTGGTAGTCGGGGTTGTGGTTGGGGTGGTAGATGGTGTTGTGGTTGGGGTTGTGGTAGATGGGGTTGTGGTTGGGGTGGTGGTTGGGGTTGTGGTTGGGGTTGTGGTTGGGGTGGTAGATGGGGTTGTGGTTGGGGTAGTGGTTGGGGTGGTGGTTGGGGTTGAGGTTGGGGTTGTGGTTGGGGTAGTGGTTGGGGTGGTGGTTGGGGTGGTAGTTGGGGTTGTGGTTGGGGTTGTGGTTGGGGTTGTGGTTGGGGTTGTGGTTGGGGTAGTGGTTGGGCTGGTGGTTGGGGTTGTGGTTGTGGTTGTGGTTGGAGTTGTGGTTTGGGTAGTGGTTGAGGTTGAGGTTGGAGTGGTGGTTGGGGTTGTGGTTGGGGTTGTGGTTGGGGTTGTTGGAAGAGGTGGTGGTGTAAATCGTGGTTCACAAGTTCCACTTGCCCACCTTGCCTCTGTAGAAAAAGTACATGCACATAAATTGGTAAATCATGTAAGGTAGTGCTATCTGGATATAGCTAGTTGATGCTATTGGATACAAGAATTTTATGAGAAGTGGGGTTAATATTATATTCGGTATTTGAAAACAAGACAACTTAGGCCTATGAAATCAATCGGGTTTGTCATATACTGCAACTGCTTATACTTCTGTATACATATGAATGAAAATTGGAAATCTATGTTGTATGCAGTATTTTTGATGTGTCCCAACATTTATCAGAATACTTCAAGTAGATCTAATACTTTACAAATCAATAAGTTTAAAGGAACATCTCTTGAGAATCTCATAATTTGATCATTATTATGGCATCAACTATACAGACCAACATGGATGGCAATAAATGGATCCTGTTCACTGGTGATCTTGATTGCCGCTCTGCCATCTGATTTCACTGTGATAACATCCCCTTCACAGCCACTGTCTGTTGCACAGCCTTGCACAACATTGCAGTAGTCTCCAGGTGGTAGTTGAGTTTGTATCACCTCTGACATGTTTCCATAGTTAGTGATGGCAAAGAATCCCTTTTTACCTCTTGAGAATGCGATCTGGAACAGAATAAGAAATTTTCACATCCACTATGTGGTCAGTATGAAGATACTGTATACTCTGTAGGCAACTAAACCTACCTGATTTCCTTTCATCCACAAGTTAGTTCTGTCTTCACCTGCAGTAGCCTTTGCAAAGCCTGCCATACCAGATATAGCTGTCCACCTGTGCTCACACACCCAGCCGTCCCTACATGTGCCATCAGGGTTTATGGTCACATGTTTAGTGGTAAAGTCATCATGATGAGGGGGTCCTGCATCTTTGGATTGAAAATCATAACTGCTCATAACACGTGGAAACCCATAGTTATTAGCCAAAGTTAAGGCCTGTAAAGATATTGAAATAAGAAAATAGATTATTTATCATTGCTGCTTCATGATTGAATAATTGGAATTATTTTGTTCTGAGTATGTATAAGCACATAATGTGCCTGTATCTGTTTCATATCCAGTTAATGGCTCATGTATTTCACTTATACATGACTGGTGTTCAAGGTAAGCATTTTGTATAAACATTTGTTTTACTATACACGAAAAGAAACAAACTTGTACTTTTCATTGCGATAAAATTCATGTGGACAAAGGAAAAAGTAAACACTAACTTGTGCTTTCTTGTAGTCATGCATCTGTCTGAAGGTCAGAGGATCATCTGCACTACCATCACCTCTCTGGTTGTCATGGTTATCCACAAACACCAAGGCATACTTTGATGGTAGCAGCCCTGGGGTCAAATCCCCAATGTTTATCACCTCCTTTAAACTCCTGATGGCTTCCTTTATTTTCATTCCATATTGAAACTCTGTGACGAGACCAAGATGTGTGTATTCATCTGCTTTTATCTCATTCTTTTGAGCTTTGTCTATCACCTGAAATCACAAAATTGTTATCATTTTCTCTGAAACCCAAAGTTTATTTATGAGTGAGAGATACTTAAGATCTGTTACGTATGTCAGTCTATATTAATAAGGTAAGGTATAATAGTGTATATAAGGTAAGGTATAATAGCGTATATATATATATATATATATATATATATATATATATATATATATATATATATATATACCCAGAGAAAATGCTTATGTGATTATTGTGAATGTTGGTGGTCATGGAAGACATGTATGCCTGTTAAAGGAGGATTAACAGTTAGCAACAGTGTGCCAATAAAATATAAACAAAGAAAACAGATTCACCTCAAGATATATGAATGGTCTCTTGTCAGCAGGAAAATAATCTATGTTCAGATTTTTCAGTCTACTCCAAATTGTCTTTAGGTCTTCAGGCCACATGTGCTTTGCACTACCAATCCTAAATCCGGCCACTCCATATCCAATCAACTTGTTGAGGAACTCAACCTTGGAAATTTAAATATAGCCATGCAGAAGTCATCTTGATTATTTTTAGGGTATTTCAAGACAATTCATTCATATTTTATGATAAATACAACACTTTCACTAAAATAACTTGGAAATGAACTATCATTTTGATTAATAAATATTGATAACTACCACTATATATATAAAGTGAATCACCTGTTTGTCCCGGGTATATTGTAATTTCTGATTGATATCAATCAAATCATTCAGCCGGCATTCTCTTACACTTGAATGATCAGTCCAACTAAATCACACATGGATAAATATAGGGTAAGTAGCCACGCACGGTTACACGCTTAGAAACATACAAATCTACACATTGTTTTGGCATTGTTAGGAAGTGCTCATTTGTTAACAAGTGGTGGTGGTGAAACCGCCCCCCCTCCTTGAACCGGTCGAAAATCAGGGATTTAGGATGATGATGATAACATGATGAACTCAAATACACCCTCCAAACTGTTTTTCTTCATTAATGACACATCATACTGTTGCATAAGGAAACATAATTACCTGTGTGCATAGCATCATTTCTGTTCAATAGTAATTTCACATACAGTGAAATAAAATAAAATAAAGAAGCATAAGATCAGAAACATCAATATTTACTCTTTGATGGTGCAGTTCTTAAAGCATTTGGAGCAGTCATGAAAGTCAGCCTTGTTAAAGGGTACCCCTGGGAAACTGCCATTATCCGAGTTGAAGTAGGATCCTCCAGAACCATAGCCTTCATACCCAATGCTGGCCATGTGATTCAGAACTACATCCACATATATCCTGAAAGTAGATGATATCGTCGCCTCAGTATACAAAGGTCGTAAGTGGAAAATCCATGTTTTGAGATATGAGCAAAATAAGAAAAATCAGTGTGGTCTTCAGGCTGTAATTTCTAAAATATATGTTATATTGCCCCGGAAATTGTCTTATATGTAAACTACAATAAGTATAAACATATTATATAAATGGTACTAAAATATCTTAACTAATTCCTTAATAAATATGGCAATAATGAGGAAAAAATGGGGAAAACTAGGTCACTTACGACCTTTGTATACTGAATAGCATGTATACTTTTGTATATTTAATCAGTAAACAAAGGTGGTAAGTAATTTCTCTAATTCAAAAGTTTAAAAAAATGTTCAAATAGTCGATTGATTTAAGTCTAATGCACACTAGATGAATCTTTTATATTTCTAGTTGCTTATGTTACTTAAAAAGAAGTATACACATTTTGCTGTTGCCTAGCAACAGTGAAATTTCTGCTAAAATGAGGAATTTTAGTCATTTCCCCCTTAAATTCACCCCCTTTACATTTCAAAGTTAACATATTTTTGAAAAAAATATCCAAATGTACACATATAATAGAAATTAAATAAAATGGTTAGAAAAAACCCACAAAAGACACTGATTTAATGATAAAATACATTGGGGTTAAAATTTCCACATCACTTACGACTTTTGCATACTGAGAAAAACATAACTTTGTCAGTTACGACCTTTGTATACTGATCTATTACCCCCCAGAAAAAGATCATATTTGAAAAATTCCAAAAATTTTCGAAAATTTATTGGAAAAAGAAAAATATCCAAGAATAAAAAAAAAATCTTATTTTTTCACTTACAACCTTTGTATACTGAGGCGACGATATAACAATGCAAGTTATAACTTAGGAACATTGGAAATGACTTTTAGACAATTACAACATAATGAGGAGAAATTCTGTCTTGCCAATTCTTTTTCAAATTCTGTGTCACCAATGTGATCCATATCCACATTTTTATCACAGCTTAACTAAGCACCATTTCCTTTCTCTAAAATGCATCCTTTGAATCAGGCTTAGACAATGGTACTAAGTACAGAACACATTAATTAATTAGTATTTCTTCTCTCTGTGCCCCAATACAATACTGTAGCGGGCACGTATCGCTCGGGGCAGCCCGAGCGTGCGTGGAGAGCGCATTGCCCGCCTGTTGGTAGCTCAGGTACCGTAGCGGAGCGGTGAGACTTCAGCTGGCCCTGTGGTGCAGCGGTAGCATACTCAACTTCGGAGCGGAGGGACCGGGGTTCGATTCCCCGTGGGGCTCGACGTTTTCACCGACCCGTTACACTGGTGCCGTGACCAGGATGGGACATCCTGGGTTGGGTATCTGAGCGGTTTCAGCTTCTGCTAGGTAGGTCCGCGTGACCTTGTAGAGGACCTAGCAAAAGTCTGAAGGGGAGTAATGTAGCGGGCACGTATCGCTCGGGGCAGCCCGAGCGTGCGTGGAGAGCGCATTGCCCGCCTGTTGGTAGCTCAGGTACCGTAGCGGAGCGGTGAGACTTCAGCTGGCCCTGTGGTGCAGCGGTAGCATACTCAACTTCGGAGCGGAGGGACCGGGGTTCGATTCCCCGTGGGGCTCGACGTTTTCACCGACCCGTTACAATACCATTGCTTTTTATTCAAAAGAATCCAGCCAATGCCACACATGTAATGCAGATCCTATGCAGTCAAGGAACGTCATGAAAATGAATAAATTGACATGGTCTAACTAAAAAGAAATATAAGGTAAGACATGTAGCTCTCACAATGTGGGGTACTATGTTACCAGTGTTTCCCATATCCTAACTATGCAATATTTTGTACCAATCATTTTAAAAGTATGGCATAGCTCTATTTTACCTGACTCCTACACTGTTACATCGGTCCACCATGTCCTCAAACTGGGCGTCATTCCCAGAGCGGGATTGCAGTTTGTAGGACACAGGTTGGTACCTTTGCCACCATGGTTGGTCATCATTCCGGTTAATCACAACATGTTCATTAGCTGGGGACACCTGTATGAATAAAATCTTTAGATTATGGAAAGCTGAGGTTAGAAGACAATGCATCTATATTATCACCTACCCTGGTCATCTAAATGGTTATAATCATGAATAGAAGTTATTCCAGTTACAATTATAGATACATATTTTATTTCTATACCATATTTTCAAGATCACCTTTTAGTGCTTAAGGAAAGATTTTCACCCTGAGAGCCCTGTTGCTTAAATATTCAAGACAGATACTAATTCAAAAACTGGCATTTCAAACTGTAAGCTAGTTTAAACATGTAGACATAATGGAATTCTATGTGAAACTCTGCTACAGCTAGCCATGAACACATTTAGTTTGAGTCAACTTCCTTACCTGAACACCACAGTAGCCTCTTGGGCCCAGGTAAAGCTCACACTCTCTAGCAACATCTAGCCAATTCCACTCAAACAGGTGGACAATAACCACTCTGTTACCAGCACAGTTTGAGTTGTGATAATTACTCTTTGACTGTGCTATGCCTGGTAAGTGAGATATCAATAGTACTTAACACGTTGAATACAAGACATATAGCTACTTTTTCTACCAATTCTTTCTATTTATATCCAATAGTATTATATACAACATGATTTTGATTGTATATATATTATATTTAGAACTTATGCTAATAATGTAAAACTATCTTTAGCCCTATTTAATGCTCGTTAGAAACCATGTATATATTTATGGCATATTGCCTCAGAGTAGTACTTCTAGCTGTTACAAAAGTATTTGCATTTCTAATAGATATTCCGTAATTACATGCTACAGTATGATTTTAATTTTATGTAACTTTATACAAATGCAGATGATGATAGTAGCTTTCACACCTTCGAATAGAGATTAACATTGTTTTCATGTATCGCCAGTGTCATTTATATTAGAAGCATATTGGTAGCATTCATACTTACCAAAGAGTGCATAGAAAATCAGGACCAATGTTTTCATCCCGAATTGTTACAATCCACTGTCATCAACTATCACATTATACACATATAGATATAGCACGACCTATTGCGGTTCTTCTCTCATACCTTATCTTTGTCATTGATATTGCATTAGGCTTTATTCAATGATAGTCCATTATCAATCAGGTTTTGGAGGTCATTGGTGGTTGGCCTAGGCAACGGCCACAGTATTACCAACACAAGGGGGTGTTGTGCCCGGTATTGTCCACAGGCTACAAAGTGTCTAAATCACATTATGTCCACAGCCTTCAATCACAAGATGTCCACAGTGTGCAGTTTGTCCACCTCCTACCATCACGAAATGTCTATGATTACACTTTGTCCACACTCAACATGCTAAACTATCCACAAATACAATTTGTCCCCAGCCAACCATCTCAAATTGTCTGCAAACGCAGTTTGTCCACACAGCACTAGTGCAAAGTGTCAAAATTCAATTTGTCCACAACAAAACATCATAAAGTAGCCGCACAAAACACTCCACAGCCTGCTATTAAAGAGTGTCCACACGGCACACTTTGTCCACACAAAACCATCACAACGTGCCCACAGAGGACACAAAACGATGTCACAAATTGTCCATAAAACAGGCCACACAAAACTAGCACAAGAAAATCAGTTGAAATGACTCTGCTTATGTGTTTCAAAGTAAACAAAGCTAAATATTAAAATGTGTTTTTTTTCTATCCACATTTCACACCCTCCAAAACAATATTTGCTGCTAATGTGTGCCCTTTAAGGGAGTGGTCATTTTTTAACAACAGGGGGGGGGGTTGGTGGATTTCCGCGCGAGCGGGTCGAAATTTTTTTGGTCCCCCCCGCGTGAGGGGTCGAAACTTTTTTGGTCCCCCCCTCCAGCAGGTTGAAATTGAGCGTGGCCGAACCCTTTGAGCTATAAAAATGCGCGGGCTTTTCCGCTAAAAAGGGGTGTAATTTTTTTGGTCCCCCCCCCTTCAAGGGGTCCAAATTTTTTTGGTCCCCCCCCTTCAAGGGGTCCAAATTCTTTTGGTCCCCCCCAAATCCACCAACCCCCCCTGTTGTTAAAAAATGACCACTCCCTAAGAAAAGAATAGACACAAGGGCTAGATGAGTAAAACTGTAGAGTGAAGAGGAGGAGGAAGAACAGACAAAATGAGGTACAATGTATGACAATAGGGTGTCGTGGTATATTTGTTGTAAAGAGATTGTGTTTTGTGGACACTCATGTTGATTTTGTGTGGACAAAGTGCTTTCAGTGGACAAGATTGCAGTGTGATGACTTTGTGTGGACAAAGTGTGTTTTGTAGACACTGTGACACAGAATGTTGTGGACAAATTGTGGTTCAGAAACACTTTGTGGTGGTAGGCTGTGGAAAAACTTTATTTGCTGACACTTTGGTGTGGGTATGAATAAACTGTATTTTGTGGAAATTTTGTGATATTGAGTGTTGACAAACTGTATTTGTGAATACTTGTGATGGTAGGATATGAACAGACTGATATTTGTGGACACTTTGTGATGGTAGGCTGTGGACAAATTGTATTTTGTGGATACTTTGTGATGATAGGCGGTGGACATAATGTGATGTGGACACTTTTCAGCATGTGGACAATATGGGGCACAACAGGGAGTAGGTGGTGCTGTAGCCTACATCTGATTACATCTGGTAGTTTATCTTTGTCCTTCCTATTATGTAATCAATGTAGTTCAATATACTATAATTAACATAATATATATTATGGTATTTGACCAATGATTTTGGTGCCAATTTGTGACCGTTCTTGCAAATTATGGAGTTCAGTATAGCTTATTATAGCCACATATTTCATAACAGTACCCATGAATTCCAAAAGTACAATCGTACTATGGAATGTTATATGCGCAGACAAGTTTGTATACATAGTTGTAATTTAATCATTTTATTTGACTATAAAAAATCACAGGCATGGGGTGTTTTTCATCATAGTCAAGGAGGGTACATGAATCGAGCGATCAATGTTAAAGATTCTTAAACTATAGCATACTGATAGTATGATCAATGTGAGTCATTCTGATAGTCATAATGTTCATTCTACAAGTTCAATGTATGACTGTGCAATAATCTTACTTCAAATTGCTTGCAAGAACTCTGTTTTTTTTAAAAGGTTTTTATCGGGTCGAATAATACAGGCAAAATACAGTGTAAATATGCTTGTATTAAAACTAGCTATGGCGCCTTGCCTTCCCTCCGCTAGTACCCCTTCGTATGCCATACATATATGAGTGTAGGGTGTCAGGTTGTATACATCTCGATACACCCCTAGGAGGTGGTTATATTTAAGAGCTCTTTTTCTCTTTTATAGCCAGGGTATCTAGCAGGATCCGTACCCACAACCTCAGAACTATTGAGCCCACCAGCTAACCAACTGCTCCATCAGGACTCATGCAATGATACTCATCACCCAATAGTATATGTACTGCTTCTGCCTTTTGAGACCAATGAGTAATGGTATCTAAAAATATTGAGGGGTTTGAACCACATTTGTCCCAATCCCAACAAGAAGTACCCTGTGCCCTAGCCGCAGGACTACACAGCCACATGTGTTTGAGCCTGTTAACCAAGGCCTATGGTGGTGAGGCATTGTCCCATTAGACAAAGTTAAGAGTGCCGTTTAGTTGGTGGTGCTTTTGTTTAAATCAGGGGTTTTCTTTCTTCTTTTTTTTCTTTTTTTTTCTCTTGAAATATCAGAATAGCCAACTAGCTAAATAGGGCCAATGGTGGTGAGTGGTAGCCAATGGGATTCGAACCCAGTTTCTGGAAGTCCAAACTAGAAATACCATGTCCTCAAGGATGTTGACCTCTATGTCTGGCTGTGAGTCTTGGTTCATTGTAAGTATTAGATATGACTAGGTGGTATCAGAATGAGGCTACACTCTTCAAGCATATACTATGGTCATTGTATTTCTATGAGAACACACAGAGTACGTGTTTGATGATCATATAACCTCCTAGGAGGGTTATACAGGATATCCTCTTAGGCCACATGTGTGGAAAAAGAACTGTAATCAGGCTATTATACATAATCAATCTATGCAAGCGAGCTGTATGTTGGAAATATACTCCTGCTGTATCGAGTCAATATCATTGATATAAGCCTCGGCCTTCGGCCTTGGCTTACTAGGGGTCCTAGGTGTTAGGCCATAGGCGCATCGATGTTCGGGAGTTAGAAGTTTAACCAGGTAACACTAGAGGGAGGCCTATAGACTCAGTATTGCCTGAACCCTGATTAGTTACCCCATCTACTGGGTATATGTAGAATTTGAAGTTCTTCACTCTGACTAAAATCGGGGGCGCGTCCATAGCACCTAGGTGCCCTATAGTATAGAGGACGTGATCCAAACATACCATGTAACAATTTATGTGTTTTATCATCTCTATGTATATAATTATGAAGAGGCATTGATTTTAAGATCAAAGACCAAAGGTGTGCTAAAATTGATTTTAATGCAATAACGCATATTTTTTTCTTTTGGAAATCTATAACTGGGCTCTTTTTTATGACCAATAAGTCAACCACAGTATATGAATTCACTTATTACTGTAATGGGACAGAACGGTGACAAATGAAATGAAATTGACATTCAGGAAATCCGATTTATGACATTAAAACGAGATAAATATTAGATTCAGTAATCTAACAAGGAACATTGTTAAATCAACGTTGATTTGAGTCCTTGGTTTACTATTGTAATCTAACGTACTCACCAAACATTGTTCTAACCAAAATTGGTATCAATGTGGAAGTGGCACATTACCAATTTCTTTCAGACGGGCAGGTCATTTTTATTTAAGATCCAATTTTATTACTTATCATTTCAAGCCAGCTCAACCCCAGGTGTATATCAATGACCAGCACGCTTTTGAAACCCTGCATTGTATCACGACAGTACGGTAGGACTTTCCAAGAGGTGTTAGAAATGTTCTATTTAATAACTACGATTGCACAACTCTCACTACACGGGAGGGGGGGTTAAGCCCTTATCCTACAAAATTGCCCTTATCCTACAAAAATGTATGGTTTTGTAGTATAAGGGTTGTCAGTCAGGCCCTTATCCTACAAAACCTATGCATTTTGTACTTCAGGCCCTTATCCTACAAAATTCCCCTTATCCTTCAAAACCTATATCAGGTAGCTTTGTAGTGTATAAGGCCTGACTGATAGCCTTTATCTTACAAACCCTACCATATATATGTTTTGTAGGATAAGGGCAATTTTGTAGGATAGGGCATTTACTGTTTGCCCTTATCCTACAAAAATAGTATAGGTTTTATAGGATAAGGGCAATTTTGTAGATCCTACAAAACTATATATTTTTGTAGGATAAGGGCAATTTTGTAGGTTAAGGGCTTAACAGGGGGTCTATTGACATTGTTTGAATATTATGTTTATTGACAAGATTGCACGTCTATTGATGGGGTCATGCATCTTTAACACAGGTAAATGTATTGCCTGCACTGTAAATAGTTTGTGTAGGTACACATTAGAATCTACTGTAGATCTACAATATAATCTACAGTAGAATGGATTTACAGTAGAACCTACTGTAGAATTACAGTAGATTCTACTGTTTACCTACAATAAACTGTATCCCTAGAGTAGAATCTACCGTACACCTGCAACATTGGCAACCAACCTGCAACATTGGCAACCAACTTTTTACAGTGGGCTAGTCTGTGTGCAGTTTGAATAATGTCATGTACAGATATCAGCCTTGTATAATGAGGTGCTGACTGCTATTATCAGCTGTGCCTTGAAATAACAACAACATAACACAGCATTGTTGTAATTGCACGGTTTAATGTACATATAATTTAAGATGTGAAATGTGTCGTGTATGACTAATCATTTATATAAATTGATAACAATCTTTTATTCCAGATGCTGTTCTTACATTATACCTCTTCCGAGCAATACCAATGAGTATTCAGTATGATTTTAATTATTGAAAGTATTGATAATACAATCATCTTTTTCAAATTCAAAAACATTTACAAAGCCACACCTAGCTAGGTGGTTTTTACTTATAAAAGGTGCCGCAGCACCACGATCACCACGACATGATTGGATTTGTTTAACATCATGCTCATTTGGATCCGAGAAGCCGTTTACAAATGCCTTGACCTCAAACCAACCCTTCTCTGTCTGGGTACAGTCCATCATAAAGTCCACCATCCAGTACCCTGCTCCATATCTGCAATAGTGAGAAATAAATCAATTAGGGAGTGGTCGCTTTTTTAACAACAGGGGGGGTTGGTGGAATTGGGGGGGACCAAAAGTTTTTGGACCCATTGAAAGGGGGGGACTAAAATAATTTGGACCCCTCTTGAGGGGGTGACCAAAAAAATTGCACCCCTTTTTAGTGAAACAGCCCACGAGTTATTATAGCTCAAAGGGGTTGGCCACACTCAATTTCAACTTGCCGGAGGGGGGTGGACCAAAAATATTTCAACCCCTCCAATAGAAGGGACCACAAAAATGTAAAATTAAAGTTCACGCAAAAATCCACTTATACCCCTCTGTTGTTAAAAAATGACCACTCCCTTAGATGTTTTTAAAGGAGTCTTTGATGACTTCCTATGGTGAATATAAGTTGCTATCCAGTAACATGAATGAATAAAAGAATTATAAATTGAGATTATTTAGAATCACAATGTATCAATTCCTAACATACTCGTTGAGGGACTGATACCCTGGATGGGTTCTATCATTGGTAGTCCAGACAGCAGGGGTTCCTTCAGCTTCTTGACCATTGTATCGTCCCTATGATAGACCACAAAGAGTATGTCAATATGATTATGTTACATGGAACAGAAATAATCAGGTACAACTCTAGACCGATTCATTTGTTGACCTGTACTTTGTAAGGAAACATTATACACAAACCCAATAATTGCGCCGTATACATACATGCTATTACAGGCTATCCCATTGAGATGAGGGTTTAAGCATTGCTACCCCTATAGAAAACGTTGTAGTGGAGCAGTGGCCAGTACCCAATGCCATAGGGTAGATTCACCATGAGTCGGACACATACACTGAGACGGACAGTGAAATTTGAGGACGTTCATGTAAACTACGACTTCTAGTGTATGTCTTTTGGAAAGAATAACACTTAAACTTTAAACTAGTTCAAAAAGGAAGAGCTTAAAATGCTTAAATGACCACAAAATCAAGTGTCCGTCTCAAGGTATGTGTCCGACTTGAGGTGAATCTACCCTATACATAGCAGAGGTGACCGGGGTTTACAACTGAGATATTGTTTCCAGTTCTAGTATCAATTATTCACCTGTGCTTTCTGTGCTCCATACCAGTCCAATTTAGTGTCCCCAACTCTCCAAGCATTGTATCTGTCATAAAAACGTTCTGTTCCCAATTGGTTATGCCTAATATCCAAGGAGCACATACTGGTTTCAGCATTCTTTGTACATCCTGCAAGATTAACATTTTATCATTAGTAATAGGTAACCATGATTAGTTTACGGTTTATTACAATATCACAAGGGAACTTTATAGGTTATGATATATACCGGTATGCATGGCTGGCAGGTCCTTCTTCTAGCTGGTAGATATTTACGTTTAAGAAATGAATACCTTGTTGCATCAGCCTGTATGAAGTATGTAGTTCTGTGTCATGTACACACAGAGAAGAAACAGTGTCAAAAGGGAGTCCAGGTTCCCTCCAGAATGATTCTCCTGTTTAGGGGGGTCCAGGTCGCCTAAGGGAGCCTAGGTGACCCTCTGGCTGACCAAAGGGAGTTACCTGGGGGAGTCATGTGACCCATAGAGCTATATGACTACCCCAGTTGACTCCCTTATAGGTCAGCCAGGGAGCCACCTTTAGGCTCCCTTAGGCGACTTGGACTCCCCTAAACAGGGGAGTCATTCTGGAAGCAACCTGGACTCCCTTTTGGCGCTGCTTCTTTTCTCTGTGTAGAAAACCTTACCTCAGCCTAAAATTTATTTAAAAGTGGCAAAATATGCAAAGTGAAAGCTCTTCCACCAGAACATGTCGTCTATATGATGTTCAACTATACCTTCTCTCCTCTCATGTCCAATACCTCCTCGGAAGAAGGTGTATTGAGAAGTTTGAGTGGCCACCTTCATAAAGATCACTGTTCTCATCCATCCAGGTAAAATGGTGGTGGGAGGTGTTGTAGTTTGTGGAGCAATTGCATCGATAATACAGTCATTGTCGACATTCCACTTGTAGACATTTAGATGACCACATCTTGCCATGTGATTGATGTTTGTGTAGGGAGCCTTTCCTCCGACATTCCCGGTGCATGACTTGTTTTGGCCAATGTCCTGTTCCTTCTTTTCCCCCCATTCATCAACATATCCCTTAAACTCAAACCAGCCTTCTTCAGCTCCTGTGCAGTCCATGTCGAAGTCTACCAGCCAATATCCCTCTCCATACCTAAATAGTTTATACGGAAACAATTGTTGTTGTGTTGTTCATTTGTGGATACATCCTAAGGAAAGTGAGAGTAATTGTCGCTAAAACTACCCTCACCTGAGAGTCAGGCAGTGCATGATCCTCAGGTGAGGGTAGTTTTAGCGACAATGACTCTCACTTTTCTGTGTGTGTAGTGTTGAGGCTTCCATGGAATTAAGGGAGCAGAATATTGAATTGAGAGAGTACAACCTAGCTTATTTTGGTAAGGTAACTATAAATTCCTATTAACCTCAAATGAATTTTGCTCATTTGGTTTTCACAAACAGAATGATGGAAGTGATATAGACTTTCATGACCGTACATACAATCTATGACCGCTCGATATCATATAATTGTATAATCGTCTGCTAAGGGAGTGGTCATTTCTTAGCAACAGAGGGGGGGGGGTGGTGGATTGGGGGGGGGGAACAAAAAAGTTTGGACCCCTTGAAGGGGCCCAGCTAACAAAAAAACGTTTACATTAACAGGATTTAACGTTTTTAGAAGGTTTGCAAACGTTTGCAAAAACGTATATAGAACGTTTTTTTAACGTAAAAACGTTGACACTAAATAACGTTTTTATAACGTTATAGCCAAACGTTTGTCTGTAATGTTATATGAACGTTAGTTTAACGTTTTTTTCCATAAAAAATAACCAAATTGTATAGGTATGAATGGTTCGTATGAATAAGTAGCAAAAATCGGGGTAAAATCTGACAAATAGTAGGCCTATGATAGTTTTATAGTTCTTATTTTGCTAAACCTACTATCTTTTGCATTTTGGCTACCACCTAAACAACTCTTAGAATGGGTGGGATTCGAACCAGCGATCTGTGGATCTAAAGTCCAGTGCTCTATGGCCAGGGCTAACTTGGCAGGTGATGCTTGGACCTCATAGTAGGTAAGTGTTATTCAGATAGAGATTGGTCAAAGAACTAGGATTTTCTTTTACAGTTTTTTTTTCTAATTCTGCTTATGTTTTCCTATGACTAGCTGTTTTTATTGTTTAGATATTTTACAGATGATCGCATCTATACATCAGAGAAGATTGGTTAGGATATTGTTGGTCAATTTCTCATAAAGTAGGAAGATGTTGAGAAAAAAGGCTGTCTCCCCTAGATGGCCATAGTAAAAGGTGGTCTACTTTTAAATGTTGCTATATCCAAATCTAGCCTATGAATCATAATTTTCTTTGCTTTTATTACATCATTATATATCAAACTAACATAGTGCTTAGCGATTTTGAGATATCATTGGTAAATCAGAATATATTGAACACTGGAATATCTCTTTAACCCAATTACATCTGGGTTAAATGAGCTAGGTCGGGTTTGCTAAAGGTCCGTATTGCTACTGCTATGTGTGAGTTTAGTGAGCTACGTCACGTTTTCTAATGCTCTATTTTGAGCCTGGTTATACTAAATGCCTCGTTAGCTCAGGCAGGAGACCCTGGGACTGCCAATCTAAAGGTCCTGGGTTCGGTCCTTAGGGTGACTTTTAGTGTACATGTAACTACAAACCAAAGCAAACCTTCTGCAAACCTTTTGCAAACCTTGTGCAAACGTTTTTTAGACGTTTAGAAAACGTTCTACCAAAACGTTTTGGTTAACTCTTTCAAAACGTTTTCTCCCAAACCAGATAGAAACGTTTGCAAACGTTTGGAAAACGTTTCTTGTTAGCTGGGGGGGGGACCAAAAAAATTGCACCCCTTTTTAATGAAAAAGCCTGCGCGTTACTATAGCTCAAAGGGGTCGGCCGCGCTGAATTTCAACTTGCCTGAGGGGGGGAACAAAAATTTTCGAACCTGCTCACACGAAAATCCACCGACCCCCCCCCCTGTTGTTAAAATATGACCACTCCCTAACAATGATCAATTTATTCCTTTTTTTTCCAAATTTACTAACGTGTTTAATGGATGGTATCCTTTATGTGATTTGTCGTTCGTTGTCCAGACTCCTGGGGTTCCAAAAGGTCGTTTACCATTGTAGGATTTCTATAAGAATAATATTATCGTTCATAGAAATATGAATAAAATAGTGTTAAAGGATGCCATAATGTGGTTTACCATATAGTATTCTGATGGAAGAACAGACCAGGATAAATATAACAAAACTTTGTCAAAATAAAGAGTTCGATTGTGTAGTACAATGTTCTTTGACTGTCGTCATAATGCACATTTTATCAACATGATTAATACACGGTGACATTAATGTATTAAAGCCATGAATATAGACCATCTAAAGTAATACAATCTATGAAAGTGTCCTATTTCTATCTATACTTGAACATTCATATGAGATCAATGGAAATCAATGTAACTTATTATTGTATATCATAACGGTGGAGCAAGCTCTATACTTTTAATCCTTTCAGCCAAAAACAACAAATTATACCTCAAACAGTAATCTAAGACAATGTTGGCATCCACATGCCTTACCTGTCCAACCTCTGCCCCATACCAGTCCAATTTGGTGTCACCGACCCTCCAGGCATTGTAGCTGGCATAGTGACCTGTAGTACCCAAAATGTTGTGCTTGATGGGCAGAGTGCAATTGCTTGTTTCTGCATCCTCGGTGCATCCTGTAAAAAATCCATCAAAAATCGTTTGTTAGTGTGATGAAACAGTGTTTGTTATTTATTTATAATTCCTGTAATGTTTATGTTTTTCTATTGGTATTTTAATGCTAACATCATTAGATAAAGACCATCTTATTCATTCATTATTAGAGGGATGTCCAAGAAAGTGCAAATTTACGACAGGAGAATAATTATCGGGATGCAATATGCAAAGACCAATACCTTCGCGCACTTCATGTCCAATTCCACCAATAAAAAATAGATTCTGCCCTGGCTTGGTAAGCGCCCGAATAAGTACTACTGTTCGCTGCCACTGAGGTTTTTCTGTAGTTTTTGTGGTATTCGGAATAGTAGTCCTAGCTGTTGAAGATGGTGTTAAAGGGGCCGTAGTGGATGGTATCACTGTAGCATTGGTGGATGATGTCACTGAGGGTGTTGCTGTAGTGTTAGCGGCTGATGTCACTGAGGGTGTTGCTGTAGTGTTAGCGGCTGATGTCACTGAGGGTGTTACGGTAGTGTTAGCCGCTGATGTCACTGAGGGTGTTGCTGTAGTGTTAGCCGCTGATGTCACTGAGTGTGTTGCTGTAGTGTTAGCGGCTGATGTCACTGAGGGTGTCGCTGTAGTGTTAGCGGCTGATGTCACTGTAGGTGTTGCTGTAGTGTTAGCGGATGATGTCACTGAGGGTGTTGCTGTAGTGTTAGCGGATGGTGTCACTGAGGGTGCTGCTGTAGTGTTAGCGGATGATGTCACTGAGGGTGTTGCTGTAGTGTTAGCGGATGATGTCACTGAGGGTGTTGCTGTAGTGTTGGCGGCTGATGTCACTGAGGGTGTTGCTGTAGTGTTAGCGGCTGATGTCACTGAGGGTGTTACGGTAGTATTAGCGGCTGATGTCACTGAGGGTGTTGCTGTGGTGTTAGCGGCTGATGTCACTGAGGGTGTCGCTGTAGTGTTGGTGGATGGTGTCACTGACGGTGTTGCTGTAGTGTTAGCGGCTGATGTCACTGAGGGTGTTGCTGTAGCGTTGGTGGATGGCACCACTGAGGGTCTTACTGTAGCCTTGGTGGATGGCACCACTGAGGATCTTACTGTAGCCTTGGTGGATGGCACCACTGAGGATCTTACTGTAGCTTTGGTGGATGGCACCACTGAGGGTCTTACTGTAGCCTTGATGGATGGCACCACTGAGGATCTTACTGTAGCCTTGGTGGATGGCACCACTGAGGGTCTTACTGTAGCTTTGGTGGATGGCACCACTGAGGATCTTACTGTAGCCTTGGTGGATGGGGCCACTGAGGATCCTACTGTAGCCTTGGTGGATGGCACCACTGAGGGTCTTACTGTAGCCTTGGTGGATGGCACCACTGAGGATCTTACTGTAGCCTTGGTGGATGGCACCACTGAGGGTGTTACTGTAGCCTTGGTGGATGGCACCACTGAGGGTGTTACTGTAGCCTTGGTGGATGGCACCACTGAGGGACTTACTGTAGCCTTGGTGGATGGCACCACTGAGGGTCTTACTGAAGTACTGCGTGATAGTGTAGATGTTATCAAAGGCGTAGTGGGATCTGTGGGTAGGGGTGGTGGTGTAAAACGTGGTTCACATGTCCCACTCGCCGATCTTGCCTCTGAAAGAATATAATTTCAATTTCATGATTGGTTTTATTATCAACACTTTTGAACTAAAGACTTTAGTCACCTATACTGTAAAACCTTGCATGTTAGCTGCACCTAGACTTTTAGTGTTTCAGGTTATCCAACCTTACTGAGTAAAACCAGGCCGACCCTAGAAATTTTTATCCAATTTTGAAAAAATGTCTATCTATAAAGTAATTTTGGGACTATTTCAGAGTCAATTTGATAGTCCACGAGTCGACGGGGCTGTCGGCGAGTCGGTGCTGAAAATTTTTAAAAAAAAACCCTACCCTACCCAGATTTTCAGACTATGTGACCTGAAACACACCTTTTCTTTTTGGCCATGTCCTAAAAGCCTCACAAGGGGTCTCCTTATGGCAACTTCAGGGCTATATTATGTACTGGATATACTCCTGGGGGTCAAGAAGCAATATCATTGATATAAGCCAAGGCCGAAGGCCGAGGCTTATATCAATGATATTGACTTGAGACACCAGGAGTATATCCGACATACAGCCCGCTTTCATAGACTGATTATGTAAAATAGCCTGATTACAGCTCTTTTTCCACACATGTGGCCTAGGAGGATATCCTGTATAACCCTCCTAGGAGGTTATATGATCATCAAACATATTCTCTGTGTGTTCTCATAGAAATACAATGATCAGAGCACATGCTTGAAGAGTGTAGCCTCATTCTGATACAGCATAGCCATATATAAACTAACCATGAACCAACACTCACAGCTGGCTTCTGGGGTGAAACTCCTTGAGTACATGGTACTCCTGGTTTGGACTTCCAGACGCTGGGTTTGAATCCCATGTTGAGCAGAACTTTTGATATGCCTGACATACATTTTTTATTTCTTTGGCTATTCAGATATTTCAAGAAAAAAAAGAAAAGAAAAAAAAGAAAACGGGGGTGCGGGGGCTGAGCCCCCGAATCATACAACAGCAGCACCAACTAAACAGCACTCTTAACTTTATCTAATAGGACGATACCTCACCAACATAGGTCCTAGTTAGCTAGTTGGTTTTCTGATAATTATTTCAAGAGAAAAAAAAAGAAAAAGAAAAAAGAAAAGGGGGGGTGCGGGGGCAGAGCCCCCGATTTATATGACAGCAGCACCAACTAAACAGCACTCTTTACGTTGTCTAATGGGACAATCCCTCACCAACATAGGCTCTAGTTAACAGGCTCAAACTACATGTGGCTGGGTGATCCTGCTGCTAGCATACAGAGTAGTTCTTGTTGGGATTGGCACCAATTGGGTTCAAACCCCTCAAAGTTTTTGAATAAAATTACTCATTGAGCTAAAAAGGCAGAAGCACTACATATACTATTGGCTGTTTAGTATCATTGCATGGGTCCCGGTGGAGCAGTCGGTTAGCTGTTGGGCTCAATGTTCAGAGGTTGTGGGTACGGATCCTGCTAGATACCCGGGCTCTCAGAGAGAAAAAGAGCTCTTAAATGTAACCACCTCCTAGGGGTGTATATATTTAAAAACATGGGTATCAGTCGCACCCTGACTTTGCCCTGATCCTATAAGCCGCAACCATAGCTTATAATTATATCATGCATATAGTGAATGCCTAACATGACATTATGGTCTGTACAAACCAACATGGATGGCCACGAAAGGGTCCTGGTCGCTCCTGATCTTTATGGCAGCAGTTCCATCTTTTTTCACTGTGATAACATCCCCTTCACAGCCACTGTCTGTTGCACAGCCTTGAACAACATTGCAGTATTCACCAGGCGATAGTTTAGTCTGTAGGACCTCTGACATGTTCCCATGGTTAGTGATGGCAAAGAATCCCTTTTCACCCCTTGAGAATGCGATCTGAAATAGACAGTTATACATATAGAACCTAAGAATGGAATAATAGGTTAGTAGTATAGTATGTATCGGAACGGGACTATAGTTAAGTACTGTTTATTACTCAATCGACATGCAGCCAATCAGAGGCCTCCATTTGACCGGAAGTGACGTCACATGCCCATATATGGGCATACCGGAAGTGACGTCACGTGACCTTGACCTAGTTAGAGGTCAAGGTCATGACTCAGCCAATCAGAGGCTTCCATTTGACCGGAAGTGACGTCACACGCCCATATAAGGGCATACCGGAAGTGACGTCATGTGACGTCACACGCCCATATAAGGGCATACCGGAAGTGACGTCATGTGACCTTCACATGTACATATAAGGGCATACCGGAAGTGACGTCAAGTGACTTTGACTTAGTTAGAGGCTTCTGATTGGCTGGTACACCGGAAGTGACCCATTTATGCAAATGAGGGGCCTACTTCTGGTCAAATGGAGACCTCTGATTGGTTGGGTCATGAAGAAATGTGTCTCTTAATTTAATTTTGTTTAGGAAGTGATCGATTTTAGGATCACGCGACCGGAAGTGACCTGATGAGTCACGTGACTAGAAGTGACGACGACACATACCTTAATTAGACGATTCAGCAGCGACCGGAGGAAGTGTCACTTTAAGAGGACACGCTAGTTAATTGTTATAATTGTTTTACTTACTAATAAAAGAAGACGTATGAAAATAAACACAACAATAATTTTATTTTATTTTTTTATTTTCTTTTTTTTCAATTCTAATAACACTCTATTTTTGAAAAGATGCGCTCAATCAATCAATAACACACTTTTTCATATTTTAAAGGACTCGTTGTCACACCGTTAGAATGCACGCGACGCTTATAATACAAGTAGCGCACGTCATCTTTCTCTATGGTGTAAGTGGCCATTTTTGGTTCGTACCACTTTTGAAATTTATATTTACCGCAAGGAGAGTTTTTCGTTTTCGAAAACATTTAAGAAGACGACTACTTCTGTACACTTTTTTTGAGATTTTCTTTCACTGGTGCCGCTGATTTGATCGTAGCAAATGTAAGTCTTAGGGTTGACACTTGGGATCCCGTCACCTTCTCACGCCGCTTTCTTTTCTTTCTGAAGTATGTCTCTCTCAGGCGAGGTTTGACTACACACAGGCAAACATCAGAGGCACCCAATAGCGCTAATTCTACCTTCAGACAAAGGTCAGGCACGGCTGGCCTATAATAGATGGGTCAAGGGCTATTCTAGTGAGGGTCAGGCTGCGCCGGACATTCAATAAAAAGCTGGAGTTTGGCAAACTTGCTTTTGAAAGTCTGACCATGCGGGATCCTCATGCCATAGTCTGACAATGCTGAACTCTTGGGAGAGTATGCCGGACTCTTGCTGGCCAGACTTTCAAGCAAATTTGCCAAAGTCCAGCTTGTTATTGAATTTCCGGCGTAGCCTGACCCTCAGTAGAATAGTCCTTGACTCATCTATTATAGGTCAGCAGCGCCTGACCCTTGTATGAGAGTAGTATTGGCGACATTGGCCGACTCTGATATTTACCCGTGTGTACGGCGGGAGGAGGGGGTTCACAGCCACTGCTTGCGCTTATAGAGCGCTACTAGCGGAGGTCTGGATGAGGAGACTACGGCGTTTGTCTTTTGCTTGTGCAGCTGCTGCTGCTGCTGCTGACGATGTCACGGATGCCGCTATTACTAATGCTACTAATACTAGTATGAGAAAATACATTTAGTCAATTGATTAAATCAAGGAGGTTTTCTGACTTCAGTGGATCGTTTAGCCATCGGCCACGGGCAAAACTTGAAACCATTTTATACATGGGACAATTGGCAGAGTCGAAACGTGTTGGTACCATAGGGTCGATCATGTTCATCATCAGTTCAGGCAAAGGAAGTGTGTCGACAGCACGCGAAAACTTCATGTCTGAATGTTTCAACACAAGACTTTTTATCACACTCACACAGCTGCTTTGAAGAGTGAATCCTTGACCAAACTTGTGCTTTTCCAACACAGCTTTGGCCTCTTTCTGTGCAGTAAGGGATCTCTCTTTCGGGTTCATCTCAGTGCTGTCTAGCATGTCCTCAAAGTCTTTAACATAATGTTCCAACGGACTACAAATGATGGACTCCAGATCATCGTCTGCATATGTCGTCTCCTCGCACCATATTGTGTCTTCGCCTGTTTCGAATTCCGTCATTTTCCTGACAATCTCCTCCTGAGTGCCTTGCATATATCGAAGCTCCTTCAAGGAGTTGATAACTTGTATGGCGAAGACTGACAAACTTGAAGGAATTTCACCACAGTCAGGCCAAGTATACGGAGCTAAGAAAAATAGCTCTAACAAAATCTTCTCCCTCTGTCCAAATGAAACTACTGTTCCGATGAAGTTGAAGCATGCTTCTATCCATTGCTCCTTGGTGACGTCCTTCCAATGTTTCTTTACCTCACATGCATCATAGGGCACCGTTTCTCTTCTTGCTTCAAGTGGGAGTTGCTTTTTCTTTCTTGGACTCATTTCGAGAGGGTTTAGATGCTCTGTAGCGTCAACACTTTCATAAACAAAGAAAATAGCAGAACTAACCATCGTAACGTGCTGAGCGAGCGTAGAGTGGACGATGCTACGAAGATGAAGGGCGGGTGGAGAAAGTGTGACTGGTGACAGCGGCGTTTCACTCCTTATGTACCCTGTCCTAGATAAGCCTCTTAAACGGCTGAAAAGACTCTCTAAGTACAGAGCTTCTACCGCAGGTGGGTTTAGACTTAAGCAGCTTAGTTCACACACATGTCTGTTAGAAAAAGCTACTTGCACACGCGCCTTCCTTTTTTCACTAGTATTCACCCTCTGCCGACTTATAAGACACCTATACACTCTTTCTCGTGAAATCTATGGAAGATGATGGAAGGACCACTGACTACATTTTCTTTGATCAGAGCGTGGAGGACGGCGTCGAACGGAGGGAACGTTGTGAACACAGCTTATAGGGTTTTTGGAAGAGGTCTTGTAAAGTCAAACTGGCGAGAGAGATGGCGTCTTTCAACATGACAATGCTGCTATGTTGGAAAAAAATAGCGTGATTTTTTCAAAAAGCTTCTATGAAAGATTTGACGTCTTCGTTGTTGTAGTGGATCAAGTAATCTGTCATAGTTTGCTTCTTCTTGTCATACTAAACTTTCTGACATGTGGCGTAGTCGGATTTCGGCCATTTTGACGCCCGTCAGTTCGCTGTCAAAAGTCGATCTCGGTGGCAGGGGTTTTTTGTTTACTAGTTTCTTGGTATACGTCATCCATTCGTAAGTAAAGCAACCTTTCTCTTTGTTTGTAGTGAAAGCTCGCAAATAATTCGCGTAGCTGTAACCAAGTGCTAAAAAAGTTGACTACTACGTCAACTATTGATTGCTTTTCTTTATGACGCTGAATTGTTGGTTTCTTCGGTCTCCGGAGGCAAATAACGAGCGAAGGCGTATTTTTTGATCAGGTTCAAGTCGTAACTCTCCGAGTTGAAGCGTACGACTGGAGCTTGACGGATGTATCTCAGAAGCCGCTTCTTCAGTTGAACTAACGGTTGTCTGGTGTGAGCTGCAGCGAAGCCGCCTGGAGAAGGGGTGAATGTCGCTTCCTCTAGCAGGAGAGCTTCACCTATCGCTACATGTAACTTCGCTAAGGTTGGTCGGTAAACTTCTAGCACAGCTTTCTCGATGACTTTGGCGTTCTCGTTTATGTGATTTTAAACTCGGTCTAACAAGGGGTCGGAATCTGCGTCGGATTCTCTGACGTACGCTGCCCCTCCTACCCCGGAAAGTCGTATGCGACGCTAGCCGACATCGCTGCATAGAGAGCAAAACTTAGGTATCGTTCTTCATTTTTCTACGGGTCGCTCGTGATTGTACGGTCTTTTAAAATTTTGAAACACTTTTCGCAAACGTCCTGCGGCATGTTTTTCTTTTTTTTGTTTTTTTCACTTATTTACCAAATATTAAAAAAATAAACGTTGTTTATCACTTCGAATACTAGACGCCTCTTACCACACGATGCTATTAGCATAGTGAAAGACGTCTGTAGTGTAGGATCGATTTCAACAGATGTCCATCTTACTGCAGGGATCAGACGAGAGTCGTCAACACTGGTGTGTCACAGCTCACTTTTATTTCTTTGGGTACAGCTGCATACAACCCTTGAACATACATTGCGACGTCGCCGCGTCCCATGTAGTCTTCCAACACTTTCATCAGAGCCATAGGCTCAGACGTCTCGTTGTACTTCCAAGCTTTCAGCACTTCATAGACAGGGTTCTTCACAGTCCTGTCAGAAGGCACAGGTTGAGAGATGGAAGTTACTTCATGAGAAGTCAACCCTAAGTAGATCCCTATGGTCTTCCAGTCTCTAGGGCAGAGCTCAGCTAAAAGAGAGAAATATTTCTGCACTTTCCACTCCATGTCTCCACTCTCTAAGCCATCCCACATGTCATGCTTGTCCATGTACTCACGTGAGAATTTGATGAGGTCCATACGGTAAGATTCTTCCAAGGCGGCGGCTAGGTCCTTCCACCTACTAGTACAACTTTTCTGGTACCAAGTAGTGAACATTTCTCTAGCTTGAGTTATGACACTTGTCTCACAACTGAGATATCCCATATCCTTCAAGTTCACTTCAAGGAATGAACCTAACCGTATGTAATCTGATGTCGGCAACTTACCGCTTATTTTCAGTAGCATAGCGTCTGACAAGTATCCTAACGGCTCTGCTTTGAAGTATGATGATACAGGTACTACTGCAGCAGAACCAATAACAGGAGCAGCGTCTGCGCTGGTATCAGACGACTCGTTGTCGGAACAGGGCAACCACATGACTTCGTAAGGTATTGGTGAGGGCAGTCGCCACGGACCGGACGCACTACCAGTGGAAATGAGGTCGAAAAACGGACTGTGCGCCCGTGACCCTTCGGGTTCCTCGTACGCCTCGTCGTCAGCGTCGTTCTCTGTTTCACCCTGTTGCTTTAGGACATGTATGTCTACTACGCGCTGCTGGGGCTGAGTGTCCGAATAGCTGTAAGTCTCAGCGCGAGCAGCGTTGATGGCGTCGGTTGATGAAGCGGTGGAGAGGTTCTGTGCAACGTACTGCGTGTCAGTACTAGTAGCGGTAGTCGCAGCAAGAGGTGTAGCAGCAGCAGCAGTAGCAGCAGCAGCAGCAGCAGCAGCAGCAGCAGCAGCAGGAGCAAGCGCAGCGCTAGCAAGTGCAGCAGTAGCAGGCGCAGCAGTAGCAGGCACAGCAGCAGCAGGCACAGCCGCCTCAGCAAGCGCAGCAGTAACAGGCGCAGCAGCAGCAGCAGCAGCAGCAGCAGCAGGCACAGCAGTAACAGGCGCGGCAGCAGCAACAGCAGCAGCAGCAGCAGTAGCAGCAGCACTAGCAGCACGAGGATCACTAGCAGCCGCAGCAGGCGCAGCAGTAGCAGCAGCAGCGTGCTCAGCAGCAACAACCGTCGCGAGTGTAACAACGTCGCTACTACTGCTGTGTGCGCTCGCTACAGCGGGAGGGTGATAAGACCAAGCGGTTGCGGCGGTAGTCTCAATTTCAGTAGCAAGAGGAGACGCTGACAGTAAACGATCACCGTTCTGCGTATTCTTCTTGTTGTTGAACTCGATTAGATCCTTGGACGACAGTAGTTGTTGTGTTTTGCTCATGGTGGTGCCTGTAGAGAGTAGCAAAAGACTGAGTGAGTGAACGGGTGTTTCCAGGCCTCTTATATACGCCTTCTCGCTTCTAGAGCTAAGCTACTTACAGCTCTCTTCAGCTGCCGCCGGCTGACCGGTGACCATTCACAAAGAGAAACAAAAAGTCATAAGGTATGACGTTTTCAGCTGGATCCCTTTCCCCCGCCCCTTTGAGAGATCGACTGACACGAGCTAAGCTACTTACTGCCTTGTTCAGCAATTCAACGTGCGTTAGCTGTATAAAGGATTAAGCAGTTGCTGCCGCCAGCTGACCGGCGGACATTCCCAAAGAGAAACAAAAGACATAAGTCATGACGTTTTCAGCTGGATCTCTTTCCCCCCTCCCTCTTTTTTTTTGAGAGATGGACTGCCATGAGCGGGCGGTGTACCGACTGTACTAATTCAACGCGCATTAGCTGTATAAAGGATTAAGCAGACATGAGCTTAGAGTGTGTATACAAAAAAACTACAGGAGGCATGTAGTGTGAAGCAGGACCCCCTAAGACGGGAGTGTCTGTCTGTGAGTAGAGTCGTGTGCATGTGGTGAGCGACTTAAGTGTAAAACAAAAAAAAATCACCGCCTCCTGCCGTGGTGAGTAGACTGGCCGGCGGCGGCCGGCTAGTTCAATAGGGGTGACAGCTGACTAAGGCTGTGCATGAAAATCCGATTTTCACCTGACCTCTGACGTTTGTTACAATGAATGCCAAAGGGGGAGAGAGTTGTCCTCAGGTAGGGGGTAGGAGGTAAGGCTAATGGATAAGGAAAAAAAACACCATTTTCAGCTGGCCACCACAGATGGCGATGACATACCCCTCGGCATCTAAGCTCTTAAGAAGCTCTTACGGAGCGGAGCGGCTGCTGGACAGCTGGGGTGAGTAGACCGGCCGGCGGCGGCTAGCTAGTTCAATAGGAGTGACAGCTGACTAAGGCTGTGCATGAAAATCCGATTTTCACCTGACCTCTGACGTTTGTTACAATGAATGCTAAAGGGGGAGAGAGTCGTCCTCAGGTAGGGAGTAGGAGGTAAGGCTAATGGATAAAGAAAAAACACCATTTTCAGCTGGCCACCAAAGATGATGATGACACACCCCTCGTCATCTAAGCTCTTAAGAAGCTCTTACGGAGCGGAGCGGCTGCTGGACAGCTGGGGTGCTGTTGGAAATAGGATTAAACTCTCTCTGTATAAAAGCTCTGATTTCTGTTGGAAAAAAACCATATCACCTTTGACCACAGTAACGTCTACTACCACCACCACCAGCACCACCGCCGCTGCCACCGCCGCCGCCGCCGCCAGTCACAGCTGATCACCTCATTAAAAGCATGTGACGTCGTCGCTTCTAGTCACTTGCTTCATCAAGTCGCTTCCAGAGACACGCTTCTTCCTCTCGAGAGGAAGAATGACGTATATAAGGAGGCTGACACGTGTATAGGTGCCTTATTAGTCGGCAAGGGGTAAATACTAGTGAAAAAGGAAGGCAGGTGTGCAGGTAGCTTTCTAACAGACACGTGTGTGCACTAAGCTGCTTAAGTCTAAACCCCCCTGCAGTAGTCAAGTAGCATGTGAAAACTTACTTAACAGATCACTTAATTGAGTAGAGACTCTGTACTGAGAGAGTCTTTTCAGCTGTTTAAGAGGATTATCTAGGACAGGGTACATAAAGAGTGAAACGCTGCTCTCACTCATCACACTTTCTCGACTCGCCCTTCATCATCGTAGCATCGTCCACTCCACGCTCGCTCAGCATGTTATGAGGGTTATTTCTACCTTTACAGCTTCTTTTCTTATCGAAGTGTCGACGCTACAGAGCATCGAAACTCTCCAAATGAGTCCAAGAAAGAAAAAGCAACTCCCACTAGAAGCAAGAAGAGAAACGGTGCCCTATGATGCATGTGAGGTAAAGAAACATTGGAAGGACGTCACCAAGGAGCAATGGATAGAAGCATGCTTCAACTTCATCGGAACGGAAGTAGTTTCATTTGGACAGAGGGAGAAAATTTTGTTGGAGCTATTTTTCTTAGCTCCGTATAGTTGGCGTGACTGTAGTGGTGAAATTCCTTCAGGTTTTTCAGCGTTCGGCATACAAGTTATCTGGTCTTTGAAGAAGCTTCGATATATGCAACGCACTCACGAGGAGATTGTTCAGAAAATGACGGAATTCGAAACAAAAGAAGTATGGTGCGAGGAGACGACATATGCGGACGATGATCTGGAGTACATCATTTGTAGCCCGTTGGAACATTATGTTAAAGACTTTGAGGACATGCTAGCCAGCACTGCGATGACCCCGAAAGAGAGATCCCTTACTGCACAGAAGGAGGCCAAAGCTGTGTTGGAAAAGCTCAAGTTTGGTCAAGGATTCACTCTTCAAAGCAGCTGTGTGAGTGTGATAAAAAGTGTTGTGTTGAAACATCCGGACATGAAGTTTTCGCGTGCTGTCGACACACTTCCTTTGCCTGAACTGATGATGAACATGATCGACCCCATCGTACCAACATGTTTCGACTCTGCCAATTGTCCCATGTATAAAATGGTTTCAAGTTTTGCCTGTGGCCGATGGCTAAACGATCCACTGAGGTCAGAAAACCTCCTTGATTTAGTCGACTGACTAAATGTATTTTCTCATACTAGTATTAGTAGCATTAGTAATAGCGGCTACTCGGTCTCGTGCAGCATCCGTGACATCGTCAGCAGCAGCAGCACGATCAGCACAAGCAGCAGCTGCTGCACAAGCAGCACAAGCAGCAGCATCTGTCAGCAGCATCAGTGACATCGTCAGCAGCAGCAGCAGCAGCAGCTGCTGCACGAGTAGCACAAGCAGCAGCATCTGTCAACAGCATCCGTGACATCGTCAGCAACTGCAGCAGCTGCACGAGCAGTACAAGCAGCAGCAGCTGTCAGCAGCTGCAGCAGCTGCACGAGCAGCACAAGCAGCAGCACCGACAGCAGCAGCAACAGCAAATCAGCAGCAGCAGCAGCAGCGGCAATGTGGACCGCTAAATTCGAGATGGTGACATATCTGTTTCTTAGAATCGACATTCGACATGAGGTCTAGTGACATTTGACATGAAGCTTGAAAAACATAGTGACAGGTGACATGAGCAATTCTTAAAATCGACACGAGATATGAGCATAATTAAGCGACATCGACATGTGCCATGGCTATTTTTTATTTTTTTTGAAGACAACCGCCATAGCTTCCTTATCCAGACCTCCACTAGTAGTGCTCTATAAGCGCAAGCTTTGCCTTAAGAGAGCTGTGGCTGTGAACCCTCTCCTCTCTCCGTACACACAGGTAAATATCAGAGTCAGCCAATGTCGCCAATACTACTCTCATACAAGGGTCAGGCGCTGCTAGACTATAATAGATGGGTCAAGGACTGTTCTACTGAGGGTCAGGCTAGGCCGGACATTCAATAACGGGCTGGACTTTAGCAAATTTGCTTGAAAGTCTAGCCAGCAAGAGATGCACATCATCATAAACGCGATCATGATACCTTTCATTGTAAGTAGACTCGCCTCTCTGCCCTCTCTTTTAGAGAGGGCAGAGAAGCGAGTCTCACTCTTAAAAAACCCTGCCCCTCCCCCCCTCCCCCCCTCCCCCCCCATGCATCTTAAAGAGTGCCCCCCAGAGTGCCCCTCTCCCCCCCTCCTAGAAAAAAAGAGCCGTATTTTTAAATTATTTTTTAGCAAGCTTTTTCAGCTTGCTTTTTTTTTCTTTTTTTAAATTTATTTATCCATCAAAATCTCAAGTGACTTATTTTGAAAGCCAACCTAGTAGTCACGTGACCCCCTTAAGTAGGTCACTTCCCGTCACGTGACCTATTTGAATTTCCCGCCAACATGGTGGTCACGTGACCCTCTTAAGTAGGTCACTTCCGGTCACGTGACCTATTTGAATTTCCCGCCCAAAGGTCACGTGACCGGAAGTAGGTCACTTCCGGTCACGTGACCTATTTGAATTTCCCGCCAAAAGGGAGGCCTCTCATTGGCTGCTTTTGAATTTCCCGCCAAAAGGGAGGCCTCTGATTGGCTGCAGGTCGATTGAGTAATAAACAGTACTTAACTATAGTCCCGTTCCGATACATACAATACTACTTAGGTTAGATGTCTATTTTGGTCCTGCTATGCCTCTTTCGAAATGCATTTCATTGTACTGTCATGGCTATAACATAATCAAAAAATATATCCTTTCTTAAATCAGTTGCATAATCAAAAATAGAGCTAGTTTGTCGTCGTATCCATGAAAAATCCATACTGTGACAATATTTTAACAACATTATCAATATTAATGATACATTTTGATGTGGTCTCATAAGAATACTGATGTCACAGGCTATCAAGCACAGTCATTATGTTTCCAATTCCAAATAATAATATTTACCTGGTTTCCGCTCATCCACCAGTTTCCCCTCTCTTCACCTGAGGTAGCCTTGGCAAAGCTTGCCATACCTGAGATAGCAGTCCACCTATGTTCACACACCCAGCCATTACCGCATGTACCATCAGGGTTTATGGTTACATGTTTAGTGGTGAAGTCATCCTTATGAGGGGGTCCTGCATCATTTGTCTTAAATGTATAACTGCTCATAACTCGAGGAAACCCATATCCATTTGCCATAGTTATTGCCTGCAAAAACATGTGTAATCACATAGACTAGGTTGCTAGATGTTAAATGGTGTACATTTCACAATATACATAATATTGGGCTATAATTATTTTTCTTAGAACACACATTTCTGAATTCAAAATTGAAACTTTCATCATCTGTGTGAGCATAGCTGCCCATGTAACACTATAAATATTGAGAATGGAAGAGGGAATTTTGATGAAATTCCAAAGTCAACTTGCCTGTGCTTTCTTGTAGTCATACATCTGTCTGAAGGTCACAGGATTGTCTGCACTACCATGACCTCTCTGGGTATCATGGTTATCTACAAAGACTAAAGCATCCTCTGAAGGTAGCATCCCCCAGGCCACATCTCTAATGTTGTACACATCCGCTAACGTATTGATTGCATATTTGATTTTTGTGCTGTAGCGAATTTCTGTGACAAGACCAAGATGGGTGTATTCCTCTGCTTTTACTTCATTCCTCTGGGCTTTGTCAAGCACCTATAATAATCAGAGACAATTGTGGCATAAGTATTGATATCCTCATAGAGAGACACAATAATTATGAACAGCGGACAGTGTTCATGTTTAGCAGTGAATAACAGTACAATATGCACAATGAGAGGCCTGGTCAAATCATGACATAAGCTGTTTTAACTAATGAACTATTGATATATAACTATCTCAGCAAACTTTGAATTTGTCTCAGGAGTGCCATCCTTTAGGATCATGAGATATCAATGGCATCTAGGATAAAAGCGGTCTGTCAAAGCTGGCCAATAATTCGCAATAACGTGTGATCAGTAAAAGAGGGTAACTTGAGGGTAATTATGAGCAATGTTTATCCAGCAGTGTCCACAATTTTCACATTGCCATTAGCCAATCTATCCCAAGATAAATTTACCTCAAGATATATGAAAGGTCTCTTGTTGGAATCAAAATAATCTGTGTTCAAATTTGTAAGTCTGGTCCAGATGCTCTCAAGGTCCTTAGGCCACATGTGTGTAGCAGCCCCGATGCGGAATCCAGCCACTCCATATCCAATCAACTTGTTCAGGAATTCAACCTTTAGAATGGTAGAAATAGTTCCATAAATAGTTCCACAGTTCTACATTATTTTTAATGTTAGATGTGGATCTTACAAATTAAGTGTTGCACACAACTTTCAAAATATGGGATATAATGTAAAATACGTTATCATTTCATTACCTGTTTATCTTGGACATACGTCAAATTTTGGTTGATGTCTATAAGATTGTGTACACGGCAACCCCGTACACTTGAATGCTGTGTCCAGCTGTTAATACAAGTAGTGGAAACATTTATCGTCCCTTTGTTTAGATCAAGTCAATGAATATTACTCTACGCTGAAGAACATAAATAATGTGAAGACCATGGTATATACTGATATGATGTATCCCATAGGCAGAGCTATCATAAATAGACAAATGCCAACGCCCATTGATACTGTCTCTGCCGTATTTCACGAGTGGGGGCTGGGGCCATATTCCACGAAGCCGCAGAAGCCCCACCACCCACGAGTGAAATACCACAGGGAGGTATCAATGTAGTTGGCAATTGCATTTATTTTTCATTTGAGGCATTTAATGAAGAAAATCCAGCTTTTTCTTAGTCCATTGAATACGGCCACATTGTATTCAATGGGAGGCATTGAATATGGCCCTTCCCATAGTTAAGCATAGTAAAGCTCGTATTTCAAATAAATAAATGTGTATTCCCGATTTGAAAACGACCTATAATATACGTATAAGGCTGGATTAGTTCAATTACATATACATATACTTTGTAACGTTTATGCATAGAAAGGCATTTACTCTTTGATAGTGCAGTTCTCAGAACATTTGGAGCAGTCATTGAAGTCTGACTCAGTGAAGGGTACCCCTGGGAAACTGCCATTATCCGAGTTGAAGTAGGATCCTCCAGAACCAACGCCTTTATATCCAATGCTGGCCATGTGATTCAGAACTACATCCACATATATCCTGGAAAGAAATTTGGGTACTGATAAGATCGTGTATGTAAATGAAGTATGCTTTCATATTTAAAAGTTTAAAAAATACATGTTTCAGATCCAGGTAGTGGGTACACTGTATTTGTTTAGAATTAAAATGGTTATGAAATACAGGAGTGTTTAAGTCAAAATAACAATTATTTTAAGTCACTTCAATATGTTGAAAGAGTCTCATCTTCTGGCTATGCATTATGTACCATAAACTCTAAGAACAGTGTGTCACGTTAACACACTTATCAACAGGCTTTTCTGCAGCCACTTTTAACACATATTTTGGTGTAACACACTACACACTATACAGGTCCGGTAAATGGAGGAAAACCCTCCCCAGAGCTGTTATTTGCACCAGTGTTTATTTTCACAACGCAGGTAGGTGTGAAAACACTGCAGGGCTAGAATTAGCAACGGTTTTGCTTGTAGCATAAACACTGCAGGGCTAAAATTAGCAATGGTTTTCTTATAACCCATTTGCTGAATTTTCTATCAATTTGCTGTTAAATGTATATATCCCATAAGATAGATTAGTGTATGCTATACATGGGGAATAGTGAATCATACAGGTGATTGCCATGAAATCACATACAAATAAGCTTTTTCTTTAGACTTTCCCTCTGTAATCCTCCATTTCACCCAGTAGGCAGTGAGCCCTGCAGTGTTTTCACACCTACCTGCGTTGTGAAAATTAACACTGGTGTAAATAACGGCTCTGTGGAGGGTTTCCCTCCATTTCCCGGACCTGCTATACACTCTTTCCCAAAAGTGTGTTGATCTCTAAGGTGTGTTGCAAATATGTGTGTGTACCTGCTTATGCATGTTCCCGCAACACACTGTTCTTAGAGTGTAGGGCAGTAGGATAGATAAGAAAGGTAGTAATATTTTCCAATCCTCTGTAATGATGAAAATCATACAATATACTAATCACTGCAGGCTATACAACACATGTACAAGCTGTGTGAACCAACCTGACTCCTACACTGTTACATCGGTCCACCATGTCCTCAAACTCGTCTTCATTCCCTGAGCGGGACTGCAGTTTGTAGGACACAGGTTGGTACCTTTGCCACCATGGCTGGTCACCACCTTTGTTGATGACTACATGCTCATTGACCGGTGATACCTGGAAAATGTGACTTCTAAAGAACCCTAACAGTATAATTCCCAGCAGAGTTGGATTTTCCACAAAGAACAGCCAATTAATGCATTGGGTTGCATCGTGAGGCACTATGCCTGAATTGATCAATCTGATAAATGGAAGAGCTCCACTTTTCTTGAAGTGGCATGGTCCGAATTTTTTCCATATTTTGATTTCTATTTAAATAAGAACACAGGTATAGCCTTTTACAGTGTATTTTCAATGCTTGGAATTATACTCCAAAAGTCTTTGATTGAGCAAAAAATTGATTATTTGCTGAGAACTACCGTAAGCTAAATTCTAAGGGGAATGATGTTTGATAATGTAGATAGGACATGAAGTATAGCCATATTGAACATTCTGAATCA
Source organism: Harmothoe impar (assembly GCA_947462335.1). Taxonomy (NCBI): domain Eukaryota; kingdom Metazoa; phylum Annelida; class Polychaeta; order Phyllodocida; family Polynoidae; genus Harmothoe; species Harmothoe impar. The sequence continues at coordinate 57,380,595 of OX381713.1, read as the reverse complement.
GTTTTAACAAAATCTATATTTGAGCCCTAATCATCAGACTATGCCATTTTAATAGACAACATTTTAGATATTGTAGATAATTCATGTCAATAAGTGAATAGCAGAATCATTACTTACCTGAACACCACAGTAGCCTCTTGGGCCCAGGTAAAGCTCACACTCTCTAGCAACATCTAGCCAATTCCACTCAAACAGGTGGACAATAACCACTCTGTTAGCAGCGCAGTTGGAATTGTGATAATCCCGCTTTGACTGTGCCAAGCCTGACATTGAGAAGAGCTTTAACACCATTCAACAGAGCATTTTGTTATTCAAGGTTTAGCACTAATATAAGAGCATGCTTGAAATACTTAGTAGTATTTTACTACAATATTCAAGTCCATAAATGTTTTGATATATCAATGATTCACTTTTATTTTGATTATGGGTGGTGTGATATATTCCCTAAAACCAGTTTTTTTTTATACTCTTACATTAAATGATAAATGACTGTTTCAGATTTTTTGCGAACCGAATCCTACTAGTTTCGATGGATTAACCATCTTTAATTGTGACGTGTATCTTATGATCCTGCATAGATATGGCTAAAGTTTTGGCTACAAATCTGAGAGGTCTGGCTGGGATTTTATTGGTCAATTCGTCAAAAAGTTCAGAAATATTTTTTGAAAATAGGGTTTTCCCCAAACACCCCGTCAGTAAAGACTGTCCCATCTTTGAATGTCAAAATAACGAAATCTAGTAAACTGCAGTGTTGATTTTTATTGCTTCTATTACATCAGCATAATCAAACTAATAATATAATCTGATGATCCAAAGTTATAAATAGATACTGTTGATAGCTTGAAATTGACTGAACCTTCCCTGATGCTTTTAAGTATACTTACACAGCAGTGAGAAGAGGACCACCACTAGTGTCTGCATCCTGTCCTGGTGACTCCAACTGCTCAACACCTACTGCATGTGAGACATACAGGTACCCTGGAGTCCAGGTGTGCGTCTTCTCTCTCTTGTGTCAGTCTTATCTTTGTACTTGACTTGCATACACCCAGACATTGGCCTATCCCTCTTGTGTAATGCATTACTGACACTGTCCATTCGGGTTAAAGCCGCAGCGCCCCTATATATAGGACTGAGTACCTGTCCCGCCTCCACGTTCTCCGACTGTCGCTAGAGGCGTACCGAGATCTGCGCCGTTGGTGTAAGACATAGGACTTTTCCCCACTTTCTACATATCTTAAGTTATCTCCAGTATCGGAAGCTGCTGGGGAATCTATCATCTCAAGTTTTCTACTGACCTTACTTATGATCACCAAGGGAAATACTACCAGGCTAAAGTTAATACCCTTTCTTGATGAACCATCTTTGCTATGTACAATATATCTAAAGGTACAGGGACATGGAACACTGATAGCTCAATACATGGATTGAATAGACATTGAAATACAGATGATATTATCTGGGTGCTAATAGATGCACACGCCATAGCTGAAATGATATATACGCTCCCCTTTATCACGATTATAATACACTAGTCCTAGGCGCATAGCACATTTTAGCATTAGGCCAAAAGAATATTTGTTTCAGGTCACCCGACCGATCAAATCAAGGCCAACCCAGCGTTGTTGTTTTTTTGCAATTATGAAGACATTTTCGTCTTTTTAACCTTTATTGGTCAATTTTAGGATCTTCGGAAAATCCAACCACACATTTTCCTTACCATGTTACCTGAAACAAACCTTTTTTGGGCCTTATCTAAACAGGTGCCTTACAGGCTATGTGGTATGCAATTCAGAACTACGCAGTCTATCATATACATGTAGCCGTGATTATGTAATAGTAATCATTGAGTCGTGATAACTGATAGTTTCTTATATCTTATCTTAAAGATTAGGCAAGTGTGGTATAGGCTACTGGTAGGATGCAGATTGAGACTATTTAGTGGTCTCAATTATCACGTTATAATTCTATGGGAATGCCACTTGAAATAAATAGCTCAATAAAACCACCCCTTTCTTTTTCTGAGAGAAACTCACATTCTCCCAGTACAAGGAGACTACTGTGTCCATTACACCACAAGGTTCAGCCGTAGATATTTGGGGTAGTCTATTCTCCATAACTTGTCCTCATATTTACCACTAACCGGCTGGTGACAGCAGTAGTAGCTACAACGTTTAGAACCTGGTATTTCAAATTGACCAATGGGAGAGCTGGGTTTGCGGGTGTCTATATGCCGTAGACCCCATGGTCATTTAGGGTAATTAAAAGGTAATAAAAGGGTCATTAAATACCAGGTTCTAAGTCGGATAGATCCCATTAACTCGGGGACTATGTCATTTAGACAGCCTCCCTACGGTCGGTGTCTAAATGCCATAGACCCCTCGTACAGAGATCTATCCTTAACGTAGTTCCCCATACTCCCCCCAGACCATATAGACCTCTGTATTAAACCATTATAACATCATAAGATGTAGCCCTAATTTGATTAAGGTGGGTCGCTACTCTTTGTTCAAAGTTAGCAGAATCTCTCAATAATTTGCAAACACATGAAATTAATTTAATTAATAATTCGAGGGTTTTGTGCCTTAGAAAATAAGGAATGATTAGATTTCATATTCAGAGCATTGTATGATGGCTAATATCTGCCTATAAAAATTCTGTTTAGATAATCTTGATTGTTGTAAGCACGATGACAAGCTATATAGCATTTCTGAGAAGATTCATTAGTTAATAATGTCAATGCACGAACTCATGTCAAAAGTAGGAAATATTATCGGCTACAAATATATCAAATATTAAAAGTCTGCCTAATTTTTAGATATGGTATGGAGGTCCCATATATGTATCAGCATATGTAATATGGGATAATACTGATACCTTTAAGCTATATGCGCAAGGACCTGCGCAATAGGTTCATTTTCAACAGGTAGCAATCCACCTTAAAGCCATTAGTTTGAGCACCATTAGTCGGACTGAACCACCACCTGGTGGGGATTTAAAGAACCATTCACTACTTTCCCAGCCCTTCCCATCATGCAATGCGTAGAGTACCAGAGTCCACGACCTGCGTTCCTCGCTCTGCGACCAGGTTGGAAGGATCTAATGCTTATATCTGTGAGCGGCCACACGGAAAGGATACCCAGCCCCTATGCATTTCACGAGGGTCACAAATAATTGATAAATTCTCTTCTGTTTCTTTTACTCGAGGGTTAACTGCTTTCCAAAAGTTGTGAAAACATAACTGAGATGAGAAACCTTAAATATTTCTATTTGAGTGTCAAGAATATTTCATGAAACGATTAATGTAAGTATAGCTAAGCAGAAAGTATAATCTGGGAACATCTAGCGGGACTACCTTTTGTGTACAACCCTTTACAAGAGGCGCATAATGGCTGCCGCGGACAAATGATAACCAAAATAGGAGGGCTATGCAAAACTACATCGGTTCACTCGACACACTCCAGATAATAAGGAACAACTGCGATTACCATATCTAACTGTGTCATAGGTAATCCTTTGATGTAGTGCTTCAGCTTGTTGATCCATTGCCGAACTGCACTTGGCATGCCTTGTTATGAGAAATCCTTGATAGTGCCTTTTATTGGCCTCCAAAGACTGCTACAGAGTGTAGGCCGGACAGCATTATCTCATACCCTCAGGTGATATTTCCAATTAAGCTGTCATTCAGTAGGAGTACGTTGATTCACAATGGCACGTATTTTTTGCCTGACGTTATTGCTTATTGGAGCTGGTATGTAGTAAATATATATATTCTTTCTTTGATTAAATGGCAGTTTTTCTCTCATATGTGCTGTAGTGTAACAGTGCACAACTGTAGCTGTTCTGTCTGTGTGTTAGTGTTTTCCATCCATCAGTGTACTGTCTATTAGTGTATGCTGACGACCTCTGCAGTGCTCAGTCAAAACTGACAGGTGATACACTCTTCAGTTTGAACCAACCTTGATAGGGAAGACTGACCTAAAGGTAACCACGTACCATGAGATATACACCTTAATATTGTAGTTATTTATGTATGGTATTGTCTTTATTTGTCCTTCGCTGGAAAGTGTATCACTTAAAGGTCAAATCCCATAACGCGAAAAAGGGGCAAGAAAGTATTGATTATTGACATAAAAACAATGGGAAACTGTTGCCAATATTGAAATCGCAACACTTGTCCCATGATCTTATGCCTCTCCAAATCCCACAGTGGTCAATAATAGGCAAGGAAAGTGTTGTGTGCAGGACTGGTTAATGGATCCATTTGAGGGGAGTTACTTCACAGTATGATTTGTCCTCACTATTCCCTCTTAATTAGCCTAAAGATATTCAGAGTGCCCCCCCCCCTATATAAACCAAATCATTGACATATTCCAATAAGCAACATTTTCTAGGCCTTCTGGGGGAAAATATCTAACTCTTTTGATCCTTGCGATTTCCCAAATAACAAGACAAAGGCAACACTTTCTCACCGATTTGGACCTGTCTTAGCCAATATAGGGCCCAAAATCGGCAATAAGACAAATTCACAACATTTTCTGACCCTCTCTCGCGTTGTGGTATTTGACCTTAAAGTGTACTATGATACACAAAAAACAGGGCCTATCATGCATGAATGACTACAAAATTAAGGTGGACATCTCATGGTACGTGATTACCTTTAGGTCAGTCTACCCTAATCAATATTATTTCACCACAGGGTTGTTCATGTGAAACCTAATCGTAACCATTAAAAAATCATTCTTCAAAATGACCTTTCTTTGTTGACTTGGTAACAGAATGAGTATACAACAGGTAGTTTTGTATGGGATTATTTATCTAGCAATCAATTATGTCATGGCAGGACTTTTAAGCGCTATTCAGCATTCCAAAATGGAGTTATCATACTATAATTACAAAAATGAAACATAAGTACAAAGGTGGTTTAGGTAGTATTGTTATACACTGCACTTCAGGGGTGTTAAGTATTGAGAGGAAGAGTTTTCAGAGTGTGCCAATGTCTAGACATTAAACTCATGACGATCCTGCTGCTATTCCAGACAAAGTTTGTGACTGGCCTTCTCCCTTTTTAATTACTATTTTATTCCCATACCTGTATAAGGGCGGATAAGTGTACTATGACAGATTAGGTCGCACACAAGTTGAACCTTCAGATAATCTACTTAAACTAGTTTCGGGCTTTTTCTAAAGTTATTTACACCCAATTAATGATACAGACTCCCTAGGATTGGACATCAATTTCCACTTATCATGCTAGGACTGATTCATTGGTGTCATTTATAACTATGTCTACATTCTTGCTTGTAGCAGTATCCCTAGGAAGCACAAGCAATGCCTCCACCCCGAAAGCCTTCTCCATCAACTCTACTTTGTCAACGACTGTTACAAGTGATGACCGAAGAACAACCACAATTACTACAGTTACAACGATACCATGCTCCACCATAACAACCACGACTGTCATCACTACTGCCACTGAGAATACATGCAGCCCCACAACTACCACTCCCTCAATCCTCCCAACAACCACTCCCTCAACACTCCCAACAACCACCCCCTTAACACTCCCAACTACCACTCCCTCAACACTCCCAACAACCACTCCCTCAACACTCCCAACAACCACTCCCTCAACACTCCCAACAACCACTCCCTCAACCCTCCCAACTACCACTCCCTCAACCCTCCCAACTACCACTCCCTCAACACTCCCAACTACCACTCCCTCAACACTCCCAACTACCACTCCCTCAACACTCCCAACTACCACTCCCTCAACACTCCCAACTACCACTCCCTCAACCCTCCCAACTACCACTCCCTCAACCCTCCCAACTACCACTCCCTCAACCCTCCCAAAAACCACTCCCTCAACCCTCCCAACAACCACTCCCTCAACCCTCCCAACAACCACTCCCTCAACCCTCCCAACAACCACTCCCTCAACCCTCCCAACTACCACTCCCTCAACCCTCCCAACTACCACTCCCTCAACCACTCCCTCAACCACTCCCTCAACCCTCCCAACTACCACTCCCTCAACCCTCCCAACTACCACTCCCTCAACCACTCACTCAACCACTCCCTCAACCACTCCCTCAACCACTCCCTCAACCACTCCCTCAACACTCCCAACTACCACTCCCACAGCCCTCCCAACCACAACAGGAAAACCAAAGGGCCTTCGGACAGTGGTTTTCTTCCGGGGTAGTTCACCAGGCTCAGTTTTTTTCATTGGAGGCATTGGTCATGAAAAAAGAGAAGGTAATATACATCTATAGATATAGATATACGGTAATAAATAGGAGCAAAAACGAATAGGGTCATTTCAGACAGGCACTCATAAGGGTGCCAATTTTAGTGTGCCAGCTGGTTTGAGCCATGCAGTGCGGTTCTTCCAAGTGCCTAGTAATATGTATACAATTGTAGTCATCTTCTAATGCAATTTTAGTTAATTAGATTGTCGACTATCTATGAATCATTGGGTACTTATCGTTTGCTAGGCACTTGGATAAATAATTTCAATTGCGTGCATAATGCTTGATGATATCACAGCCTGAATAATCAAAAGAAACCCGGAGAGTCACCTGTCAGGAATGGAACAAATTTTATATTCTGCCTGTGGCTGCACTCTATAAGACCAGTACAGTGTTGACTTATTCCTAACAGAACCGGTTAGGGTTATTGTACTTTTAATACCAAAAATAAAGACCACTCTTTCATATCCTGGAACTTCAATTATCAATGCACGATCACTATATTGCTAATTTACTTTTTCAATAGGATGCACAAATGATGCTGAGACTAGTCCATGCGCTCTATCCATAACCCACAATACTCCTGGTACATCATCCCACTTCGATGCTTACAATGCCTGGAAGGTTGGGGACACTAAACTTGATTGGTATGGAGCACAGAAGGGCCAGGTGAGTCTAACCATTATAATCTACTTTGTGCCGCCATTGATTTTCATTGATAACCACTGATGACTTCCAATTTTCCTTTGAAACAGGGAACGTTCAATGGATAGTCTAACCATTATAATCTATCTTGTGCTTCCATGAAGAATAAACAATAGTTCATAAAAAGAACTCACGATAAGTATATGCTGTAATGATTTTTTATTTTCATTGATAACCATTGATGAATTCCAATTTTCCTTTGAAACAGGGAATGTTCAATGGAAGGATAGCTCATGGAACCCCAGCAGTATTGACAACCAATGATAAATCAAAGCCAGAATACCATCCTCTCAACATGTAAGTTAATAATATTTAATGTCATCAAAATCGTAATATAAAGTTAAACCCAGAGATATCTATACTGTATAATTACGAAGCTTTTCAATGTAACGCCAGTTTATCAACTATAACTAATACAGGTTCATACCTAGTGGCTAAAGATTGTGAGCGTTCGGAATGCAGCATAGGGGCTATATAATGTGTATTTGTTTGTGGTGGAATACCGATTTTTATGCTATAAAGATCCCTTTGATATACCCCTCAATACTGGACATTTTTAGAAGGCTTTGGAGGTCAAGTTAGGCCTGCTTTCTTCGTGTCTAAACCTGCTGTTTTGGCCTCGTTACTTCATCACAAATTGACCTTTATTCTGCTTTGCCATTTAACAGATACGGAACGTCCTACTATATGGCCGACTTCATCCTGGACTGTGACCAAACAGAGGATGGCTGGTTTGAGATTAAAGCTTGGAAGGATGGTGAGAGTAAACCCGAGGAGGGCGACAGATCCCAGAAGGGAGCATGCCAAGGAACCGCTGGGGGAACTGCCCCTTACCCTAGCAAGAGTCACATGGGACGATGTGGCTTTATTAATGTGTTCATGTTTGAATTTAATGCCTGTTTAATTGACAAATTTTAGATCTTGAGTCAACGAAAAGAACAAGAATATATTGATAACAGAAAGGCTTTTCCTATAATTCATCGTATCTACACATTCATGGCTTCCGTGAGACTGTCAAAATTGCAAAATAATACAAAATAAAATGTTACTGTTCTCCTGAAATAGTTTAGTATTTCCTCACTTACCCATTCAACTAAAAATAGTTTACGACAGAATAATTGATGAGGTAGCATCTTGCAAGTTCCCCTTTACATGTTGAATAACTATTATCCACTTTGTGCTTTATATTGATTAACTATGGGAGTTATTTCACCAAACACTCAATACTATTTGAACTGTAACATTATTTCATATTTAGACAGCTGGTTAGAGAGTATGAGTAATATAGGACTCTAACCTCCAAGCATATAGTTATGTTTAAGGATAACAGTTTACGGAACTCACTCGATATTTTAAATTTAGATCAGTTTATTTGGTGTTTCTTTTTTTAATGGTCTATGTAAATAATATGCAACTGGAATTGCGTAATGACACCAACAACACTTCATTCAATTTAAGTAATCTGGAGTTTATTTTGTGAGTAGATGACATGGATTATAACAGTTATATGTTTTGGCAGGAACGGCATTCGTACATGCTCTGAACTGTAAATTATATTACAGTCACCCTACAGCTTATCAACAATACAGGAATTCTCCCTCCATTGGAAGGTGTTGACATGGCCACATTTGGCCAGATGGTTCTTGCTGGTGTAAGGCGCTGAACCGCCTACGCTTCCCGAGCAGGAACTTTGATGAATATCACTCTCCCAGCCCCAGCCGGTCACGAAGCCCTTGACTTCAAACCAGTTATCGACAGTTTCATCACAGTTCATTTCAAAGTCCACCATCCAGTAATTAGCACCCCATCTGAAACAGAGAATTACATTGTATCTCATTTCTGAAAACAATCCTTTGATAAAAATTTAAAAAAGAAAGCCTAAATTTAAAAAAAAAGAGTTATGAGCGGTATAATATTCAGATCACATTTAAGATGAGCCCATTTGAGCTACACATGTACTTCTTTTTACACTTATACATTGATTATACACCAAACGGTCATTTAGTTGCGTCATGATATTAGACAGTCAGATTATCATACTTTAAAGCTGGGCCGTCAGGGAATAAGTTCAGCATTTTCCGTCCATGGACTAAAATAACAGTTCCACCAGAGGGCAGCAGTGTTTGGACAGGGGACCATTAGCATTGTCCAGCTACAACATAGTCACCATATCTTGTGCCTGTAAGAGCTGATTTCCCAGCCCTTAAGAAGCCCTCTTGTGAATGAAAACTGAACTATATCCAAAAGTGTTTTTGGCCTCACTTCAACCATGACGGTAAAGCTTTAAGCATGGACCTCACCAGAACCATTTCAAATGTGTCTACCTGTTTAATGGTTGATGTCCAGCATGGGAATTGTCATTGGTTGTCCATACTGCTGGCGTCCCAGCAGCTGATTGGCCATTAAACTGTCCCTATCACAAATAAAACCAAACACACAATGATAAAGAGGCACACACAGAAGATCAGAGGGATGTCAGGTGAAGATCTTGTCACAAGAATAACCCCATTTCAATGAGCATTGGGGAGTATTGGAATCTCTATTATACCCGACACTGTTAAAAAGGTAAACAGCAAAATCACAGATTGGTAGATCAGTTATTAATGATCACTAACCTGTCCACTTTGTGCACCATACCAATCAAGTTTAGTGTCCCCAACCTTCCAGGCATTGTAACCATTATAGTGAGGGGTTGTACCAAGACTGTTGTGCTCAATTGATAGGGCACATGGACTAGTCTCAGCATCATTGGTGCATCCTAAAATCAAGACAATTAAGAACAGATTATACTTTCATGAAATTTCAGGTTCATATTTCCCATTGACAGGTCATGACTTTTACAGTTATAAACTATGAGATTACTATGCTATTTTGAAACGGGTTTAAGAATTTACAATTTTTAGGGATGAAGGATATATAGGGGGGAAATATCCCATTCATAATTATGTGCTTGAGTTTTGCAGCAAATAAAGATCTCCCAATGATAACCTTTGTATAATTAAGCATATTACCTGCTCTCTTGTCATGGCCAATGCCTCCAGTGAAGAACAAGTTGTTGCCTGGCTGTGTGTTAGCCCTCAGGAACAGCACGGTGCGCTTCCAGTTGCCGGGTCCTGGTTTTGATGTAGGGCCTGTAGATGTCCTTCCAGTAGTTACAGAGGGAGTAGATGAGGGTTGATGTGATGGCACAGTGGCATCAGAGCTTTTTGTAGTAGCTGTTGTTGTTGGTACCTGCGTAGGGACAGTGGGACCTGGTGTCCAATCGATATCACCCCCACTCCCTGATTTTGCCTCTGTTTAATGTTAGAACAAGTTATGTGTTTAGGATGACAGGCAAATGAGAGATAAACATTGTGGGCATCCAGTCAAGAGTTCTAAAATTGTTTTGCTTAGGTCATTTTGCTGCTATAATGCCATATGATTCTTTTTGTGTGGTGAAGCTAACCACAATGTGTCTCATTTAAACAACTATTGCCAAAGAAACCGTTCGACCTCCAATAAGATAGGCTCATTTATAGTGCACCCCTCTTTTCCATAGCGACATGAGATCACAGGGTAACCAGTGTACCTTATAACTATGTGATGGCCAAAAATGTAAACAACTTTATTTTAGTGGAGTTTTGCTCTTAGGGTGGATGGATGGCTTTATAGTAGTTTAATCTAGTAAGTTAAGTCCCAGGGGTGTGATGGCACTTAGTCTATGCATCCATCTTCTTTCCTCCTGGTTCCTTTCTGCTATTCCCTCAGGTGATTTGGGGGGGGGTATTTATTTATTTTATATTTTACTCTGAGCATCAAATAAGATGACTCCCAACTAATCATAAGACAAAAAACTAAAATAAGTGACTTTAACCATACATTTCTCTACATTACACTACAGATACTCTAGATTACTCATGACAATGAGTTACTAAACCCCAATATCAATTGGACAATTTTCATTAAGTAACAGCACCTACAACAAAAGTAGAATTGAATCATCTATTACCTGGTGCCACATAAAGGAATCATTCATAGTTCATTTAGAATAAAGAAAACTCGTAGAGGAATCACTCACCTACATGGATGGCAAGGAAGGGCTCTTCTGGGTTTGTTATTTTGATGAGTCCTTTGCCATCTGACCCTACCCTGATTACATCACCTGTGCAGCCTGATTTTGTAGCAGGACCTTGTACAACATTACAGTAGTCCCCAGCAGGAAGACCTGTCTGCAAGGTTTCTGACATGGTGTTGTGGTTGGTGATGGCAAAGAAACCCTTATTCCCTCTTGAGAAGGCTATCTGAAAACATTAACATGAAATACATGCGAGTTAACAGGATATTTAAACTAAAATATCAACCATCTTTAACTTTTAATTGATTACAAGACACATTATGTTATACCGTAAAACCTCACGTATAAGCCTAACTCGCATATGAGTCGCACTCCGACTTTGGGTCGATCCTGTAAGCCGCAATGGCCATCTGATTATGGTGATGTTTGTACTGTACTATAGGAGCAAAAACTTGTGTATAAGCCACACCCAGACTCTGTGCCAATCCTATATGCCGCGCCAGCGATCTGACTCACGTATTAGCTGTGGTTTATACGCGAGGTTTTACGGTAGTTATCTTGATATGATAGCATTGGTCCTCTATAATAATTAGGTACTTAGTATTTCATAAAATGAATATACATTGCTGAAGATTACCTGATTTCCACTGGCCCACCAATTGCCCCTTGGTTCTCCTGAAATTGCTTTGGCAAAGCCTGCCATGCCAGCAATGGCTGGCCATCTGTGTTCACACACCCAGCCATCGCCACATGTACCATCAGCATTGATTGTAACATCTTTGGTACTCCAGTCATCATTATGAGGGGGTCCTTCTTTGTCAGTCCTAAACCTATAACTGCTCATCAATCTAGGGTAGCCATAGTTGTTTGCCAATGTGATAGCCTATTGGTAAAAAATGGGCATAATGTATTTAGAACTATGAAAAACAATTCTTGTTTTTGTTATAATCCTTTTCAAGGTTTCCACCTTCACCCAGGCAAAATCAGCGTCAACCAAATGTCGCCTAAAGCGCACATATATCAAAGTCAAACACTGCTGGACTACCATTGATGGGTCAAGGGCCATCCTAGTGACGGTCAGGCTATGCAGGCTGAAAGAGACTCTCCCCCAGAATCCAGCATTGCCAGACTCTAGCATGAGGATCCAGCAGGGCCAGACTCTCAAGCAATTTTGGGTGAGTAGAGGCTCTAGATGAAGGTCTAGCATAGCCTGACCCTTACTAGAATGGCCCTGACCCATCTATGGTAGTCCATCAGTGTCCGACCCTTGTATGAGAGTGCTATTGGCGACATTGATTGACCTTGATATTTGCCTGTCTGTTGCTTGACTTATATAAATGGTATGATTTGTAAAAATGGACCTTTATACAATGTACATGTCACGGTGTACGAAGGTCTTTGTCCTGGTACATGTAAGTATAGCACAGTATAATTGGTCATATTATGACAAATTGCAAAGATCAGCTATTTAAATAGATGATGTATTACCTGTGCTTTCTTGTAGTCCTTTGGCTTTGCAAAGTACAAGGGGTCACCACCTCCACCATGGCCTCTCTGGTTGTCATGGTTATCAACAAAGATGAAGGCATCCTCAGGCTTCAACATTCCCCAACCTGCGTCCCATATGTTATTCACATCCCATAGGGAGTTGATGGCATTCTTAATTTTGATACAATATCTGAACTCACTGACACGCCCAAGGTGAGTATATTCCTGAGCACGGATTTCTCCATTCTGGTCCATATCAATCACCTGAAAAAGACATAGTGGACACATAGATTGATGTATAAGGATAAGGGATTGAATCGGCCTTAGCATTGTAACTGTGAATCATCAAAATGAGAAGAAAAAAAAACAATTGAAATATTTTGCCACATTCAGCATTTTCATTATTATCTCACCTCAAGGAACATGAAGGGTTTACGACCAGATGGGAAGTAGTCGGTGTTTAGGTTGTTGAGCCTGGTCCAGATTTTCTCCAAGTCTGCTGGCCACATGTGTTTTGCAGCATCAACCCGGAAGCCAGCGACACCGATGTCAATCATCTTGTTCAAGTAATTAGCCTGCAATGACGTTAGTCACTTATCATTCCTAGATCAAAACTTCTTGACAAGTATATAGTATAATGGAGGTTTGTTTCACTGAATATAATCATAATGAGTTGGCATAAACGATTCCTGTTCGAAAAGTAATGAGTCAGTTGTTAAACCTACTTGTTTTTCTTGCACATACTCCTTTTTCTGGTTCATGTCAATCAACCCACTAAGTCGGCAGTCTCGAACCATTCGATGATCAGTCCAACTGTTTTAAACATGTTAAAGTAAATAACATTTAAATTATTCCTTTCATAGTCTAACACCAAAGCAATCAATAAACTTTCATATGATCTCAAGAAGAACAACACGATGTTTGACAATGACAGTAATTTTCAAGAAATATTTAAATAATGGAAAACTCGGTGACACCTCCGTTGCCAAATATAAGTAGGTTAAAACACATCTTAAGACCTGTTTCACTAACTCAATCTCGCACTAAAATTGAGTTATGTATAATACACTCATACCTATTAATGCTGCAGCCACCAGGACAATTCTTACAGTCATTGAAATCTGGCATAGTGAAAGGTACACCTGGGAAGTTACCATCATCAGTCTTAAAGGAGGACCCTCCTGAGCCAGTCCCTTCACGTCCCCCACCTGCCATGTGGTTCAGAATCACATCCACATAGATCCTGAGTATGGTGTAAATGTGTGTTCATTATCATTATAAATGTCATTATGAAATGCAGTGTTTCAAGCTATCTATTTGAAATATTTTCGTAACAGAAGGGTATATCATATACCCACTTCTGAATTTATAATCCCTTTATTAACAATAAATGTGACACTCATTCATTGTAACAGGAAATCAATTTAAGTTGGTATAAAACTTAATGAGATGTTTAATTTGGATGTTCACTGTACATAATGTGGCTGTTTTTGTCATGACCTTACCTTACACCAACCTTATTACATCTCTCAACCATGTTCTTGAACTGAGCTTCATCCCCAGAGCGGGAATGTAGTTTGTAAGACACAGGTTGGTACCGCTCCCACCATGGTCTCATGGCATCGGTTGTGATAACTGCATGTTCATGTGCCGGGGATACCTGAATGATTTAATTTAATTAGGAAAAGCATAGTATTATATCTAAGACGTAGCGATCTTGTATCTGCCAATGGATGGATATATTATGGAAAATAACATTGATGTTACCAGATGCAATGCCATCCTTGATGGATATGGAATGATTTGGGGATTTCTGCCAGGCTTTTTGCTTTTATATTTAAAAGCCAGTCACTCCATGCTAGAACTTTCATTAAAAGAAATCCTTATTTATAGATATGTTGTTTTCACTTCTGAACTAATCTCTTAAAACTAGCTACTTATTATCAGTGAGAAACCTACCTGCACACCACAATACCCCATTGGTCCAAGAAAACGCTCACATTCATTTGCGATATCTGTCCATTTCCACTCAAATAGGTGAACAATCGCTGCCCTGTTCTCGGCACAGTTTGAGTTGTGGTAGTCACTCCATGATTCCACAAAACCTTAGAATATGTTACAGATGTTTATGTATTATGCTAGGCCTGAATAGTATGGATTTGTATAAGGACGATGATAAATAAAGGGAACGCACTCAGAAAAGTCAGCGTCATTGTCACTCAAACCACTCTCACTCCCAGGTGAGAGTGGTTTTAGCGACAATGACTCTGACATTTCTGAGTATGAACCTTTGCTATGCTAACGTCATGTTTTAGACACAGCACATTATCCATAGGAAAATACAACTATAGCAATATTATTTTTGAACGCTACAATATAAGTGTGCTCTGAAAGGACACCGTTGATGTACTTATAATCAACAATGCATTTTTCTTTTTACAAACTTGGTTATTTCATCAATATTGATCATGATGATCGATATCATTGGATAAATCACCTCTACGGGCCTACTTATCTTGTCTCCTTCTCCATCTATGTGTACAAGCCCGGGGACAAGGATTACTCCTACAATGATTTCAAGCAATACCCATCTCTCTTCAGAGAATGTGAATGACACTTTAAAGTAAGATAATTTGACTTACATATGAGAGTGGATAGGAGGACTACCAGGGCCTTCATGCCTACTCTGGATGCCATGATACTAGTAAAGCATGTTAGACTTATCTGATACAGTTATATGCATGTTGCAGTTGTCCCCATCTGTGCCGTTCTCTCAGCTCTTATCAGATTCTTAGGTTTACGTGTTGTATTATATTTAGTTTTCTAGCTAGTAAATGTACAGGGGAAATATAATGAATGGAAGTTGGTACAAATAACAAATTAGGGATAGTGAATTAATATCAGGATTATTTGATTACAGTCAGTTATTATATTCCAGATATTTATTTTATTTCAAGATTTTGTGAAAATTTCATTTTGTCACATTCAGAACGTATGACCTTGAACTTGAAAATAGGACGTAATACCCTGAACCTAGATTGGGACTTATATCAGTATATGCCAATCGGCTCCTTGAAGTTTATACAACGTGTGGTGAATACCAAGGGGTCATAGGAATGGCTGTAAGAGAATGGTGAGAAGCTGGCCAGCCGTTAGTAGATAGCCCTGTCGGTTATAAATGGGTCGTTTTGATACTGATAGGGTCTCTAAGGGCAGTTGTGGCATAGCAGGAGGGGAACTGTGATAGACAACATGTCACGTCTTATTCTCTTAGTCTTGGTGGCTGTTGGAGCTGGTATGTTTAATTTAATATAACATTTTATTATCATGTATTAATTTGATTATTTATTTGATTTTTAAGTAATAAATGTCATCCATTCAAAGCAAACATTATTGCTGCATTGAGGATTTGTACCAGCAATACCACTCTATATGTTGACCCAACTTCTATTATGGGCAATTAACATAATGATATTAAACATAATAGCTATACAATTAAGCATAACCATATACTGATATAGTCATGGTGCCATACAAATCATATCATCAATCAGCATACAATTGAGGTTACAGAGTATAAAATTGTGTTATCGTTTTTTAATCTCTTCATATTTCAACAAGATTAGCCTATGTAACCCCTAGGTGTTGTTGAGTCATGGAGCAATTTCCATAACCCAAACTGTGCTGAGAACAGAGCAACAATCGTTCACTTGTTCGAGTGGAAATGGACAGATATCGCTAATGAGTGTGAGAGGTTCCTTGGACCAATGGGATTCTGTGGTGTTCAGGTGAGTTCAACTTATGATGATATTCCACAGTTTCCATACATATAATATAACTATAATATTGTAGCTTACCATGGCCCCGACGGTCATCTACGGTTTTATTGATTATAGATTCTCCATTCTCCAAAGGCAATCAAATGAATCCATCGAGGGCAACAAATATTGTTAACTATGTGATAGATGATACAGAACCACTGTCTTGGGTATTGTCTATGTATTATGGATCCTCATCAAATAAGTAAGGATGACCTTCATAAAGAATATGGTCATAACCCAGCTAGAAAAACTTGTAGTAAATCACAACAATTTAACATCATTTTGTGATTGATGATGACATCACTTGATGATGTCATTTTCCTTTCCCAAGATGTCACATATGCAAGAAGTTTTTACGTGTCCTTTTGCATGGGTTGTTCATGTAATAATATTTATATTTATTGTGCATGAACATATTTACATAAAAAAAAGAATACATATCAATGATACGTTTGAAGTTAACTAGCTGTAAAGGATATCGAAAATATTTACATTTAGTCTTGTCAAAAACAATTATGGAGATATCTACCAGTTTTTTGTGTGCCCCCCCTCCAGTAGTGATTATAAATCAGATAGGATAGTTGGGATACCTCTGAGAGAGATTATAGACATCATACAGTTATGTCCATTTTATGTCAATGTATGACATGCCTATAGGCACTCTGCTCTATCTAAGACATTTTTCAGGCATTTTCCATTCCATACAAACACATTTATCATGGCTAACAGGCCCAGGTGTGATATCAGCCCGAGGCCAGAATTTCTATTTATACAATATAAAATGACACAGAAAAGGTGTCCCATTATGTGCCTAGGTTGTCCAACTATGATTAGCCAAGTCACTCTAACACAACAACATACTATATATTTTAGATGAAATTTAGTCCAACTTTGTCTCTTATTGCAGTGTATATAATTAATATCATCTTACTTTTAATCAAGGATGGGGGAAAGCTGATCAAAATATGATTGTATTGAAAAATGAGACTCCTGGTGTTGGAGATTTGATATAGTCTTCTTTGCTAATCCCTTAAACCCTTGATAATATAACTATGATTTCAATACTCTGGCTATCTGTACAGCACCATGTAATAAAATATACACATCCATTTAAAATTGAAATTACATTCCAATTATAACATTTTTATCAGGTTTCCCCTCCAAATGAGCATGCTATGATCACAAAGAATGGTGATCGACCATGGTGGGAGCGGTACCAACCTGTGTCTTACAAACTACATTCCCGCTCTGGGAATGAAGCTCAGTTCAAGAACATGGTTGAGAGATGTAATAAGGTTGGTGTAAGGTAGGTTCATGACAAAAAACACATTTATGTGTACAATGAACATCTAAAATAAACCTCTCATTAAGTTTTATGCGGACCTAAATTGATTTCCCATTCCCGTCAAATAAGATATTCCCAGTAAGCTATGGTTTGTGGGAGAAGAAAATCAATCTGGCCACGCATAAGGTTGGTCCATAATCTACAGAATTATACTGTGTCACCGTGTACATGTGTTTATTCTGTAATAAACAAGTATGTTAAGTGCTCATTGAACCAAAAAAAAGGAGGCAACAGACTTTTGCGTACGACTAACACCTAACAAATCATTGAGAATTATCTTTGAGAGAGTTTTCTCAATAACTCAATATGAATCTGTTGGATTAAGATTGTCATTGTCATTTTTAGGATCTATGTGGATGGTCTCCTGAACCACATGGCTGGGATGGGAAGACAAGGGCATGGCACTGGTGGCTCCTACTTTAACACTAAGGATGAGAATGGTGACTTCCCTGGTGTGCCCTTCACCATGAGGGACTTCCATGACTGTGAAGGATGCCCCCGTCACTGTGGAATTGATGAGTAAGCAATTTTCAATTTAATGAATAGGATATCAAAGATAATACATCATACATATTTTTAAAGTATACTGATTATTAGTATCTATTTAATTATATATGATTATACACAATGATCAGTGATAAAACTGAAGTAATATGATGTGTCTGAATCAGCAATGTTATTGCTGCAGATGTAGGTATGATTAAGTACAACGACATCAGCAGGAAATGTTGTATAATCTATTCTAGGTGGACAAATCTTAGAATGGTACGTCATTGCCGCCTTAGTGGTCTCATCGATCTCAATGGAAGCATGGATTATGTACAGGAAAAGCAGGTAAGCTATTTCATGCATAAACTGATATATATTTATCTCTATGGTGGTGAAGATTAATCTTTGGTGTTTTTTTTCCAAAAAACAAATGTCCACATTATTCACTTTCATTATTCAGGCTGAATATCTCAACAAGCTTATCAGCATTGGTGTTGCTGGCTTCCGTATTGATGCTGCAAAACACATGTGGCCCAAGGATATCGAGCAACTCTGGGCAAGGCTGAACAACCTCAACACCGACTATTTCCCATCTGGCAGAAAGCCATTCATGTATCTTGAGGTAAGGTTTAGATGATGGATTCTCAATTTTCACAATACCCCCTATGCTTGCTGTCCAGCTTCTATTTTCATTAAGTTAAACCAATTAACAAAAAGTTAAATCATGCAATCAAATCCATTAATGTATTATGTATACTCTGTATAGAACCATGTCTCAATTGTCTGATATTTCATGTATTTCTTCAAAAGGTGATTGACCAGAGCCAATCTAATGAGATCCGTGCACAAACCTACACACACCTTGGACGTGTCTCAGAGTTCAGGTAGAAAGATTGTACATATTAATGAATTATATATTCTTATGCAACATTCTTAATGGGTAAATTTAAAAAAAAAAAGGTTTACAATTTTTCAGGTACTGTACCAAAATCAAGGAGGCAATCGGGAACCTTGGCATGGTGAAGGGTATTTGGGATGAAGGATGGGGAATGTTGAAGCCTGAGGATGCCTTCATCTTTGTTGATAACCATGACAACCAGAGAGGCCATGGTGGAGGTGGCAGCCCACTGTACTTTGGTAATCCGAAAGACTACAAAAAGGCTCAGGCATGTAGAAATTTCTATTGATACATAACTTGTCATGGATTCCTTAATTATTTTCTCTTCCAATTATTTTAAAGTACTTGCTCTTCTAGATGCAAAATTGACTATTAGACAAGGACAAATTCCATATTCATCTATTCTTTATACTGCAATATACCAATATAACTTTGACAATTATTACATATTCAAACAGGCTATCACACTTGCCAACACCTATGGCTACCCCCGTCTGATGAGCAGCTATTCCTTCACTAACACTGATGCAGGACCACCTCACAATGATGATTTTAGTGCTAAAGATGTAATCATAAACTCTGATGGTACATGTGGTAATGGTTGGGTGTGTGAGCACAGGTGGCCAGCCATTGCAGGTATGGCAGGCTTTGCCAAAGCTGCGTCAGGTACAGAGATGAAGAACTGGTGGCAAAGTGGAAATCAGGTAACGTTTTGTCAAGGGTCAAAATTGTATAGCACAGATTTATGTCTTGATTCCTCAAGTCTTCAGGGGGTGATCTAGAAATCAATTAATCTAACATTCCAATAAATATTTTGTCTGAGGTACAAAGTGATATTTCATTCAATAGTTAGGTGTATTTCTATTTATTTCATGGTTAATACAGACTGTCAAGGTTAAAGCCATGGGGGGACCATTCCCCTGGGAGGGTGCAATAACCCAAGCTGTACTGCACGCTGTGGCTGTGTTGCATGCTCTCAGGGTCACGAGATCCCCGGGAAAATTTAATGTCATGTTTTTCCATCTAATTTTAGGTTGTATGTGTCTAATAGTCATGGAACCCCTGAGATGAATACAGAGCGTTACTTTAGCGTGCAGCTCTGCCTATGTATTTGTTGTGCATTAGAATATAATCATTCTCTATTTTAGATTGGCTTCTCCCGTGGTGACAAAGGCTTCTTTGCCATCACCAACCACAACACCATGTCAGAAACCTTGCAGACAGGTCTTCCTGCTGGGGACTACTGTAATGTTGTACAAGGTCCTGCTACAAGCAGTGGTTGCACTGGGGATGTTACCCGTGTGGGGTCAGATGGAAGAGCGCTCATCAAAATCACTAACTCTGAAGAGCCATTCCTTGCCATACATGTGGGTAAGTAACCCGTCCAAGACTATAGGTTGTGTGATCTTATAACATGAAAATTGGCAATAATTCCATGATATGTTTTATAGATATATATGGATGGCTGATGGTTATAATGGGAATTGATTATTGATTTTCATCTAATACTTTTGTTATCTGACATATCTCAGTCGACAGATTCAATGAATAAAGACCAATTGATGGATTAACTTGGTAACAGTGTTGTGAGCAAACTATCACTGATTAATCTAATTTATTTCAGAGGCAAAGTCTGGTAGTGGTGACAATGGTGGTAAATGGACACCAGGTCCCACAGCCCCTACCCCAGAACCAGGTACCACAATGACTCCAAGAAAGACTGATGCTACTGTACCTACTGAACCGACTGTTCCTACACAAAAACCCTCATCTACTCCCTCTACTACTGGGAGAACATCTACAAGCACTACATCAAAACCCGGACCAGGCAACTGGAAGCGCACCGTGCTGTTCCTGAGAGCAGAGACCAGACCAGGCAACAACTTGTTCTTCACTGGAGGCATTGGGCATGAGATGCGAACAGGTATGATCATAATTGTATTCTATGGCTTCAATTTGCTATGAACACAGATCTGTCTACAATCTATACAGAGTCATATATGAGCTTGTATAGATTGTGTTCCTATAAAGGTCAATTCCGCAACAGCTACATTTATGTTGAATCATCATTAAATTTTACATTGACTATCATGTTATACAGTCATGACCACTCACAAATTATATTATAATTCATAGTTTCAGTTAACTATTGATCAAAGGTCCCCATTTTAATAAGACACAGAGTGACTGATAACTTTTCACAATTAAAATGATATCTAGACCAGTAAAAAGCCACAGCCATGATAGGAATATAAGTTGAGAGAATTGCATTCAAAGAAAAGTTTTTATTTTCAATTTACACTCCAAAACTAGGATGTACAAGTGACGCTGAGACAAGTCCATGTGCCTTGTCAATAAAGGTCAACAGTTTAGGAACTAACAGACATTATGATGGTTACAATGCCTGGAAAGTTGGAGATACAAAACTTGACTGGTATGGTGCACAGAAAGGACAGGTATGGCAAATTAAGATCTAATTATAAGTGAATTATTCACAAATAAAACATTTATGTTGATATATCTCTCACCCCATTTATCCATTACATAAATGATGGTTTGATATATGTATATTTAATAACTTCTTTTCTAATACCTTTACAATATGTAAAATATTCAATCTTCATTATTGACCTGGTTAAAGAATTTTATGTCATATTATAAGTATATATCATGTATATATTGGTATTGCATTGTCTCTACAACAGGGGCTATATAATGGTCAGAGTGCAGCTGGAACCCCAGGAGCATGGACAACTAATGACATGTCCCACGCTGGACACCAGTCATTAAACGGGTTAGGGAGTGTTCATTTATTAATTACAGGGGGGTGGTGAGATTTTGCGTGGAGGGGCGAAATTTTTTACCTCCCCCTCCAGAGTGCGTGGAACGTTTCGTGTCCCCCATCGCCAAAGGTGGCGAAAATCTTTCGACCACCCCCCTTTGAACTATAGTAATGCGTGGGCTTTTTTTGCTAAAAAGGGGTTACATTTCCCCCCCCCCCCCCACAAGAGGGGTCAGAATTTTAGACTTTGAGTACAGTAGCAGGTGCTGGGATGTACACTAATAACCTTGTGACAATCGGGAAAATGTTGTAAATATTGTTCGGTGGGATTGAGTAAAATATCATTCTCACCCCCCCAAATATTGTAGTTATGACTCATAATGAAAATTATAATAAATATGTTTACATAGTTATTAGAAAATGGAGGAAACAGTTACACACACATGAGGAGATAACGCTGTGAGTAGGGATATTGTAAATGGAGGCTGTACTGTCATGAAAAGATTCTTTATGGCATTTGCAGACTTAAGACTATCTAGATTGCTATTTTCAACAGAGTATGTCAAAATACAACAATTATTTTACTATTTCACCTTCTCCTGTTTCAGATGGGGTGCTAACTACTGGATGGTGGACTTTGACATGAACTGTGACGAGACCGTTGACGGCTGGTTCGAGCTTAAAGGCTTCGTGACTGGCTGGGGCTGGGAGAGTGATGTCCATCAACTTCAATGTTCAGGAACTGTGGGCGGGTCAGCCCCATACCTCAGCAAGAACCACATGGCTAAATGTGGCCATGTCAACACCTTCCTGTGGAAGGACAGTTCCTGTATTGTAAATGGGTTCTAGTCGTGAATATCAATTGTAACAATCAATCAATGTTTTGAATAAAATACTATTAAATGCAGACTTGATTGAAAGCAATATGGTCTACGCCTTTTTGTTAATCTCTTAAGCTTTGACGTGTAATGTGCTTTATTCTGATGTGATTAATTATCATCATTTTGCGGGCGTGTTCTCAAAGTTCCAGCGTCAGTGTAGGCAATATATTCTCCTTTAGTATTAAACTCATACACAACCAATAAAACTGATAAACCAATTAGTTGAGATGTGTCCTTTTATGTGGCATAGTATGCACATGATGTCTATGAAAGGAGGGAAATAGAATCGAAAGAGGTGGGCAGAATGTCGATACACTTACTTCAACTCAGAGTTTCTATCAATGTTACCACTCTTAAAAGTTCAGACCGGTTGCTTAGAGAATAAACGAACTATTTAACATAAACAAAGACATTCATGTATTTTTTTTCCAGGTGGCATACAGGACATCTATAGGTCTATGATGACCCCCCGCCAACACACACACATACATCCTTAACCCCCCAGCGCCCCTATATATAGGACTGAGTACCTGACCCGACTCCACTCCGATTGTCGCTGGAAGGGTACCAAGATCTGCGCCTTTAAGACACGTGTGTGGCTCACCCACACACGCACACACCTACACAACACCTTCGTGTATTGTTCACACGTTCTAGTGGAGATGTTGAACTGTCAAGGGACTCCGAGAAAAATGTGTTCTACTTCAGTTCAGTTTAGAATTGTATACATGTACATTTAAATTGGAAACCTGTTTCAGCATGTACCTGAGATTCTTTGATTTTTTCTTTCTTTCTGCTTTTTTCTCTCCCTCTGTCTTTCTTTTTTGCTTTCATTGCTTCTTTGTTTGCTTGTCTTTAAACTGGGTTAGGACTACCCTTTTCGCCTTCCGTACTTCTTGTAGCATTCTCCTTGAGAAGCGGGTAATCACAACAAACACTAACACATGATTACTCTCTGCCCCAGGCACCAGATTACGACCAAATTCATCCATATTCATACTCATGTTCCGGGCTCATGTTTACCTTTATCAATGTCTCCTTCTAATAACTATTTTCCCCCTTATCCCATGTATTTGCATCTACTATAATAAAATGTGATATCAGAGATGGGTATTTTTGCAGTACAAAGTTTCTAAGGGTGTGTTTGCCCAAGACAATAGTCCAGGGTCAATTTACTGGTCGGTGCAGTTTGGATTTGCCAAAACAAAAGCCACGTGGAGAGCACACTGCGATTCTTGATAGTGTCTAGACTATACAGATTCGGAGGGGGGGGGCACTCCCAAAACGTTTAATGGGTTACCAGCATTGTAACAGAAAAGGACACCTTTAGAAATTTTAGTGGAATAGGGGTTCATTTTAAGACCTAATGACCGCAAAAGCTTTTCTTGGAGATTAGTGTATGCCTTAGCCTCATATTTTCTCTTAATGTCCCTAGATAAGTTATAGTCTATATTTTTCTTTGTCCCCATCCATTACTTTGGGGTCATCCATAAATTACTTACCTACCAGGGGGGGAGCCAAATGCATACAGATGTGTACATGGGGGATGCGGGGTTCTAGGGCCATTTTGCCATACGTGTGATGTATGCATGAGGGGTGTCCTGGGGTTGCTTTGGACTAAATTGGATATATTTTTGAGTCGAACTACCTAACCAATTTTTCAACGTTTTCTGATCACATACAGACAAATTCAGGTTGATGCATGCACATAGAACAAAGAGAGAGAGTGCCCCCGCCCCTCCCAGGGTTGTCAGGGGTCATTAAGTGTGACTGCAGAACTATTTCTGTATAAAACGTAGGTGGCCTGGGGCAGAGGTAATCCTTTTGAGGGTTTGTTTTGTTTACCTCTGCACTGGAGATTGTTCTTGTAGGACAATTATAAAGAATAATGATTGATAACGTCATGGTCTAAACTGTGCGTATAAAGAGCTGCACACATTACAGACATAACCATACACAATGTAATCATCTCGTTTCTGATTTTTTTCCCACATCGTTCATACATGATGTATCTTCGCCCCTCTCTTTAACCTTAGGGAGTGATCATTTTTTAACAACAGGGGCCCTTTGAAGCATAGTAACGCGCGGGCTTTTTGGCTCAAAACAGGTTAAATTTTGTTGACCCCCCCCCCCCAAGAGGGGTCCAAATTGTTTACACCCCCCTGGTAAAGGGGTCCAATTTTTTTTGCCCCCCCCCCCTTTGATAAAAAATGATCACTCCCTTAGATAGTACATGTATATCGCTGTACACTATGAGGCACCCAACTACGTTGTGGGCAGTGGTCCGTGCAGTATAAGTAGACCGACTAAAGGACCTGCCAGCCCCCTGCCCCTCCTCTCCACACATACCCTCCTACGCTCTCCTCCCAACCCGGAGAAACGACCCACCAAAACTATGGGGTGCTAACTGTTTGATGAAACTCGCCAAATACAGTTATAACATGATTGAGTATTTTGTGAGACCTGAATTGATACCCTCTCCATAAAAGTAATCTCAGGGACGTTTTCCTTTCCACAGAGATATTTTTGTCAAGGGGAGCATTAACATGTCATGTATCGTGACTGTCACCCCCTACGCTGGTAAGTCTATAGTTTCGGATTGCTTTAATTTCTACACTTGAGATGACAGTTTGTAGCAGTTCTCCAGTTTGATACAAATCTAGTTTTATTCTGGAATGTGCTACATGAATCTTTATTTTTTCTGATTACATGGGTGAATTAATTATTAGGTTGCACCCTGTTAATGGGTATTTAATATGCAGTGAAAAGCACACGGTCAACTCAATGATCAACTCACCGTGAATTATCTTGTAGAAGCCACGACTTGTACACGAGATGTACTAAGCTTTAATTTGATACCAAACATCCCTATATAGATAAAGGATGCGGCTTATACGCGGATTATCGATGGTGTACTACAGTACTAGGATCACCATAAACTGATCCCATGTTCAGCTCATAGGGTTCTTCACCGTTAGGGGTGTGGAAGCAGGCTTATGCGTGAGTTAGGCTTATTATGCGAGAATGTATGGTATGTAATCGTTAAAAAATGAGCACTCCCTAAGCCTAAGGGTGCTGCACTTAATCTTGACAAAATTATTGGATATCATCATTTGTCGATATCTATTTGGGAATGTAAAACGTATCATATATTTCATCAAAATAAATGACTTTCGTGCTAAAACCAGAAATATACCGTCACATAATTATTATTTTTTATTTACAAATTACAGTTTGAGCCCCATAGCCCCACTCCCTCCGCTTCCCCTCTTACGCACACCACACCACCACCTCCAGTACTATACAAACCAGTGAGACAGGCAAGGGCCTTCAGTTGTCTATCGCTGGTCTAAACAACAGGAGGAGTACACCCCACACCATGGAGGAATACCTTGTGTTACAGCGGGTATGGCTGCCTGTAGCCATCCTACTGGTCTGCCAGGTAAGATATCCACTGACCACCATATACCTGTAGTACTCCCTGACATGGGAGGGGTGGTATGTGTACTATAGAGGGGGGGGGGGGTGACTAGAGTGCAGAATCACTTGAGTTGAGTTAGACTAGATCAGGAATAGCACACCCTAGATACTTCTGGATACTATGTGCATATGCAAGGCTAGTAAATGGGGTATAAAGGCCCCATGGGACCATCTGGGTAAGCTTTTAGAGTCAGGTCACAGACTTCCATAGATCAAGCTTTACTGATATAAAATGTTCAGACATATATTATACATGTGATCTGTGGATAGAAGGAAGACTCACCATTTCTATTTTTAGAATGTAGCACTGGTTGCACGGCTTTGATCATGACATACAATCTGCACTGTCCGGTTCAGGAACTTCCCTAAAGTATCTGAGGGGTGGCACAGACGGGGGGACAGAGAAGTAGAATAGAATAAATATCACATAGCCTGCTTGTGTTACAGCTGTAATCTAGTTACATGTTACACACGTTGATTTATAGACGACCTGAATTGAGCGTATTTTCTAAAGTGTGTACGTTGTATAGATTAGACATTTTACATCTCAGTTACTCTAGATATCTTTAATAGCTTTTTTTTAAATACATTCTAAAAATTCAGGGAAATAATATAGAGGGTGTGTGGTGATCAATATATTATTCTGTGTCTCCCAACATGGACCCTTCTCTGTGCATTGAATATATCAACTGCCACCCCTCGCCCCACACCTGTTTTCTGGGTCTGCCCCTGATTAATATGTGGGTTACATAGTTGGTCCTGAAGACACACTCGGGTGGGTTCACTGAGCTGAACGCCCCAGGGAGTTTCCTCCATGGGATGGGGAGGGAGGCGCAACCCAGGTGTTGAACATGACTACTAGTACTACTGTATACCTACTGGAGGAGTAGGGGGTAGGGGTGAGTAACTGA
Source organism: Harmothoe impar (assembly GCA_947462335.1). Taxonomy (NCBI): domain Eukaryota; kingdom Metazoa; phylum Annelida; class Polychaeta; order Phyllodocida; family Polynoidae; genus Harmothoe; species Harmothoe impar. The sequence continues at coordinate 57,353,487 of OX381713.1, read as the reverse complement.
CGAATTTCGACCTAACCAAATGATATAAGCGACCAGGCGACTTGTGAACAACATTTACAATAGGTTTTAAGGGTCCAAAAAAGCGACTTTGTGACCTGGACTCTTTAAATTCGGCGACTTTCCGACCTCAGGGGGGGGGGACCCCTCTGCACGCCCACAGGGTATACATGGGTTTCGTGGAAGATCATGCTGTATTTCAATGAGGACCAAATAAAAAATAAATCAAAATAAGAAAAAAGTATAATGTGGCTGGCGACCACGCATCAACGCTCAGTTGTAGTATAGCTTTATCAAGATAAGTCAAACTCATGAACAATAGGAGGTGTCTAGACAGAATCCGATCAGAGAGACATCGACATATTAAATCTAGGCTCGTGCAGTTTATTTGAAGTCAAGTAAAATTTTATAATTTCTATTTCTTGGTCATCGTGTGAGAATAATCTCTAAAATAGAAAAACAGAACTGTTGATAAAAGATAAATTTTCCCAAGATTTTTATATCCTATGCCTTTTGAACATAATATAGGTGAGGTAGCCTCTTAGTTTGCTGGACTTCAGATTCGTCAGGGTTTAATTAAGTTACATTGATATTAATACTGATTATCATCATTATATACGACCAATGCAAATCTACTTGCATGCAATCTGATCCAAAGTAACAATTTAATCAATGATAAGGGTCTGGTATTTGGACTATGCCTTACACCCTTGTAAAGGAATGCTGAGGTGGTGGTTATATGGGAAGAAGACCTATCCTTTATAGAGTAGTTTGTTTGTCTATGTACAGTCTAGGGGGAGGTGGTACCCGGTACGTGGCCCTCGGTAAACAAGGCTCTTCTTCCCACGGTCAACACAACTTGTATGCACCTGACATCACCATATAGGCAGCCTCTATCCTACAATGCTGAGGCCAAGGAGAGCTGAGCAGGCAAGCAGAATAGATTCTTCCCGCTCCTCCGTATGCAGCCTCCCTTTAGCGTGGCTGCTCACCTTAATACAGGGGGTTTCAGATTGCCCTTCATTAGTTAGCTGGGTCGACCTCTATGGTTTTAGGACGAGTTAACATTATTTAATATTTCAAGAGATTTTATTTCGTGGTTGCAATTTAGAGTGGTAGTGAACGCCTTGAAAATCCCTCATACTTCTTGTGAAACATCTTACCCTTTTACATGGAACACTTAAAACTGCTGTCGGCCTTACCCTTGACTCATGTTTTATTCATTCTACATAGGCGTTCCCAGGTCTTAGCATATAGCTATGATTTATAGCATTTTAATGGCAGGGAGGGAAGAGTTAAGGCTTGGACCTGTATGTTATTGGAGTATATTATATTGCAGTCCTACCGTATATATTACTTCTTCCTTAGACATATTTTATCAGTATGAGCGAACACGCCCATCAACCCTTTAGTAAAACGCCAAGTTGTCTTAGATATTAACCTTGTCATAATATAGAAGCAAGAGAAAAATGACGACGTATCACAAATCCAACCTGTTCTAATTAACAGTTACAAATGGTCCATTGGCAAACAATGAGCCAGATTAAATCTACATTAATAAATACTTTATTACATATCAATAGTTTACACCCTTTCCCCTCTAGGATTCCACATTTCTGCAGGAATCATGAATACCTAATGTAATAGTGACTTATGATACAGGCCCATAACTACAGCAAATATAGGTCAGACTAGTTCTCACAACAAGTTTGACTGGCAGTCCTCTGGACATACTTTAAGGTCGGTCACTGTCACACATGTACTGTAGGTGGCAAAGGGCCAAACAACCAAACCTCTCTATAAAACATTATGTAAAGTAGCTTTATAATAGGACGCACTATTAGCTTCCTTGAGGTAAAATCTACTTCTCATTGCATAGCTTTAGAAACGCTAGCAAGCCCTATGTATACGTACATGATGATCTTATCACTATAAATTATGATATCCATTAATACTGAATTCCAAACTTATGATTGTATGCATTTGGCATACTAATTACAAGTAGTCTACGCTACTGTTACCTAGTTGCACTGGTTTTGGGTTCTGGTCTCGTATTTAGACCATGTAGATGTAGCGCTCACTCATAGAATATCATATATATATATACTGGAGCTTTCTATATGATAGATGCAGTTTTTGTTATACACAATGTAAATACTAGTAGCAGCTGTCTTTAGCTACCACACATATAGATGGCCCTAGACCCCTAAATTCGATATGGCGACATGGGCATTTCTTAAATTCGACATGCGACATGAGGCCTAGTGACATGCGACATGAGGCCTAAAAAGATAGTGACATGGGACATGGACATCTTTAAGCGACATAGACATGCGACATGGCCATTTCTTAAAACTGACATGCGACAAGGGGACCCCCCCCCCCCCCCATCAAGGGCCCCATGTAGGCATAAAGAGCTGTGAGTCGTGACTTTACTACCACAGGAATGTCATGATTAACCCAGTCATGTAGATGTGTGTCCACATAGTCATAGTGTTGCGCAGTTCCGGCTAGTTCTCTAGAGGGTACACAGAGAGAAGAAACCGCGTCAAAAGTGAGTCCATGTTGCCTCCAGATTGACTCCCCTGTTTAGGAGAGTCCATGTCGCCTAAGGGAGCCTATCCCAGTGGGCACAGCACCACCTACTAAACGTTTAGTAGCCATCTTCCTGCAACGGGTGCACCGTTTACTAGCTGGCTAATTTGGTGGCTAATGCAACACCTTGCAGCACTTACTAGTTGGGTTTTTGCAGCCCTGCAAAATAAGCCCTTAGTAGTAGCTGCTTATGCAGCACCTTCTAACTGGCTAATTTGGTGGCTAATGCAACACCTTGCAGCGCTTACTAGTTGGGTTTTTGCAGCCCTGCAAAATAAGCCCTTAGTAGTAGCTGCTTATTCAGTGGTTATTAGTCACTGCAAGTGCAGTTACTATTAAGAACTGCGAATGCAGCACCTGCTAGCTGGCTAATTTGGTGGCTAATGCAACACCTTGCAGCACATACTAGTTGGGTCTTTGCAGCCCTGCAAAATAATCTCTTAGTAGTAGCTGCTTATGCAGTGGTTATTAATTACTACAAATGCAGCACCTGCTAGCTGACTAATTTGGTGCCTAATGCAACACCTTGCAGCTCTTACTAGTTAGGTTTCTGCAGCCCTGCAAAATAAACCTTTGGTAGAAGCTGCATATGCAGTGGCTATTAGTCACTGCAGATAAGCTACTATCATGAGCTTCAAATACATCACTTAGTAGTTGACAACTTGGTTGTAAACACTAGTCAACCTGGGCAAAGGTGTGATTTAATGCTGTAGTATTTGACCTTTAAGTAATATACTATTATACACAGAAATGGTGTCTCAATCAAATTTGGTTGTAATCTATGTTATAAATCATGCCTAAGTTTATTTAAATTTTTAACAATTGATGTAAGTTCTATGTTTAAATATTAAGCACATTTTGGTACACACATGACTAGTGTATGTCATTAATATAATGATATCAAAAAGTTCAAAGAGTATAAAAGTTCAAAAAAGGAATACTGCTGCCATCTACTGGCAACTAATTCATGCCTCAGCAACACCTAATAAGCCTTTATTATGCAGCAGCTAGTAAGCCCTGCAATAGCTGCCCTTAATAGTCAGTGCTTCTGCAGCCCTGCATTTTGCAGCTACTAATAAGAGCTTATTAGCCACTGCAAAAGAAACAGTTATTAGCCTATGTTAAGCAACAGTGGTCTGGTGAATTCAAAAGCTATTTAACTCATCCAATCTTGGTGACTATGTGATTTTTATTGATTAAAAAACTCAATTTGTTCATTAAGTATTTGAAGAAATTGAAAATGAGTCACATGCATTGATTCTATTACATTAATCAGGGATATCTAGGTCTGTGGAAATTGCTATGCATAACATAGTGTTTGCAGCCCTGGGTGGATGTTTAAGGAAAATCACCAATGAACCCAAATCCTGAGGAATATCCTGCTCATGATTTAACACATATGTTATTAGGCACCACATGGACTGATAGATTTTAATATTTAGACACCCATTCGAGTTATAATCCTCATTTTCAGTTGTCTATGGGGATTAACACTAACTTGAGATTATGTGCATTTTGTGAAATATCTAGACAGCGATAGCTGTTGGTCATATGAAATATAGAATACTGGAGGGGTAAAGCATGATATGACCATGTCTCATTGAAAAATATTGTATGGTTTCTGTGCATTCAGGAGAAAACAATGAGTGATAATAGGGGATATTTAAAGCACATGGTCTTCAGCAGCCCTGCATTTGCAGCGATTAATAAGAGCTGCTGTGCACCATTTACTAGCCACTGCAAGAGCTATAGTGAGGCAACAGTTAATAAGCCTTTCTTATGCAGCAACTAGTAAGCCCTGCATTTGCAGCCCTTAATATTCAGCGCTTCAGCAGCCCTGCATCTGCAGCTACTAATAATAGTTGCTTTGCATTGGCTACTTTGTACTGCAAATTCAACCCTTTTTAAGCTGTGTCAGGCAACAACTAGTAATCCCTTAAATGCAGATACTAGTTAGCCTTGCATTAGCATCCCTTAATAGTCAGTGCATCTGCAACCCTGACTTTGCAACTACTAATAGGGGCTGCTATACACCATTTACTAGACACTGCAAATGCAGCCCTTATTAAGCTGTGTCATGGAACATCTAGTAATCACTTAAAATGCAGATACTAGTAAGCTCTGCATTAGCATCCCTTAATAATCAGTGCATCTGCAGCCGTGCATTTGCAGCTATTAATAAGAGCTGCTATGCACCTGCTACTAAGCACTGCAAATGCGGCCCTTATTAAACTGTGTCAAAAGAACAGCTAGTAAGCTCTTAATATGTACCACCTAGTAAGCTCTCCATTAGCTGTGTTTAATAGCCAGTGCTTCTGCAGCCCTGTTGTTGCAGCTGCTTATAAACGCTGCTCTGCTGCAACTAGTAGCAGTTGCATTTGCAGCACTGCAATGCACCAGATAGTAATAACTTAATAGGCACTACTCAGAATTTTGCCAATCTAGCCCAAAAAGGTTGATGGTTGCATGAGTGACTAGTAAACGTTGCAACGCAACTAGTCACTCAAGCAACGACTAGTAGCTGGTGCAGCCGGATGGTGTGCCCACTGGGATATGACTCTCTGGCTGACCTAAGGGAGTCACCTGAGGGAATTATATGACCGAGAGAGCTATATGACTCCCCCAGGTGACTCCCTTAGGGCGATCTGGACTCCCCTAAACAGGGGAGTCATTCTGGAGGCAACCTGGACTCCCTTTTGACGCTGTTTCTTCTCTCTGTGTATACTTGTACATAATGTTAGTGGTTGGTGGGTGGTGGGAGCTGGTGTGAGCGGCTTAGGTTAGTCTAGGAGCAGCTCGGGTTGTAAACACAAGATCCTTTAAGGGCCGCACAGTGCATTTATGTGGCTCCATAGGGGTCAAAAGCGACATGGCGACCTAGGCTGTTTTCCAGGCGACCTGGCGACCTGGTACATTAATTGAAGCTTCCTGGCGACTTTTGGAAATATTTGGTTATAGCCCAAATTGTCTAAAAAAGCAACTTTGCGACATGGGGCCTTTAATTTCAGCGACTTTCCGACCTAAGGGAGGAACTCCATTAATGCAATAAGCTCTTTGTCGCCATGATGCATGCGTGCAACCCTGCCGAGTAACTCACCAGACTGCATTAAAGCATCATGCTAACCCTTGGGCTAAGTCCCGAACGGTTGGTATGATGCATGAATATATCCCTGTACATGGCGAACAGACTCGCATGAATTCATGCATTTGGACGATAAAGAGCACAGCGCTATGCGGTCGTCACAGCGTTAAAGGAGTGGCGGTGCTTTATGTTGATGGATAACAAATGGTCTAGATATCGCTCCCTGAATGACGACGACTCGGATGAGAGACATTTACCCAGTCTGGTAAAACACTAGCTATCATGTTCCTATGGCTGTGTGTGTTTTTGCCCGTTTAAAGGGACTTGTTACTCGTCACAGGGTTACTGCTGTACTATTGACTTTTGCATATAACTCAGGATTATGATAGTTTGATGTATTATCTAATAGAAAACCAAGAGAAATTGCAATGTCACGGTACTAACTTTCATGATACGGCCATTTGAGCAAAGGAGTACATTAACTATAGAAATGAATGGGAAAACAGCATTTTCACATTATCTGTCATGGATAATGCCCTTCTTCTATTGAGATTGCAACCAAACCTTGTGAATGTATAATGGACATCTGTACAAACATCTTAGGACCAATGAAACAGGGGGTCACAGATGAAATGAGAAAGGTATGAATTTTGGAAAAATATTTCTTTTGCCTTGACTATAGGATCCTATGGGTGTTCTAGCAGTGGATATATGTGAACAATGGAGGTATACTGTCCAAATAGCAAATACAAATAGTTGAAACCGTTCCCGTCTATGGTTCAGGGGAGAGGGAAAGACTGCAGGGTAAGAGGAGGGGGTCTGAGTACTAGTAGACGGTATCCTCTATCATACAGACTTGAGCAAGTCTAAACCGATGACTATGTTTATTTCAATAGTTCTACCTTAGTAAGGCAGTCTATTGATTTAAAAAAAATACAAAATCATGGTAATTAATTGCATGTATTAATGTAAGTCATCTTAAAACCAGTCGGTTATTAAATCAAATTGAATTAATATCTCTGGGTAATGGATAATGACAATGACAATTAATATCTCTGGGTTGTCATAGAAATACCTGGGGTTAAATTCCATTTTGACACACCTTTATCCCGCCGGCAATACAGCCTTTCCTGGAGCAGATCCAAGGATTACCACCAGTATGTGCCTGTTAATGGGAACCGAAACCATTGGGAAAATGCAGAGTAACAAATGTAACTGTTCATCTAGACCTCGATAATCCGACCACCTCTGTTTGAGGCAAAACACCACCGGATATTGAATCAGTCGAGTACATGTATAAATATGGCAAATACGGGATATCTCTCCCAGGTGAGAGTACAAACGTTTAGAGCGTTATCTTAATCTTAAATATTAATCAATATTAATTTAGTGTCTTATTTTGGGGCAGCAGCGTTTTGTATTGAGGCACTGTCAGTATATGCCCTTGGCTTACAAGAAAAGCCATACAAAAATACTTTTGAGATAGTCTAAGATAAGTCTTGAGATGGGATTAAGATAGTTTAAGATAGGATTGAAATAGAAGAAAAAGAATTAAGATAGTTTAAGATAGGATTGAAATAGAAGAAAAAGAATTAAGATAGTTTAAGATAGGATTGAAATAGAAGAAAAAGAAGAAAAAAAGGGGGTGGGGGGGACGCCCCATTAAAGTCACCTGGGAGAGCTATCCGGTGCGTGCATTAATATGCTGGTGTATAGAACTGTCCAGGAGATACTCAGGATATATCTCTCGAAGAGGCCGAGCTGTTTTAGGATGCTATCTAGACAAAAAAAAACCATGAAGATTCCATAAAACGACTTTTTTGTGATGGGAATATTTATAACCCATGCGCAATGTCTGAAAATTGACCCTTTTCAGAAAAAAACGAGGAAAAATGCACCTAAAAGATTTAAAATCTTAGATAAATAAAAAAATGTACTATTTATCCAATCACCACTTGGTGTTCATCACATACATACTACTGGTATCAGCTGTTATAAATTGGGAGAGTTATTTGACATTGACCTACTTACAGAGGGCAAAAGTCACAAGATTGTTTGTTTTTTCACATCTCCTGTCTATGGCAATGTATTCTTAATGGTTTATATATCAACATATATAGAAATAGGTCTTGTGGATTGAGTAAATGAACTGAAGGATGATAAAGCATTGTAGGATGAGATATAGCGTACATATAAAGCAGGTGCAAACACTGGTAAATTGGCAACTTGTCAACATTGTTAATGGACATTGAGATCATACATTATTCACCCAGGTACTACTTGGGTCTGCTAGGTAGGTAATGTGTAGTATGCTACGTAATAGATAGACAATGGTTATGTGAGGCTAACTCAAAATAACTGCCTGCCAGCTCTACAGTAGTCATATTTTGAGTTAGCCTCTCATAACCATTGTCTATCTGTTTTAAATCACAGCTGTAATGTTATGTGAGTCTACACAGAAATAACCAAGGTGTGAAGTCCTTTGTCTTAGCAACCCGCTGTGGTTTAACTGACTCTATAAGGGTGGCAGCCAGCTTACAGTGGTTATTTATTAGCTAGCCTCTCATAACCATAGTCTATCTATTACTTAACCTTTGAATCGGTTATCAAGTGAGGCTATATGATACACCCAAGGTGTCCGGCTCTTTGTCTGAACCGTCCACAATGGGTGAAATTGGATTAAAACACGAAGTCCCTGATATACATGGGAGTGTTCCCCAAACTAAGTCTTAACGGTGTGAAGATGCTTTATTTGTTCACTACCAGTATTTCTGTCGTTAAATGATGCAGTCCCGTCTACTTAAATGGCGCCAACAGGATGTAATGACCCTGCTGCTTCCTCCATGTCTTTTTGAATCACCCTTTTCATCGCTCCTGCATGACATGAAGGCATACTATTCCGACTTTTTTATGACGATTCATTCTCTGGTTCTGTCTTCTTTTTCTGTCTCTTTTATCTGTTTATATGAATCTTTTATTACTCTTTCCCTCTTTATGACTCTATGTCTCTGTCTCTGTCACTGTCTCTTTCTCTGTCTCTGGTTCTATGGTTCTCTGTCTGTCCGTATCTGGCCGTCTGTCTGTCTGTGTGTATCGCATAAGAAATGAGATTTCACCTTCATAGAATGGTATGACACCCTTAGCCGGCAATATACATGTTCAGTATCAAATTGCCGGTCGTTCCAGCTCCCTCTTTCTTAAAGTATCCAAAGGTGTAACCATTCAACCTAGGATTGCCAAATCAGTGTTGCAACATGTTATCCTAGTGTTGCTGAGTCAATGCAAATTGGTGCTATGTAATAGTTAGACTATGGTTATGAAAGGGTAAATAGAATTAACCACAGCTTTATAAGCTGTGGTTAATCCTACCTACCCTTTCATAACCATTGTCTAACTATTTTAAACCACAGCTAGAAGGTTATGTGAGTCTAAGTGGAAATAACCAAGGTGTGAATTCCTTTGTCTTGGCCCTCCGCTGTGGTTTAAACCTGGTGGATTCATGGGGAAACATGATCTGCATAATGATTAGACTTCTGTCATTCAAATTAGCCCAGAGAAATATGATTTATATATTACTTTGCATAACAAGCACCAGATAACAGAAGGTAAACGGAACTACTTTTCTTTTCTTCTTGCTCCTGCGCGTTCTAGTTACAATGAATTCAAGGGAATAACAATAACAAAGAAAGTGGCAAATCCGATATCATTTAACCTTATTCACTGATACTTTCTATGGACATTCTATTTAATCATTTTCCTTAGCATGAGATATGCCATTTTTTTGCAAACTTATGAACTAGACAGTGTTTAGATTCCATGTTTGACCTGTTTAAAGTGAGAAGGTGTGGTCACGGTCGGGCGGTGGTGCGTGCCGCGTATGGCCGTCCCGTCTCCCCCTGGTTCTGTCGTCTTTATAACCTAGTTAGTTACATATTCTCCCCCTGAGATATTATCCGGCATATGGCATAGTTGTGGTGGTGAATCTATGACCTTTTAAACACTACCTGTTTCTAGGTGATAGCACCTGCTATCAACAGTTATGAATACCTGGAGTTTAGAGATCCCGTATATGGGGATTGACACCATGCATTGTATTTTCCCATACATGTACATTATTTAGGACAATGATAATTGAGTTATATATATCTCCAAATAACAACTAGTTAGGCATGACTCTAGTACTAAAACATCATTTAGAATATCGTCAAATATAATATGAAACATTTTGAAATGTGATATAGTACGTATTTCCTGTGTGTGGTTCAGGAGAATTGTCAATGTCAGCGGTACACACACAGCAAAGTGGGAGTCATTGTCGCTAAAACTACCCTCACCTGCCTGACTCTCAGGTGAGGGTAGTTTTAGCGACAATGACTCTCACCTTTCTGAGGGTGTAATTGGCATATAGACTGTGCCAAGGCTAACTGACCTTGGGGTGGCTGATCCATGGCAGCTATGGCTATTGATCCCCAAGGCAATTCTTCTTAAAAAAAATGATTTGGCATCCATTTTAAAATTGTCAAAATTGCCTCCGCTGCTTCACTCAAAAGTGAACAGGTAACCTTATTATGGCGCGCCCTTGGCATGCTGGGCATGATATGTGACCACTTGTTCTGGTTTGCTGTTCACTCATTGGCTAGATGCATATTAATTAGATCAATTAACATGTATTCATACCCTCTAAGGGGACTCCAAAACTGAAGTCCGGTGATAAAGATTCATAAAGAACAACACAGATAAAAGATTCTAGTTGCTTCCTGAGGGAGGGCTCATTTTTTAACAAGGAGGGATGGTAGATTTTTGCGCGGATAAAAATTTTCTAGCTGTGTTCTAAGGCAGTGCATCACAGGTCGAAAATCAGCATGCAGGCCCTTTGAATCCTACTAACGTGCGTTTTCACCCGCTCAAAACGGGTAAAATCTTTTTGAGCCCCCCCCCCCCCCGGGTCAAGGGGTCGACCCCCCCTGTCATTCACTCCCTAAGTGGAGTATTACATTAGAGAATAAATATTTTGGGTTATGAAAAATATTACCATATATTTCATTGGCCAGGTTGATATAATTATTTATAATCATGTATTATAGCAATATAATAATTTAGAACCTACGCAGAAATAGGATTGTGTATGTGGTAAGCGGACGAAAAGAGTGGTCCTATATAAAATGACAGCAGAACGGTGGGATGTAGTGGTATTCTTTGTGGTGAGTTGTATTTATACGTACATACTTTAATGGTCTTTCCTATGGCAAAGTGGTCTTCATTGTTTACCCATGTATTTCAGATGAAAAGACCCATGTGTGTCCCATGTCACAGGGAGGTTGGCTTGTCTATAAACAGACAAAGGGGGATTGGAGTTGGTAGATAGACAGGAAACGGGAAAGGGGACCCAAGCTGGACAAAAACACATTATAGTAAACTATTAACACTTACTCTGGGGAAATGTCCCATAAAATATCATTCATACATTGGGAACTCTAGGCTAAGACCTTCATTTCTACATCGTCAATAGTGAAAGAAACTGGGAATTGTAAATACTCCTCCTGCATTGAATGTTGATGTATAATCAGGCTTGGATTATCTCGGCATTCCTACTACACAGGGGACTTGTAGAATATATTGAGACATCCTCCTTTGAGTTTTGGGTAGGCATGTCTATAACCCTTTAGACCCCAAAACGGCCCTTTTCCATTTCCCCTAAATGGTCATTTTTATGCCTTGATTAAAGCCTATATCAATGATGGACCATTCCCAAAACGCTTTTAATTTTATTCATATATGATCGCTCATCATATTAGGAAATTAATTATATCTAGCAAGTGTTTAACATGGGGTGAATAGGAACAGGTGTGGCTCAACAAAGCTCATTTCTTAGGGGCAGTCCATTGTATGCCTAAATCAAAAATGTACAATAAAATGTACAGGCCTGACAATATGTTAAGGATAACTCTACTATCACATTCATTGATACAAGTTAAACATCATTTTAATAGATAGCCCATGTTTAGCAGGGGATCATTTAATCAGTTAATTTCATTTGATAACCCAAATGATTGTACATGTATTTATCATATGATGTGGACATCTCAATATAGCCATTTCCCCTTCGAAACGGTAAATTTCAGCCCAAAGTAAGCCAATTAGGCGTTCATCAAATTAAGACAAGAGCCAGACATATTCAAAGGCCTGCTATGGATTCAAAAATGGACATTTTAAATAATTTCTGAAATATTATTATGTAACACGATATTCAAAGTGATATGTGGATTAAGGAATACAAACTAAATATTACCATATGTTTCACACTGAGGGGGATCAGTGGCTGGATTAACTAAATTCACAGAACTACCTGGGGAAATGAGGCAATTGTTTATGCAAATGTATGAGGCCTAAATTGATAATGCTGGAATAACCCAAGGAAATCGGTTTGTGCGAAAATATAAAGATTTGTGTAAAATTATCGACATATACTAGCTGGTAGACTATTATACCTATCTAGGTATGTGTGAAAGGGCTTGTATTTCGTGAGATTTACTCATTTAATTAACAAAACCATAGATATACAATATTATTAGATATTGTATGAATGTCTATGACAAAACTTGTTTTTTAAATAAGGTATTTTATACGTGGACTCAGTAGTACTGGTCACTATAGCATCCAAGTTGGCAGGTGTGTATTGGGAGAGGTGTGGACAACGCTGGGGCCTCTGTTCACTGTTGTATCTGCCTTGTGAGGTCCTTGGTATGGTCCCAGTCTGGTAAGGACCTCACCTGCACTCAAAAAGTAAACTTGTTTCCAGACTCTTCCAAGTGACTGTCATAAAATAAACGAGTCAAAAAACTTGTCTAAGTGACAAGGAAGCAGGTCTTTTAGAAGACCCACTTGGCATGTGCCAGCCAAAAACCAGACATTTGCCAGCTCCAGATTCTATTTGTGGGATGGTAACCTGATAGGTTAGACAACTTTTGACTCATTTATTTTATGATAGTCATTTTGACGAGTCTGGAGACAAGTTTACTTTTTCAGTGTAGGGAGCATGAATGTTGGAAGGATATGCTACCGGTATATTGAATAACATGAGTGTTATTAATGGTACAAAAAAGTGAATTCATTCAATATATTTATGTGTGGAGAAACCAGGTCGAGGATGCGGTACTGTACCAAATCTATATCCTACACTCAAGGTGCTAATGCCCCTCAAGGAAAAAAACGTGTGTCCCCATCTCACATCCACCCTATTCCCCCATAGAAAAGCTTTTAAAAAAGACTCCCCCTTAACGTTGTCATTCTCCTTTTCAGACGTTGGTAGGGACTCAGATTCCCCCTGGGCCGGTTGGTCCGGGTGGTCGTCCTGGTACACGACCTTCAACCACCATGGCACCCTTTGCACTGGCCCCACCTTCAGGTAAGCTCAGCTGCAGATATTGTGTTTTAACCCTTTAAGGATTACATTATCTGGCTATGTTCATTTTGTTGCCAGGAAGCATAAAAATGTAATGCTGAGTATAGCATCCTCAAACATCACTTAAATATAAATATTATTTTAGTATATGTAGCTACAATAAAAACAGGTAGGAATTCTGAAACTGCAATCTAACTAAGGTGCAAGTCTGGAATCGCCCTGCGCAGTTTCAGAATTATACAGGGGCAATTCCGGAATTATACAGGTTCTATATATGTACACACACAGAAAAGTGAGAGTCATTGTCGCTAAAACTAGCGTCACCTGAGGGTCAGGCACTGCCTGACTCTCAGGTGAGGGTAGTTTTAGCGACAATGACTCACTTTTCTGAGGGTGTACCACCCAGGAGCTGCCAGTACTGAATCAAACATTATGCAGATGAAGGGGAAAGGGCCTTAAAAGCACTATGAAATTGGATATTTCTGGAAATCAAATAATATCTCAAAATCGAGCTGCAACTGTTTTGTAGCTTTGGTATAAGAAATATTCCAAATTACCTAGTTGTCTTATTGGCACTTTTAGGTATCTTTAAAGGCACACATCTCGGTACCCCTCCACTGAGAGTCGGGAAGGGGTAGATGTCCCCAGGGGAAGAAGCCCTCGAGGGTAAAAGTCCAAGGGGGTAGATGTCCCAGGGGTGGATGTCCCAAGGGATAGAAGCCCTGGGGGATGAATCTCCAAGGTGGTAAATTTCCAGGGGGCAGATGTCAGGATTTACATATCAAGAAAATATCCTCTATAAACTAGAACATTGCTTCCTTCTTGAGCCACAGTCAAAGCATTGAATATTTAGGGGTGGATGTCCTAGGTGGTAAAAGTCCTAAGGGGATGAATGTCAAGGGGTAGATGTCCAAAGGGGTAGATGGTAGGAGTAGATGGTAGGGGGAGGGTAGATGGTAGGAGGGTACTTGTCCTTATACCCTTTACGAGAAGGACAACAGCAACAGGTAGACCTGTCAGTAATAGATGTTATCGACAACTTCATTGGTAAAATGCTGATTCAACTAACTTATCTAAATCACCTTGAAGTTTTGTTTAGTTGTTCTGTCAGAATATATCCTTCCAAATATAGCACGGTATCATCTGCATCAGGCCAAAAAACAGGAGGTTTGTTTCGGGTCACCCGACCGACCCTATCAAAACAGGGCCGACCCTACGTTTTTTATGCAATTTTGAAGAAATTTCTGTATTTTTACCCTTTTTTGGTCAATTTTAGGGTTTTCGGAAAGGCTGGTTAGTACTTTCATGTTTTTAAAAAAAAGTTTTAAGTCCGACCTACCAACCCTACATTTTCTCTCCATGTTACCTGAAACATACCTTTTTGTTCTCCTATATATATTGAAAATCATAATTAGTTTAATAAACTGTTATGAGTGTACATAACAAAAAAAAGACATGACTGAAAACAACATGATGCCTCTTTCCCCCAGAGTACCGCCTGGTGAATGCAATCGGCTCCCCAGGTATGGGCAAGGTGGAGGCTTACTACAACGGTACCTGGAGACCGGTCTGCTCCACCTACCGGTGGGACAACAACGATGCCAACGTCCTCTGTCGCTCCCTCGGATATGCCAAGGGGGTTAAGGCCTCTCCTCGAAGCTTCCCACCCAAGGAGGAAAAGAAAGAAGAGGATGACAGGGAAGGGACTCCAGGGATCCCCCGGCCTGTGGATGGCCCGTCTATAGGGATCATAAGGCCCTCACCAAGCCCTCCTCCTGTAGTTGTGAAACTGAACCTGGACTTTAACTGCGCAGGCAAGGAGGACCGCCTGGATGAGTGCCCGGGGCAGTGGGTGCCCAACTGCTATACTGATACGGCCGCGATCTGCTTCACTGGCGGTAGCAATGGTGGGTGGTTTCATTGCTCATTTCACTGCTAATATTGTATATATATTCAAGTCACTGCACTGTAAATAGTTAGTGTATGTACACAGTATAATCTACTGTAGAATTACAGTAGAATCTGCTGTAGATCTACAGTAGAATCTACTGTAGAATGGATTTTAATACAGTAGAATCTACTGTAGATTTACAGTAGATACTACTGTTTATCTACAATCAACTATACACCTACAGTAGGATCTACTGTACATCTACAAAATTGGCAACCAACTTTTTACAGTGTGGTGTGTTTGTACATTGCACATTGTGTACTTGTCCTGCAGGGGGGGGGGGGGCTTTTCCGGGGGTCGAATCAGGGTTTGAAATTAAAAAGCACCGATTTTGGGGAATAAACCCCACCAAACCCGTTGTTAGAAAGTGATTGCTCCCTCACACACCAACTATTTGTTTCAATAAAAGGCATCACCAGTATTATATTGGGAGGAAATAAATATGTACCTTATAGTGTCAGAGATGTTAGCAGTACATATTTTACAAAGTATTCATTTCGTGGTAAATACGGCTCTCTCATTGACTTAACCAAGAAAGTAACTTTTCCAGATCAATTCAGTGGAATTTTGACGAATAATGTTAATAATAACATGAAATAAACACAAATGAGCACGAGTAGAGTTCCTCACTGAGGGTTATTTCACAAGGCGAAACCCTATTCGTGCAACTTTGTATTTCTATCTCAACCCCCCCCCCCCCTCTCATAGTATTGTATCCCTCTTTTCCTCCACAGAGAAAAAGGTGGATGGGGTACGGCTGGTCACGCCGGACAACCAACCGCCGACCAGTCTGATGGCCATAGGTAAAGTTGAGGTGCTTCACCGTGGGTTCTGGGGCACTATCTGTACCAGGGGTAACAGCTTCAGGGAGCAGGAGGCCTCCAGTGTCTGCAGGGCCTTAGGCTACAGGAGTGGGAGCCATGTCTACCGAGGCTCCCTGTCCATTCGCTCCTCAGCCGATCCCGTCTTCTGGTTCGGTCAGTTTGACTGCAATGAGACGACCACTGATCTTGGGCTCTGCTCCAAGGAAGAACTCGGTGTTGCCACCTGCTCAAGCCATTACTATGACGCCCTAGTGCTTTGCGTTAACACCACTGAACGTGAGTATTTTTTGTCTATTGTTCTATCTACAAGTCCATCAGATAAAACCTCTTTGATGAACAATATTTCGAGTTTTCATGACTAGAATTTTAGCAAAAGCATCTCAAGGAAATGTAGACAGCAATTATCAGTAATGATACTTACTTTAGGATTATTCTGAAGTTACTTGCCAAAGACATGGCTACAGATTAACATATCTTGTCTCAAGATATCGCAAAGGATTCCCTAATTTGCATTTCAAGGGCCTGTTACACTAGCTGCATCTGCCGCACTGCATCTGCCGCAGAACTTGCTGCGCGGCAGATGCAGCTAGTGTAACAGGGTCAAAACTTGCTGCAACTTGCCGCAACTACTTGCTGCAGCAAAAGCTGACAGTGTTAGCTTTTGCTGCAGCAAGTTCTGTGGCAGATGCCGTGCAGCAAGTGCTGCAAGTGTAACTGGCCCTTAAGTGTATAATAATATGATATCATTTATATTTCCAGCATATTGGCAGCTGCGGATGGAGGCTGTCAAACTGACCAACACGACGCGGGGGCAGGACTGGGTGATGGGTCGGGTGGAGGTCCAGGTGGGCGGCCAGTGGGGCAGTGTGTGTGAACGGAGACGCTACTCGGGTGTGGACTGGACAGAGACTAACGCCAAAGTGGTCTGCAGACAGCAGGGATTCACCAACGGCATTCCTGTCATGTCCAGCGTCTTTGGAACCAAGAAACAACCAATTTTCTTGTTCAATGTAAGTAATTTTAATGACATGAATCGGTTTTGATTTTGATGTGATTTTGTATCTGTTAAAGGGACATTCTCACCACTCGCACTTATCACAGAGCAAGACTAGAACGGTACTAGAATTGTGAGTTGGATATGCTCGGTGATTATGCCACTTTAAAGAGGTATGCAGCATTATGGGCATGATGATTCGATATAAATAATGATGTTACCAGTTCACAGGATAAAGAACATGGTCCTTTTCTGGTACTACCCTTCACAAGGGGAGTGGCTCAAATGTTATCAACGATGAAGGGCCTGTTACACGTGCAGCATCTGCCGCACAGCTTCCCGCAGTAAAAGCTAACACTGTCATCTTTTGATGCAGCAAGTAGTTGCGGCAACCTGCAGCAAGTTTTGACCCTGTAACACTGGCTTCATCTGCCGCACAGCAAGTTCTGCGGCAGATGCTGTGCGGCAGGTGCCGCTAGTGTAACAGGTCCTTTTGGTACACAATCTAAAACATCAGGAAACAAAAATGTAAATACCCCTCCTCCAAGACAAAGAAAGTGACGACGTGTTCAAAATATATTACACGACTCTTACGCATACCACAGTTTCAGGTGCTAATTAAACCATAAAGCTTTCAAATTACATATGCAGCAGTATGGTAATTTCCTTATTTTTGCATAATTGAAAAAGTATGATATATGTATTACTGCTTTTCTGTTACAGAGGGAATGCCCGGATGGCGCTAGCGACCTAAATGCCTGCCGTGCTACCAATGGATACCGGGAATACGACTGCACCAAGGGGGGTGCTGGTGTCTTCTGTACCAATGCTGAGGATGATTGTAAGGCTGCAACATTAACCATCTCCAATTGATAATATTGTTTATATAAACGTTATGTTTTTCTTTATCTATTTTTCCTGATTAGTTGCCTTCGCTCTCAGACATTCCTTTCTTCATTTTTGGTCAGTTACGATAGTAACTGACCTCTATGCATACCCTAAGGAAAATCCAGATGCGCGGCCTTGCGTGACGAGCCCATGCACACATGCACCACTATCCCATAGAGAACCCCTTGACCAGAACCCATCGAGCTCCACTGCCACCACCACCTCTGGGAGAACCCAGTACATTCTAGTTCTGAAAATGTGATGTTGGTCATGCCACCACCACCGACAGGGCACCACTGCCACCACCCTCTCATTCTCGGTTTGCACACATAACCCACCGCCACCACCACCCTGGGCACTTTCTAGTACATTCATGTTCTGAAAATGTGATGTTCCAGCAACACACACATGCCACCCAAGCCACCACCTCCACCACCCACGCCACCACCTCCACAAACACACATACGTATGTGGCATTTGGAAAATCACTGGAGCCCGCCTAAGTTATCACACCTCCCATAGGAGGCCCCTGGCACCACCGGGGTGGCCTAATCCCCACATTGCGGCCCTTAAAGGGAAGTGGGATCGTGTTTGTTAATGGTCTTGGGACCATTAGATTCCCAATGACCATGTACCTAATTTTAGTACAATGCGTTATTTTTCATTTCTGACAGCAGATTCGTAATCGCCAGAAAAAGCTACCCCAAATTCATATATTAAAAGTCACATATAATCGAATTCCAGGTGGTGGCTGTTGGTGAGCAGGTGGCTGTGAGAAAGCAGGTGGCTAGGGGCGAGCAGGTGGCTGTGGGCGTCAGCGCCAGGCAGCACGTAACCGCTGTTTTACGTCTCGGCGGAAAAAGCGAGTAGATCGGAGCGTCAGTAGCGACACCATCTTCGTTGCAGCTTCGTTTCTGGTTCGACGTGTCGGGTTGGCCGGGGGGCGGCGTGAGCTGCAGATTATTTTGCCTCCAAAACCGATTTTGCCCCCAAAACCGATTTTGAGCCCCGAAACGATTTTGACCCAAAAACGATTTTGAAGTTCTCCTACCCTTCCGAAAATCGGGCCGATCGGAGCGTAAACAGCGAAGATATTCGCGATTTTCGTTTTGTCGGATTAAATTGGTACCTATGTGTTCTCCGTTTCTCCCTTTCTCCGTTTCTCCGTTTCTCCCGTTCTCCCTTTATCCCGTTTTCCATTTATCCCGTTCTCCCTTTATCCCGTTCTGCCTTTATCCCGTTCTCCCTTTATCCTGTTCTCCCTTTATTCCGTTCTCCCTTTATTCCGTTCTCCGTTCATCCCTTTCTCCATTTATCCCTTTCTCCATTTATCCCGTTCTCCCGTTCGCTGTTTATCCTGTTCTCCCGTTCGCCGTTTATCCCATTCTCCCGTTCGCCGTTTATCCCGTTCTCCGTTTATCCCCGTTCTCCATTTATCCTCGTTCTCCGTTTATCCCGTTCTCCCTTTATCCCGCTCTCCCTTTATCCCGTTCTCCCTTTATCCCATTCTCCCTTTCTTCCATTCTCCCGTTCTCCATTTATCCCGTTCTCCCTTTATCCCGTTCTCCGTTTATCCCGTTCTCCCTTTATCCCGTTCTCCTTTTATCCTGTTCTCCGTTCATCCTGTTCTCCGTTCATCCCGTTCTCCGTTCATCCCGTTCTCCGTTCATCCCATTCTATATTTATCCCGTTCTCCCTTTCTCCTGTTCTCCCTTTCTCCCGTTCTCTGTTTATCCAGTTCTCCCTTTCTCCCGTCCTCCGTTTATCCTGTTCTCCCTTAATCCTGTTCTTACTTTATCCCGTTCTCTGTTTATCCCGTTCTCCGTTTATCCCGTTCTCCCTATATCCCGTTCTCCCTTTATCCTGTTCTCCCTTTCTCCCATTCTCCCTTTATCCCCTTCCGTTTATCCCGTTCTCCCTTTATCCCATTCTCCCTTTATCCCATTCTCCCTTTATCCCATTCTCCCTCTATCCTGTTTTCCCTCTATCCCGTTCTCCCTTTATCCCATTCTCTGTTTATCCCGTTCTCCGTTTATCCTGTTCTCCGCTTATCCCGTTCTCTGTTTATCCCGTTCTCCCTTTTTCCCCTTATCCCGTTCTTCCTTTCTCCCGTTCTCCCCTTATCCCGTTCTTTCGTTCTCCCCTTATCCCGTTCTCTATTTATCCCGTTCTCCCGTTCTCCCCTTATCCCGTTCTTCCTTTCTCCTGTTCTCCCCTTATCCCGTTCTTCCTTTCTCCCGTTCTCCCCTTATCCCGTTCTCCCTTTAGGTAGAATACATAAACACCCTCCCCTCCTAGGCAGTGGTGATTTGACATGGCATGGATTGTGATTCGGGGAGGGCGGGGGGGGGGTGATGCGGTGTACAATTCACAAGCCATTCTGAACCACTTGCGACACTCTATATAGACCTTATATAGATGTTATGTGGGGGGGGGGGGGGTGAATGCGATGTACAATATACCGGCCTCATGCGCCCACACCACCACCACGTCCCCTCCCTTTATCCTGTTCTCCCTTTCTCCCGTTCTCCTTTTATCCCATTCTCCCTTTATCCCCGTCCGTTTATCCCGTTCTCCCTTTATCCCATTCTCCCTTTATCCCATTCTCCCTTTATCCCATTCTCCCTCTATCCTGTTTTCCCTCTATCCCGTTCTCCCTTTATCCCATTCTCTGTTTATCCCGTTCTCCGTTTATCCTGTTCTCCGCTTATCCCGTTCTCTGTTTATCCCGTTCTCCCTTTCTCCCCTTATCCCGTTCTTCCTTTCTCCTGTTCTCCCCTTATCCCGTTCTTCCTTTCTCCCGTTCTCCCCTTATCCTGTTCTTTCGTTCTCCCCTTATCCCGTTCTCTATTTATCCCGTTCTCCCGTTCTCCCCTCATCCCGTTCTTCCTTTCTCTTGTTCTCCCCTTATCCCGTTCTTCCTTTCTCCCCTTATCCCCTTATCCCGTTCTCCCTTTAGGTAGAATACATAAACACCCTCCCCTCCTAGGCAGTGGTGATTTGACATGGCATGGATTGTGATTCGGGGAGGGCGGGGGGGGGGGGGTGATGCGGTGTACAATTCACAAGCCATTCTAAACCACTTGCGACACTCTATATAGACCTTATATAGATGTTATGTGGGGGGGGGGGGGTGAATGCGATGTACAATATACCGGCCTCATGCGCCCACACCACCACCACGTCCCCTCCCTTTATCCTGTTCTCCCTTTCTCCCGTTCTCCCTTTATCCCGTTCTCCCTTTATCCCATTCTCCCTTTATCCCCGTCCGTTTATCCCGTTCTCCCTTTATCCCATTCTCCCTTTATCCCATTCTCCCTTTATCCCATTCTCCCTCTATCCTGTTTTCCCTCTATCCCGTTCTCCCTTTATCCCATTCTCTGTTTATCCCGTTCTCCGTTTATCCTGTTCTCCGCTTATCCCGTTCTCTGTTTATCCTGTTCTCCCTTTCTCCCCTTATCCCGTTCTTCCTTTCTCCCGTTCTCCCCTTATCCCGTTCTTCCTTTCTCCCGTTCTCCCCTTATCCCGTTCTTTCGTTCTCCCCTTATCCCGTTCTCTATTTATCCCGTTCTCCCGTTCTCCCCTTATCCCGTTCTTCCTTTCTCCTGTTCTCCCCTTATCCCGTTCTTCCTTTCTCCCGTTCTCCCCTTATCCCGTTCTCCCTTTCTCCCACTCTCAGTTTATCCCGTTCTCCCTTAATCCCGTTCTCCCTTTATCCGGTTCTCCATTTATCCGGTTCTCCATTTATCACGTTCTCCCTTTATCCCATTTATCCCATTCTCTGTTTATCCCGTTATCTGTTTATCTCCGTTCTCAGTTTATCCCGTTCTCCCTTTATCCCGTTCTCCCTTTATCCCGTTCTCCCTTTATCCCACCTAAAACCATTAAATATCATTTAAAGATTAACTAAGTGTCTGTAACTGACCATGCAGCTTTGCTGCAGACCATGAAGGAACCTTTGACACTCACCCCCGAAATCTATGCCCCCTCGTATTCAATATTTGGATATCTAATGGTGCTTTTCAAATTGAAAAATTAAACAATATCATTGATTTCTTGATTTTAATTTTCGGGGATGTCAACCAATATGTTCTTTGTAGGACTACTTCTTGAGAATATTTACCCTTAGGGTCAGCATGATGCACCAAAGCTCTGCGTTGGTTCATCTTAACTACAACTGTTGCATTTTAGCCACATGACGTTTTAATAGCGGTTGAGGGGCATCATGCTTAAAAGAGAGAGAGAGAGAGAGAGAGAGAGAGAGAGAGAGAGATAGAGATAACTTTTAAAGCCACCTCACAGGTGACATGCCTCCAAGATCCGTTAATAACCACGCCCAGGATGACCGGAGTGCGAGGGATGTGGTTTGGGTTGATGAGAGAGATTGATGTGATGGGGGATGAGGTGAACTATTGTTGTCAGCTTGTCTATGGGAACACACGTGTAAGGGAGTCTCTGCTGGGAGAAGAGCCAGGTGAGAGGTCGGTGCGTCCTATGTAGAGCCATCACGTCCTATATTTTCTTTTTATAGGCTGGTGAAGCCAGCCATCTTGACCGCAATCCTGCCACAATTTTGTCCATCCATGGTCCTTAAAATGCCAATCTCTGCTATTTAGGTGCACTCCTGGCCCCACCCAAGCCACCATCCAGAGGGTTCCCAGGACCACGAGGAGAGGGGGGAAGACCAGGACCACGTCCTATACCAGGAGGCACTACAACCAGCCAACCAAAGACCAGCACCACCCCTAAGGGTATGTGTACCAAAGGCATGATGCAAAGTCTAAGTCTCAAATTGCCAATTCTTATTTAACTGTTTGAAGCTCACCATCTCTCTTTCTAGTGCTGTCCTTACATTGAAGTCTTTACCAGCTCCTTTTTTTGCCTTGTCAGATATTATACCAGAGAGTATGTAGGTCCTATGATAGTTTTAGTGTTAACGATGTTGTTCCTGATTATCATTTTGTGGCAATGCTAGGGAAATGACCCATCCGGGGAAGAATTAGTACTCACAATTCGTATCATATCCTTTGAAATGGGATATCATGGGCTAACTTTTCAAATATGTACAAAGATTACTTCATATCAATAACTTAATATGGTAATTAAACTATAAAACCATTGCAACACATAATAAATGGTGATATTTATGACAAATGAGCTGGCCATCGGCCTGATACAAAAACGCTATTGACAGTTCAAACTGTCAATAGTGGAAAATATTTCTCTTATTGACAGTTCACACTGTCAACAGTGGAAATTATTCCTGTTATTGACAGTTCCTCATGCGAACTGTCAATAGTGGAATATTTTTGTCTTATTTACACTTCCCACTGACATTGGAGTAAAAAAATGTCTTTTTTTTTTGCAAAAGTGTTTTTATTTACCAAAATCGCATTTTCCCCCAAAATCGGTTTTGGACCCATAATCGGTTTGGGACCCCAAAAAAAATGTTAGACCCAAAATCGGTTTTGTCCCCAAAATTGGTTAAAAACGGTTTTGTCCCCAAAAAATTGGTCAAAATCGGTTTTGTCTCCAAAATCTGTCAAAAGTGTTTTTATTCACCAAAATCGGTTTTGGAGCCAAAATCGGTTTTGGAGCCAAAATCGGTTTTGGAGCCAAAATCGGTTTTGCCCCAAAAAATTGGTTCTGCCCTAAAAATCGGTTTACCACCAAAATAGACTTTTTCACCAAAATCGACTTTTCCACCAAAATCGACTTTTCACCCAAAATCGACTTTTCACCCAAAATCGACTTTTCACCCAAAATCGACTTTTCACCCAAAATCGACTTTTCCACCAAAATCGACTTTTCCACCAAAATCACTCTCAGGGTTGTGAAGGATAAGGAACTGTCAATAAGAGAGGAAATTCCCACTATTGACAGTTCATTGAAGAACTGTCAGTAACGCTATAATTTACCACTATTGACAGTTTGAACTGTCAATAAGAGAAAAATATCCCACTATTGACAGTGCGAACTGTCAATAAGAGGAAAGTTTTCCACTATTGACAGTTTGAACTGTCAATAGCTAAATCAAGGTGGGCCGGCTATTGACAGTTCAAACTGTCAATAGTAGAAAGCAATCTGCTTATTGACAGTTTGAACTGTCAATAACCGAATAAAATTCCCTTATTGACAGTTCAAACTGTCAATACCAGGATATAATTCCCTTATTGACAGTTCACACTGTCAATAGTGGGATATCACTCTCTTATTGACAGTTCCTTTTTGGAAGTGTCAATAAGAGAATCGTTTTTCCCTTATTGACAGTTCAAACTGTCAATAAGGGAATTATATCCTGGTATTGACAGTTTGAATTGTCAATAAGGGAATTTTGTTCTGTTATTGACAGTTCAAACTGTCAATAGTCACGGCCTTATTGATAAATAAACAAAAAGATAGGATTTTTAAGTCTAAATTTGGTTCTAGAAGGAATTTTTACAGTGTGTTTTCAGTTTTGAGTAACTGATACTGATACGATTTCTAAGAGATTGGGACAATTATCTCCCATTTTGTAGGATGGAGTTGTTTCCATGGCAACCAGAAAGTATTTTATGTACTAATTTCCCATAGAAAACAGTCTTTTTGCATTCCAAATATGGAATGTAAAGATAGAATAATTCTAATAAGTCTATTTATTGCATTCTACACAAAATATTATCCTAAAGCATTTATACTTGACTTATGCAGTTTTCAGTCATTATAGTGCCCCCCCCAATCATTATACTATTCTCAATATCCTTATTCTTTAATCAGAGCTACTTTTAAAAACATGACTTTTCTTTTTCTCTTGGCCAGTTTTTCTTCAATCATGTTTCTCACAGAAAGCTATGTCATTTTTCAGAGATCCCAGAGAGGTGTGTGAGTAGACTGAGGGTTGTTGGGAACCCTGACCCTGAGGTGGAACCAGAGATGCGCGGTAAGGCTGGACGTATAGAGTACTACTACCAGGGCCTCTGGGGGCCCATCTGTGCTGTAGGATTTGATGACAGAGAGGCACATGTCATCTGCAAGTCACTCGGATTAAAGGTGAGGCCAACATTTTTTTAAATTTTAAACATGAATGTACTAGTTAATTTTTCTAAATACCCTGAAATCGATCAGAAACGGGTGAAAATGCGAAAATTTCCTCAAAATTGCATAAAAAAACGTAGGGTCGGCCCTGTTTTGATAGGGTCGGTCGGGTGACGTGAAACAAACCTTCTTTTTTTGGGTCTGATTGGGATGTCTATTTGAATTCATTTATTATACACTGTAAAAAGTTGGTTGCCATTTTTGTAGGTGTACAGTAGATTCTACCGTAGGTGGACAGTTTATTGTAGTTAAACAGTAGAGTCTATTGTAAATCCACAGTAGATTCTACTGTAAATCCATTCCACAGTAGGTTTTATTGTAAATCGACAATAGATTCTATTGTGTACATATACCAACTATTCACAGTGTATATTCATTTTTACACAGTAAAATCAAGACTAAGGGGAAGTGACACCATCAGTTTTTTTTTATTATCTTGCTTAGGGGGGATAAAATTGTGGATGTTCAAAGTTATACATGTATTGGTTGACATGCCTGATATCGATTTTTAAATCATATAACGCCTTCGTCAATAGTTTAACCCAAGTTAAAAAGGGGGGGGGGGTCGATGGATATTTGTCCCTAGAGCTGTGTGTTAGATAGACTACACCTGGACACGGTTCTTCCATATACCCACTGCCCCAAAGGGTCAAGACGAGGTGTTATACACCGATTCGATGACCAGTGGGCAGTGGGTATATGGAAGGACCGTGGCCAGGTGTAGTCTATCTGACTTAACCCTGGGGTATACAATATACCCAAGGTGCGAAGTCCTTTGTCTAAGCCTTCCCTCGTGGGTTAAGATAGAAATAAACTAGAGGGAGCATTCCAAATGACACAAATGTCTTTTCTGTGTTCAACTTCTCCTGAATCAATTGTAAATTGGGATTATTTACATGATTGTAAATGAGTAGTGCTCAGGGTACTTAAAGATTATAGGTATTAACCTTTTAGAACGTTACTCATCATGTCTATGATAAAGAAATACTAATACCTTAAAATCATTTAAACTTGTTTACAATGATGTTGTTTTCCACTTTTATTTTGGCAAAATACTCTTAGTACATATGAAGTTTTTCAATACAATGCCAAGAAATCCTGAAAGACAAGATTTCAATAGAATATTATTTTTTTTTAGAGGAAAGCTCTAACCAGGGAAGCACGTACATCTGAACTGTATTTGCTTCCAAAAATCCACAAGAGGGTGACCCCACCCCCTGGCAGACCCATTGTCTCAGCCAATGGCTGCCCCACTGAGAAGATCTCAGCAATAGTTGACCGGTATCTTAGGCCCATCCTTCCTACCATACCATCTTACCTGAGGGACACCACCGACCTTCTCAACAAATTCAAGGATATAGGACCGTTACCCCCTGGCACCATCATTGGTACCCTAGATGTAACGGCCCTATACACCAATATCCCGAATTATGAAGGGTGCCATGCATCTTACAAATTCCTCCAGCGCCATAGGGGGTTCACAGCCCCCCAAGGTGAGCTGAGTAGTACCGATATTATCAGATTACTTCTTCAGGTCCTGACCAAGAATAACTTCGATTTTAATGGTAAACACTACTTACAAGTTGGGGGCACGGCGATGGGCACTCGCCTAGCACCAACATACGCTAATATATTCATGGCGGACTTTGAAGAACGCTTTGTCTATAAATATGATAAGCAGCCCCAAATATGGCTGCGGTTCATTGACGATATCCTGTTCATCTGGCAACATGGCCAAGATGAACTCGATAAATTCTACAAGTATCTCAATAGTGTCCACGACACTATTAAGTTTACAGCAGAGACCTCAACATCCACTGTGAGTTTTCTAGACACCCTGATAAGCATCACACCGCAGGGGAACATAGAGACTACTCTATACACTAAACCCACCGATGTGAATACTTACCTCCACTGGAGATCGGCTCACCCTAGGCATTGTCTGAGGGGCATCCCCCATGGACAATGCCTGAGGCTGAGACGTATCTGTTCCAGTACTGATGAATTTGTCAAACATTGCATCATAAAGGGCCGCAATTTCTACGCTAGAGAATACCCCCTTGACCTCCTGGCTGAGTCCTTTCTGAAGGCCTACAACCGGGACAGACTGTCCTTATTGGTCCCCAAACCCAAAAAGGTACAAACAATCCCAATCATCCTACTGACGACCTACAACCCTGGCTTCAGGGGTTTGAAAGGCACCGTCATGAATAATTGGGACAAACTCGGCAAATCATGTAAAACACGGAATTTACACTGCCAAGTACCAATAGGAGCCTTCAGGAAACCAAAAAGCCTGAAAGATATCCTGGTAAGGGCAAAAATTAGGCCTCTGGAACCGCGACCCAAACCAGCCCCTAATACTCACAGGTGCCTTAGACCTAAATCCTGTAAGTTCTGCCTCAAGCTCAACAAAAGTGGAAGAGTCAAATGCTCTGCCACTGGCCGAGAGTACACTAGTAGATACAATGTTTGTTATAGCAGCTCAAACTTGATCTACTGCATCACGTGTACCAAGTGCAACTTGCAGTATGTTGGGCAAACCCTCGGTCCCCTCAAAACCAGAATTGGTAGCCACTTTGGCAAAATCAAGTCAAATGACCCAGATATTGAAATTGCGAGGCACTTCAATAGACCCGGTCATGGTAACCCACAAGACCCCACGACTCTACCTTTAGAGTTACATGTCTTAGACTTTGTTTTTGCCCCCCCCAGGGGGGACAAGTCAAAGTATTTGAGGGACTTGATCGAGATGAATTGGATCCATCGCATGCATACAATCTCACCAGTGGGGTTGAATGTCATGGATGCTGTCCATATGTAGTGACATCCCCAGCACCAGCGGGGGGTGACTATGCTTGCTCTAGCCACGTCAAGCAAATTATTATTTTAATTTTCAATCCTAGTCACCTTGACATAAACCTTACACTTAGCATAGATTTTTAGGGCCCCCCTAAAAATCCCCCCCTCTTGTAGCGCACCCCCCTGCGCTCTCCAACATTTTTTAGATTTTTTCTGATTTACAACACACCTCTGTTATAAATCACAAAAACTAAGGTTAAAATCCCTTGTGATTTTTACTCTGGTTTCCAACCCCACCCCCCACAGGTGGCCTAGATCATATAAATATTACCCAGACCTAGACTATTAGGCCTACTATATTTTATGATCCATACCAATAAGATCAGCCCTCATTTTAGGGCTGACACCGACTTCCTGATGGACTCCCACTAAATAAAAACTTTTATTTAGTGGACTCCATCTCATACGACCTGAAGATTCACTAGATGAAACCGTTTTCCCAGTTAAATCAAGCCCCAGGGCTTGGTTTCTAAGTCCAAACCAGTAACAACAACAAAGTTGTGACAAATTGGACATCTCCAGGCAACATGGTGACCTAGTTACCATGTGACGTCATGTCGCCATGAAGAAGAGTGGGCATGCTATAAAAGAGCGCTTCCATGCAAGTTGCGTTCATTCAAGCGGTAGTCGTTGGAGGGTCAACATGCTTAGCCCCGTTTCGCCAATATTTCAATAGAATATTATATGTCATATTGTCATATATAACATAATGCTGTACTAAAACAACACTTTCCCATGCTACAGACTGGCAGAGCCATGGTGAACTCATCCTTTGGTGAAGGGGAAGGCCCCAACTGGCTGAGCCACCTGCAGTGTGCGGGTAATGAGAACACCCTCCGTGAGTGCCTGGACATCAGGGGCAACAACGTGCTCAACTACCCGAGCTGCTCCAAGAAGCACCAGGCGGGCGTGGTGTGTGAGGGCGATGGGGAAGGTGAGCTGCTCATGGCATGTGCTACTACTAATGGAGTTGCACATAATGGATAATTTATTAACATCTAACATTTAATGGATGACATAGTGTATTAATGGGTTTTTTTAATTTAAAACTTAAAATAAATATTTAAAAAAAAAAATTTAAAACTTTTAAAAAATTAAATTGATTAGAAATTAGGAATTTTCTTTTTAAAGTGCTTTGTCACATGTGGGCATGATCCGTGACCGTTAGCCTGGCTCATTACTGCATCTATGCCCCACCCCCAGAATGTGGGTATGATATGCACCAGAGCTGTGTTTGGCGAGTTACTCACCAGCAATGGATAAGTGCATCCTGTCGTCCTCAATGGGTTAGGCGATGATTCCACATCAGCTTGGGGCATGAATGATGAAGTAACTGGATCTCATACGTTACTGCCGTAAATTAGGGAGTGGTCATTTTTTAACAACAGGGGGGGGGGTTGGTGGATTTTCGTGCGAGCGGTTCGAAAAAATTTCAGTCCCCCCCCACAGGAGGGGTTGACATTTTTTTGGTCCCCCCCCCCTTCAAGGGGTCCAAATTTTTTTGGTCCCCCCCCAAATCCACCAACCCCCCCCTGTTGTTAAAAAATGACCACTCCCTTACACTTCTTACCCAAATAATTGATTAAATACAACACACTGGAAAGTCTTATTCATGGCATTTTTATGGCGTTCCTTTTTGCGGCACTGAGTTGGCTCAATTCTCAGAGCTGTTTGAAATTATTGGACCTTTCAATGGGATTCCCTGGGCTCCACACTTATCACATGAGATGCAGTTACTTCTGAATTCATCCCCCACTCCCACGAGATCCAGAGGGCGTCCTGTAGGTCCAGAATCTAGTTTTTTTAAGATTTTTCCAACGATTATTGCGATCCGCCGCGATTCACGACACAACGCTTTTTCGGTACTTTGGTGTTTAAAGGAAGCCCCTGCCCTTTTCAAATTCCTCGGTCCGCCCCTGCTAATGTTAATTAATACATAGTTCTCATTTATCTTGCAATGCTCAGAAAACGTTGCTGTGAGGTTGGTGAACAAGGACATCAAGAAGGGACAGGAGACCTTCAATGGGGTGGTGGAGGTGCGCTATAAGGGCCACTGGGGCACCATCTGCTCCAATGGCTGGGACGACAGGGACGCCTCAGTGGTGTGCCGTGAGATGGGGTACGCTACAGGCTTCGCCACATCTAACAACACCCAGGGGGTGGGCACCAGGCCTGTGTGGCTGGAGGGGGTGGACTGTCAAGGTAACGAGAAGGGAATCATGGACTGCCTGCACAGCGGGTGGGCGGAGAAGAGTATGTTCGCTCTCTGTGACCATTCTAATGATGCCGGAGCGCTGTGCATCGAAGGAAAGAAAGGTAAGGGTAGTGTCTTGTTTTTGTTGTTTATTTTTCTATGTATAGGCTCCTGTGACTTTTATAATTATATTATTGAATAAGGGATTTAACAGTGCTATTAATTCTTAAGAATTAATTCTGGTCACTGAGAATTTAGGCAGATGGAAATAAGGTAGCTACCGGGTATTAAAAGTTGGTAAATACAAATTGTCGTCAAGTAAATGATTTCCCTGAGGACATGAGTTTCTGAATCCTGTCAAAACGATAATCGCAAAACTGAATTTACTTAAGAACAGTAGTTTAATCTGTATGCAAAATATTCCTATATCAGCAGATACTGGGAAGAAGGGCAACGAACAGAAATCCCAAAATACCGTGTCGGGTACGGCCAAGGGTATGTATATATATTCAAACAGACGACCAATAAAATGAACATGTATGTATTCCATACACAAACAAAAAGAGAAAGCAATGTCAAAATATGGGTACTCCATGTATAAATATAGTTTAAGAGAGGCAAATCTTGCACTCAAAATTATAACTATAACTTCATTGATTCTGATAAACCTAAAGTAAGTAGCTGCATCTTATCAGTATAATGACTTTAATCCATTGTCATTATTAATTTTCTTGCAGCATCGTCACAGAATGCAAGCTCCCAGAACGCACTGTCTTCATTCCTGGCTGTGTTCCTAATCATGTTATCATCATTCAACATGGCGAAATAGTACACAGTTTGTACTCTAGGTTCAATGTGATAATATAAACTCTTTTTGGCATTCTCACAAATGAAAAATAACTGTGTTCAAAGGTATTTCAATCACATATCAATCTAAAGTTAAGTTTGATTATGAATTATCTTACTGAAGTGTGAAGTGTATTAGAAGAAACGAATTTGATATAGTGCATAGCTGAAAAAGATATTTCAAAAGGTGCATCTCAATTTTTCCAAGGTTATCTCCTAACATTTAAATACATACCACAAATATGAAAAGAATGTACCCATATCTCGTAGATATCAATCAGTAACTGTTATACTAGCTAGCATATCTTTTAGTTAGTGAATAGCTTGCGATCTATCTAGCCAAAAGATTATGGAATCCTTTTGCACAAAGTACATTTCATGTTGGTCCTATGATCAGTGGTAGTCATTTGTATATTCCATGTTCCCAGGAGGAATGGTAAATCATATGTCAGCTTTAGCGTTGATAGATAACATCCTCATGCACTGACTGTGTTCCTTGCAAGTGTATCTTATATCCTTGTAAATATAGGGAGGAGCGATGGTAGGAGAGATGAGAGGTCGAGTTGGGATTTTACCTCTAGGTTTTGATACTCTTTTGATACTCTTACAAAGGTATTAGGGAGTGGTCATTTTTTTAACAACATAGGGGGGTTGGTGGATTTGGGGAGGACCAAAAATATTGCACCCCATTTTAGCGAAAAAGCCTGTGCGTTACTATAGGTCAAAGGGGTCGGCCACGCTCAATTTCCATCTGGCCAGGGGGGGGACCGAAAAGATTTAGACCCCTCCCGTGGGGGGGGGGAACCAAAAGAATTTTAGAACCACTCGTGCGAAAATCCACTAATTCCCCACCCCCCGCCCCGTTGTTAAAAGATGACCACTCCCTTACCATATTACCACTGTCTTATACTACTTTGTAACCCCTGTCTCCTGGTATATGTTGCCACTGTCTATTGGTATCCCACATGTATGTACCCTTGTATATCATGCCCTTGGATATATATCTACTTGAAATCCTGCCTTGATAACAAAACCTGGACTAAGTTATTATCATTGTATCCAGATATAGAAACAAGACATGTTATAAACCTGTATTAAAAACTGCTGGATATTCTATCAAATGAACACCTCTGAAGAAAATGTTATATTTTCTACTGATTGAAAACATTATAATTAAGACATTTCTGTTTGTATTCTCTGTATGGTTATGTGTCAAATATCAGTTAACTAGTAAATGAAAGGCACATACCCGGTACCTTTTTCTATTGTATCTGGAATGACAGCCTTTAGATAGATAGTTAGTATGTTATAAGTATGGAGTTCAAGGGATCTAATTGAAAAATCAAATTATTTTAAACAAACAGTTGAGCTGACTGAATGCCATAAAAAACGCCATAAAGGATGCCCTGAAAGGGTCATTGCACTGTAATTCAAAACACTGTATTCAACCTCTTCACATCGAAAACTTTAAATCCAGATATAAAGAGGCCAGGGGCCTGTTTCATAATAATGTAATTTTTCATTATTGTGAAACATCCTCCAGAAAAAGCTTGGGATTAGAGTTTAACTCGTTACTCACTGCCATAGGAACAGTTGGCATGTTGTGTAAGTCAATTATGAGGTCAAAGTTTTAGTTCTGAGTCATGGAATCACCAGTGTATCAATCTGTATAGTGTGACTATCCCCACGCAGTATGTACATTATGATGAGGCACTACTATAAATCCTTGAGAAATTATGTTTTGTCTGCTTTGGATAAAAATGACGTATAATACTGTAACATTTTCGTTTTTGTGTTGTAAATACATTGCCGATGTCTTTCATATCTATAACGTTATCACCTGGACTTGGATGGTTATAGAAAAGTGAACATGTGTGTATAATCATGAAATGAAATATACTGGTTCATGCAGTTGAAAAATTAGTGCGAGGGTGCTTATACATAGACTGAAGCTTAGAATATTTCTCTTAAATATTTCTTATAATTATTGACCTTTTCTAATCAATAAACCATGGTTATCACAAATAATAGATCGCATTATCTCACATAGAGTCATGTTTTCAGTAGGCTCAAAATGTTGATGTCTTCCAGAATCATGTGAATACTATCTATTTTTTTACAGAATCTATTGTTACATATATATCACTGTTATTCCAATATGGTATGTATATAAGATAAAACTGTTGTATGATCTATCTGTATAAATACATGTATTATATCAGTTTGAAAAAGGTTAAACCTGCCATACGTCTATGAATTAGGCCTACATCTGTGTAAGCTTCATGTAAACCTCGAAATAAAATGTTATTTTGATAGAGCTTGGATTGAGTTTTATTCATACGTCATCCCTTTCTGTATAAGATAAGGTGGCTAGATGCTATTGTAAACACGTCAATTGCGCAGGTCATTGCACACAATGCACATGTAGTTGTCGCAGAACACACCAGGGGGTGTCTTTGGTCATACTTTTGTATATTATATATTTAATTATAATTTAATGTGTTGCGAAAATTACCTTACAAGACCTGCCCGGAGCTCGAACCCAGGGCCTCCTGCATGTGAGTCTAATGCTTAACCCCTACTCCGCTGGGCTCTGGTAGTAGGCATACTGAAAACTATACCTGTACTACATCAAATCTGTGTGCTCCATTTATATATTTTTTATTTCAAACACCAAAAACCTTTAAAATATGCGGGGGAGCATATGTTCAAAATATTGTTTCTTGGTGTAATAGATTATAGGCTATATCCTAAGAGAACTATAGGGAAAGTCAATCACTTTAAGATGCTATTTCATGCACATATGTATTATAACCATATGATCCTGTTACAGATCACTCCAAACTCAAAGCCAGATATCCCAGAAACTAGCTCGGAACCCCCTATTTTCTTTACACCATTTGAAACTACTTATGATATGGGCCTCATGGTGAAAATCATGACGAATATAAATAATTCTAGACTATGGGGTCTACCCACCTTAAAGCTAGGAGGTCAAACAAAAATGGTAAATTCATAAGATTGAGAAAAGTCCTCCTCTGCCCAGGTTTAGGCAAAAAGAGAAGCTTGTTTCAGGTCACCCGAGCGCCCCTATTAATATGCAATTTTGAAGAAATATTCTTACACTTTTTTGGGGGTCAATTTTAGGTTTATAAAAACATTCCTATTTTCACACCATTTTTGTTCAAGGGCTGTAAAAAAAGTTTTAAAGGGTAGATCTCTAGGAGTAGAGCATATAGTTCATAACTCTGCCACTAAACTGTGCTACTCAAATTCCAGATCGATTTTTACTTCACAAATTTTACACCAGAGGGCAAAAGTATGTGACCCAGCTGATTTTGACCCCAATCCAAGTGACCCTTCAGATGTGGCTGTAAACAAGGCCTCATGCCCACCAAAGGCCTGCTAGTAGACTGAGTGTGCTAACAGCCTTCAGACATACACTGTAAAAAGTGTTTCTAATTTAAACACATAAATTTACCCAAACACATTAAAGTTTAACACTTTCATTGAATCTCAGTATTTAAGCACTTTCTTCTGTCAGCAGGTACAGGGATATGGCTGCTGGTGATGGGTGGGCCTACAAAAGTGAAACAATAGTGGGCAAGGCCAGTTTGGCTGGCTCACTGGAATATTCTGGACAGCACTATCTACGCATTATTGTTGACATTATCTAAATTACCATGGATGTTAAACAACAGTATAGGTACTGTATTTGGATAAGAAGAGCCTGTATATAGGGAAGAGCCTGTAGAAGGAGTACAAGAATAATACCAGTGGGCTAGCCAAACTGCCCTCGCCCACCATTTTTCACTGTTGCAGCTCACCCATCATGCACTGGCAGCCATATTCCTGCACATCTTTACAGAAAAAAAAATTAGGATTTTGCTATCAATATGTTTCGGTGAAAGTGTTTAGATTATATACACATTTTTTACAATGTATGGGTGAAGGGTGCAGTGAGCAGTGGGACCAGATGATCATGCTGTCCTGGCCAGGTGACTTCAGTAGGGGGACCTTGAATCAGGCTTTGCTTGGAATTAAATAGTCTATAAAAGAATGATAAAACTATAGCACCCTCTTAGATTTTATGATTACATATTGGCTTCTTGGTATACACATTGTGCAATGGTATCATTGTGTATAGATGTTCTTTTTTTACCCAAAATAGTAGCATGTGGCCTATTCAAGGGGGAGTATACCGTTTTCTGTGGGCACACTGGTGGCAGTCAGTACACTGGTGGGTATCACTAGTACTCAATACTATACCACTGGCAGAGTGCAACTGCTGGTCACACCAGTGCAACTTGTCTAGACCAGGGGACTGCTGGAAAGGAACAACAAGCAAACTATTTGTTGGTTGCCTGAGCCTTTATACATGGGGTACTGGTGCTGGGGAATACAGGCTCACAGGGCTAGGATATGCCTGCATGTGGTGGATGCTGTTAGGGGGATTCTAAATATAACTGAAGTGTTATATAAACTCAACAAGCCTGGCTGAGGGTTTCATGATTTAGGCTGGGATGTCCTAGCCTTTAAAGAGAAATCCGACCTACCGAGACTTTCTGTCCATGTTACCTGAAACAAACCTCTTTTTTTATTAGGCCTTAACTGGTCGTCATCCTGGTCAAGTTGAGGGTCAATTACAAAGGTACTATTTCTCAGAAAAGATGGGGTCTATGTACGTGGATATTCTGATAACCTAATCATGTCTGATCACTTTCATATTCAGGCAGTCGATACTAGACTTACATGGAGTTAAATGTATGTATAGATATTATGCACCTGGCCTTTGAAAATATCATTATCTCCCATGATGTCTTATAACCACTCAATACAATTACTTCTGTTTTAGGTAAGGCATCTAAAAGAAATTGTAGCTCACAGATAGACTTGAATTAATTGAAAATTATGGTTTTGAATGGAAATAAAATAGACTAGCAACAAGCTTTCTCCCAGGGTGATGTAGGGGCCTCAGCCAACATATATATTTTAGAAATAAAACTAGTGTCTTAGGTTTTATATAGAGAGAACCGATAAAGATAAATAAATAGTAGTACTTAGTGCATTCATACAAAGCTGATGGCAGTTAAAGGCTAGGACATCCCAGCCTAAATCATGAAACCCTCAGCCAGGCTTGTTGAGTTTATATAACACTTCAGTTATATTTAGAATCCCCCTAACAGCATCCACCACATGCAGGCATATCCTAGCCCTGTGAGCCTGTATTCCCCAGCACCAGTACCCCATGTATAAAGGCTCAGGCAACCAACAAATAGTTTGCTTGTTGTTCCTTTCCAGCAGTCCTCTGGTCTAGACAAGTTGCACTGGTGTGACCAGCAGTTGCACTCTGCCAGTGGTATAGTATTGAGTACTAGTGATACCCACCAGTGTACTGACTGCCACCAGTGTGCCCACAGAAAACGGTATACTCCCCCTTGAATAGGCCACATGCTACTATTTTGGGTAAAAAAAGAACATCTATACACAATGATACCATTGCACAATGTGTATACCAAGAAGCCAATATGTAATCATAAAATCTAAGAGGGTGCTATAGTTTTATCATTCTTTTATAGACTATTTAATTCCAAGCAAAGCCTGATTCAAGGTCCCCCTACTGAAGTCACCTGGCCAGGACAGCATGATCATCTGGTCCCACTGCTCACTGCACCCTTCACCCATACATTGTAAAAAATGTGTATATAATCTAAACACTTTCACCGAAACATATTGATAGCAAAATCCCAATTTTTTTTTCTGTAAAGATGTGCAGGAATATGGCTGCCAGTGCATGATGGGTGAGCTGCAACAGTGAAAAATGGTGGGCGAGGGCAGTTTGGCTAGCCCACTGGTATTATTCTTGTACTCCTTCTACAGGCTCTTCCCTATATACAGGCTTTTCTTATCCAAATACAGTACCTATACTGTTTTTTAACATCCATGGTAATTTAGATAATGTCAACAATAATGCGTAGATAGTGCTGTCCAGAATATTCCAGTGAGCCAGCCAAACTGGCCTTGCCCACTATTGTTTCACTTTTGTAGGCCCACCCATCACCAGCAGCCATATCCCTGTACCTGCTGACAGAAGAAAGTGCTTAAATACTGAGATTCAGTGAAAGTGTTAAACTTTAATGTGTTTGGGTAAATTTATGTGTTTAAATTAGAAACACTTTTTACAGTGTATGTCTGAAGGCTGTTAGCACACTCAGTCTACTAGCAGGCCTTTGGTGAGCATGAGGCCTTGTTTACAGCCACATCTGAAGGGTCACTTGGATTGGGGTCAAAATCAGCTGGGTCACATACTTTAGCCCTCTGGTGTAAAATTTGTGAAGTAAAAATCGATCTGGAATTTGAGTAGCACAGTTTAGTGGCAGAGTTATGAACTATATGCTCTACTCCTAGAGATCCTACCCTTTAATGGTCCTGCATGCATGAATCACGACGACATATGTAGGCCTACATGGAAGCAATACCTTGAAGGATTAGCAATGGTATTTATAACAAGTTTATTTCTCACAATAATATTAGCCATATCCAGATATCGTTTTATCTCAGCACGCAATCAACTGCGGAGTCTGAGAGTGCTGCTTTGTAGTTCTATCATGTTTTGTTTTTTCGAATAGGTTTATTGTAAAGAAATCTAAGATCAGACACACATGTATAGGGACTCAAAAAAGGCATGTGATAGCAACACAACAGAAAATACAAAATATCACATACTCAATGTGCTGAATGAAGAGAATGATCCTCGATGTTTAAGAATGGAATCCTGCTTTAGAGGAGTTTCTGATAGTACTAATAGTACATAGGAGTCTTTGTGTCAAATCACGTAATATAAACTCTATATAAATGACGTTGGACATAGAGTATTCCAATAACATTTTGTGAATTAGTGCCATGCCAAGTGGCAACCATGTACATACTTACATGAACGACGATATCCCCAATATTTGCTAGATACGCAGCATTTATCAATATTTGAAACCTTTGAAGAAGGCTATAATTATATGTATATACATATATATGCCATTCTAAGCAATGTATATCTGTACTCAAATATATTCACACCACAACAGTTGTTTCTATTGTATAAGCAACTGCCAAAAGGGCTCGTCGGTGCAGAGTGGAAATCAATTCCATTTATTGCAGAAAGTGTGTTCAACTAACCAATCCTTAGTAGTTCTTAATATTATAGAATGTAGGCCCAGGAGAAACCCCTGTGCCTGCATTATTATGCCTCCTCATGAGCCTATCCACCTGGGTCTGGAGGAAGAGATTGGCAGGTGGCGGCTTGGTGCCCCCTCTGGGCAGGCACACCCCTAGGTGACAGGTAGGGCAGGGGAAGTAGAGATCTCCTCCATGGTCCCTGACGTAGGCCTCCAGGCAGGTGCGGCAGAAGGAGTGACCACACTGGAGGATCCGGGGGTCCCTTAAGGCGGTGGCAGGGCAGAGGGTACAGGTGAGGTAGTGGTCAGTCACCTGCTCCGGGTGGTTGGCTCCTCCATGGTAGCACGCCGCCTCCTCCTCCTGCTCCTGCTGTACAGACGCCATCTGGTGTCGGGGGGAGGAAGCATAATAGTGTATAGCTATACCTTACATCACCATACATGTATACTCTTAAAGCTTGACCGTCATGGTTGAAGTGAGGCCAAAAACACTTTTGGATGCAGTTCAGTTTTCAATCACAACCCCTGTCCAAACACTGCTACCCTCTGGTGGAACTGTTATTTTAGTCCTTGGATGGAAAATGCTGAACTTATTCCCTGACGGCCCAGCTTTAATCTTAGATAGTCAGATAATGTATGCCTAGTGACACTTATGCACCCATTGTACAGTATGACAAATCCGGCATAGTTATGGCGATATATCATAGAGGCTGACTCAGGAACTTTTTTTATTTTTTGTTAATCGTTCGTAACATTAACACATTAATGCCATGGTCTACCCAAGAATCTTTTTTTTCAAACTGTTGCATCAGCATTGTATAACAATGTTGAGTAGAAAAGAAAGAAATTATTATGGCTAGCATCAAACAATGCACCGCACACATCAGATAAATAAAAAAGCACATCTCAGAAAGTAAAGGCG
Source organism: Harmothoe impar (assembly GCA_947462335.1). Lineage (NCBI taxonomy): Eukaryota > Metazoa > Annelida > Polychaeta > Phyllodocida > Polynoidae > Harmothoe > Harmothoe impar. Next base: position 57,314,684 of record OX381713.1, on the reverse strand, counting down.
AATCACTAACTTCTACCTTTAATGATAGGTGTTGTTCATTATAGAAATGCTTTAGACCTAAACCCTGAGTACTCGGATCCTCTGATGAGTATAGATCAAAATGTAGGTTCTTCTCTCCACCGCCTGACTAAAGAGCGGTATCCCCCCCCCCCTCCAACACAAACCAAGGTGTGGTTCTATTCAACATGGACCGATATAACCTGCTTATGACCAGGGGCGGTGGAAGGTGGATAAAGTTGGGGGGGGCCCAGGTCCCAAAACCCAATGGGTGTAGGTTGGAGGGAGTCATAAATAGGGGTCTTGAGGCCGCAGGCCCCTGGAAAATTTAGGAATTTGGCGCATTAGGAGTGGTTTGAATGATCTTTAGAAATTGTTGAGAAATTACACTTGAATTGATGTGTTCTGATGGAGTTTGAGCTTGTCATTTGAGAAAATTTTAGGAATTTTATCATGAGATTAGTGTTTTCTAGGGGTTCCTGAGTTTGTTTCCCAAAAGTTGGGGGGGCCAAAACATACTTTGGCCCCCCCCCATCTTTAAAGTTGGGGGGGGGGGCCTCGGCCCCCTGGCCCCCCCTGTTCCGCCGCCACTGTATGATCCTACATTTTGAGTAAATGCTTTGACTGAGTGCACTACTTGCGTCAGGTGCCAAACCGACTCAAAGATGAAGATAGTTACTGATCTATGGAAACTATGGGATTCCCATCAGTAGGATGGTCAGCAAGTGGCACATGAGGTTATCTGCTTTGTTATCTATATCCATATGAAACTGGCCTCCCAGCACTAGTTTGATATCAAGGTAATCCCTACCATAGACAATAGTAATGATGTAGTTTGTTTAATAGATTATGACCGATGATTGTATCAATAAGTAACTATTTTTTGTACGATATTATAAAACAGATAGATCTGTATACGTACGGTCATTTGACATAGTAGATCCTCACTATCGACAATAAATGTCTCATCCCTAATCCCCTGATGTTGGTACATAGGTGTATGAGAAAAGCCGGGGGAGGGGGGTACCATAATTGATAATTGATTTGTTGATAACATAGTTTATCACGAATGCGACAGGCTTTTGTTTTTGTCCATAACATACTTACAGGAATCATATATTATATTATCTGGCGAGACCGATAACAGAACATACAGGTACACAGGGTCCTCCTGCGTCTATACCACTCAACATACATCTTGTTACTATCCACCATCTAAACTACCGTCTAGATTAGACAGATTAAACATATGAGAAAAGATAAATTATTATTCCTGGCTCCATGGATTACTGGTACAAATGTACTACATGTGTACTTTTTTTTTAAATTTAATTTGATACCAAATTCCGCATGTCTGGTTGTGATTAAACGTTTGTGAAAATTCATATTTTTCAAAATTGTAAGGGAAATAACTCTTTTTTTTCGGTATATGATGGTGTGGTGATAAGACACCAGTGTTTGTTTTCAAGGTGCCCCAGCACCGGCCACCTAAAATCATGTCGCTGCGTCTATGTAGGCCCAGTAGTAGACTTGCTCATGTCCTAGATTTTGAATAAAGACGAAAAATAGACTATGCTCAACTATACTTTTCTCAACTGTCTAATTCTAGATCTGCTCAAGTCCTAGAATTTGAATAAAGACAAAAAATATACTTTTCTCAAATGTCTAATTCTAGAGTACCAGCGGGGAGGAGGAGGGGGGTAGTGCGTGGTGGAGTAGAGCTCTCACTGATGCAGGCCAGTCTAGCCCAGAGCAGTGGGAGGGGACAGCCGGGGGATTCCCCAGTGTTTCTACTCCCGGAATCGAAACCACAACCTGAGGTGTATATATGAAACCCGGGACGTGGCAGCTGAGAGGTATAGTTCACCTGTGTTCACGATAGCGAGCATCTCTACCTCTAGAAGACTGTGTATCGTGTTTATCGGTTCATTGGTAAACCAAGGAGGGGAACTATAGATCTGCAGATATCTGTATAGCATCTGATTCACGTATAGGGCGGTCCCGGGAGAGAGCGGAATTAGTTTTCTATACAGGTAGCACAAATTCGTGGGACCTACTCTCACAGGAGTTTCAGTGTATTGCGTTGTTACCATAAACTGCGCAGTACCACTTGCACACAGGACCAGTAAGAACTATTCACCATCAAAATGGGCAGAAGAAGCAAGAAAAAGATCCGATGGGAGAGAACTTATGGCCGGTACCACTGCAAGGAGTGCAACAAGCGCTGGGAGAGCGCCTATACCTTCAACATAGAGGGCACGCTGACGGTTTTGTTCAGACAGAAGTGTCGTGAGTGTAAGCAGGGCGTGTTCCCTTACAGGACCGACCCACTTATCTGCTCTATGTGTGACTGCAGCCCGTGTGAATGCTCTGAGGATGAGCGTGGGAGACAACATGTCGACCCCAAAAAACGACACAGGTTAGTCGATTCTTTTAAAAATTAAAAATTATCCTTATCAGTTGATTCATTCATGTTTGAGTATCGTATAATCTGGGAAATTGAGGGGGAGTAATATTACTCAAGTTCCTACATCTTTCCGAAGGAAGGCTCTGGTGACAGCCAGTATGACCTTGGACTTGGGATTTTGCTGGGCTTGGGCAATCCCTGCTGGTAGCTTGGAACCAGTGGACAGGAACCAGAGTGTATGATTGTAGTTCTACCTGTATTTCCCATCATACTTTCTGGTTCCATTTCTGGTTCCTGTTCGCTGGTTCCAAGCTAACTACAGAGACTGCCTAAACCCAGCAAAATCCGAGTTCAAGGTCATACTGGCTGTCCCCAGAGCCTTCCTTCGGAACGAGAGTAGAGTGATATATGTACATGCAGCAGAAATCCAAGATGGCCGCTCTGTAACTGATAATGTATTCAGAGAGGTCATGTGACCTATTCACTTGACCCAGGACATACTACGTCGGGGTCAAATCGTTACCTGCCGTATCCTAGAGACTGAAATTAATGTTTACAAGTGGGCAATACCCTGCTTGTATGGCCCCTGTGGGCATACCTTTTTTTATTTCGAGATCTAGGCGGCCATTTGAACTAGCATGATGCATTTAAGATATTAAGGAAGTGTGTGGAAATATAAATCGAAAATGTGTACATCAAAATAAAATTGTTTTATTAACGATTATTTTAATCGTATGAGTTTGAGTTTGTACAGTTGTCCATTAGAGTATAAAGTACTTTTTATATTTTACTTTATGATAATATAATATACTGTGTATAAACATACTGGAGGAGGGACAATAACACCCGAGACAAGGAGGGACAATAACTATTAAATAACGACAAGTATCTATTTTGATGTTTTAGGTCAGATCTGTGTGAGAAGTGCCTTAAAGGATTCCCCTGCTTCCGGGACGATGACGATGGTGGGCGGGGCTATGAGTACGACTAGCATTGGATACCGGTATGATGCTTAATCACGAGCATGTATCTATTAGTGTGGAAACTATCCCTGAGACATCCTGACCATATCAGCTTAATGGTTGCGTCTCTGATAATATAACATGCCAATACTGCTGGATCATAATGTGATGTTTTGCTCAATGTCTATACATTGTAAAGGATATAAAAGTGTGGCTATATAGACATGAACAGTCCTCGGCCACTTTTGAGTTTTTATACAGACCACAGCCTATACAGATTCAAAGGACACTAGAAACAGAGCATGAATAAAAAAGCCATCAATATAAAATGTTATGTTCCTGTAAAAGGGCAGTTGTCCCCATGTTTATGATTTTGGCTAAAAAGGATAGTCATCTGTGATAAGACGTATAAATGAACGTTACAAAAAGAACTTTTATTTTATTTTTTTATATCAACATTCAACGTTACATTGTATATTGCCAGTTCGATGTAGACAACAGTCAGTGCCTTAGGGTTTGTCAAGCGGCACCTACCTGCTGAGTTAGGACTAGCAATGGTTCTGACAAGTCCATATAAATCTGAGTTATAGATATGCATTAATGCCAAGGAGCATGTTTAAGGTGCCATGTAAGCCATTGACTTATGTAGATGTATGGAGAGACGTCCTCATAAATAGATCATGTATTTTATCATTGTTATTATTCTTTCCCGAGCTCTTATCATACGGTCTAGAAATGAGGCCAATGTGCTTAAATCATCATAAATTGATTTTCTGCATCATTTGTATTATGTAGTCAATGTTTACAGGTGATTGTCAGGGATGACTCGTAATCCTGTTCCTGTTTGACCTGTTCTTTATTTTATTTTATCATATATCATAAGTCTGCACCTGCATACTTTTATTTTTATCTGTTTCTTAATGCCCTCGAGCCAGAGGCTTTGTGTTAGTCGAGTTTGAGTTTCATAAGCCGGAGTATTCGGTGTTGTGTATACATGCATTATGTTTATCTTACCGGACTAGTTGAGTCATGAATAAAATAACATTTCAAACAAAACAAAATGTAGTCATAGCATTTGTTGTTTTCCTCTTTATATTCAGCTCTCTTTTCCCTCAACATTCAGATCCCTATTGACAGCACTACATCAATGTTGCAAAGGCCTGTAATCTTTTTTCAATATTTTTTTCTGCAGAATTTATTTGATATAGTCAATGTTTACAGGCGATTGTCAGAGCCTAGTGACTCGTATTTCCGTTTCGTTTTTTGTTTTGTTTTATCTTATCATATACCTTAGGTCTGCACTTGAGCCTGCACACTTTCTTTTCAACTGTTTCTTAATGACCTCGAGATAGAGGCTTTACGTCAGAGAGTGGTAAACCAGAGTATTCAGTATTGTATATATCCCTGCATTTTGTTTATGTTAACTTATTAGTTGAGACATTGATAAAAACAACTTTTAAACAAAAAATGTAGTCATAGCATTTGGTTTATCCCCCTCAATATCCAGATCTCTGATGACAGCATAGGGCCTTACAGCAATGTACTAAAGGCCTGTAATCATTTTTACAATACATAACAATAACGACTCAACTCACCTGTTAGTGTTCTAGTACTGCCAGTGCTGCTAGATGCTTCCCCCTGGGAGTGTGGGATGTTTATGTTATGAGGTGGTGTGGTGCTACAGCTACCAACACCATGATACAACAATACATCCTCATTAATCTAGTCCAGCTGACACTGGGGCTACCAACGGGGGCGATGTGGCTAAAGTCAACTATAATTTCATCAGAAAATAGATTATTTGTGAGGCGTAAATTTAAGGAGATTGAGTAGAATGGTAAGCTGGAAATGGTTATCTATAGGGTGATCGATAATCCAGTAGTTTGAGTTGATCGTTGATGTCTTTTTTTTAATCTATATAGCCTATACCTTTTTTTTTAATTCATGGAATGATTATCTAAAAAACAATACAGGTAATCAAGATTACATAAACTATGGTATTATGAGTATTATATGTCTGAAAATGCCGCATATTATTTCCACAAAGTCGCATGATATTTCCACTGAAGTCAATTATGATCTATTAATAACTTTACAATAGACAAAAAGAATAGTCACCTCCGAGTAGATCATTTTCATGTCATTTTAACAAATATCATTTTCTAAGTATTTGGAATATAGTTTAGGTATCCCTTGGGTTTCCATAATAATGGGATATGCTCCCTAACAACATAGCCATGCTGATCCACCAGTAGCATAGTTAATCACGGGAGTATAACGTATAGATCCTATACACTTATTGATTATTGGTTATCGATCAATCACTCTTATAGACATACTGTCATTGGCTTGTAAAACTGGCCTCACGACCATGGACATTAGGGAGTGATCCTTTTTTATCAACGGGGGGGGGGGGGGGGGGGGATTTGGATCCCTTGACCGGGGGGATGTAGAAAATCTGGGGGGGAGGTCTGCCCCGGCTCTGGCACAACGACCAGAGCCACCAGGCTCTCCACCGGCGGATCCGGCAGCTCCTAGAGCTGCTCCGCCAACTCCTCCTCCGGCTCTTCGGCTGGCGGCCCTGCTGGATATACCACCTGCGGCTCTACCGGCTGCTCCACCAGCTGCTGAACCGGTAGCCCCACTAGTACCCCACCGTGCAGTCCCACAAGGAGCTCCCCAAGCAGGTCCACCGGCTGCTCCAGAGGCTGCTCTACCGGCAGCACTGGCAGATGCTGGCCCTGAGGCTCGCCCGGCGGATGCCGGCCAAGTAGCTGCTCCTCCCCATGTAAACCCAGACGTAGAAGCCCAACTGATGAACAGGAATGCCTGTGCGCTACAAGAAATAGTGCTAGAACAGGCTATCAAGCTAATCAAGGGCATAAAACCCCACAAAAGCTCCAGCATTCCCGATGTTAAATCAAGGGTAATCAAGGATTGCTTTGTCACTTACCCTGCGCTAGCACAGTCCCTTATCAACAGCACTCTGAGGACTGGGCAGATCCCGGATGTCTGGAAGACCGGCACAGTGATCCCCCTACCAAAAAGTGGGAATCTAACAGATGTCGGTAACTGGCGCCCGATTTGTTTGTTGAACATTTGCAACAAGCTGACAGAGAAAGTGGTACACAGACAATTAATCGACCATCTGATACAGCAACATATAATAGTCAAAAATCAATCAGGCTTTATGCCAGGCCGCTCCACAGGAGACTCTATCTACGGCTTGCTGATGGAACTCTATAGTGCCAGGAACCGAGGTCACAGGTCGGCCGTTGTCTTCCTCGATATGAGGAAGGCGTTCGACACGGTCGACCACCTGATCCTCCTACACAAACTACGAGCTTACAACCTAGACGACCGCTTCATGCTGTGGCTAAGTACTTACCTACATGGAAGAAAACAACAAACGAGGGCCAACGATGTCATGTCACAGTCCACAGAGGTGGACAGAGGGGTGCCCCAGGGCTCGGTAGTCGGCCCCCTACTCTTCACCATATATGTGAACGATGTCACCAGGATCATAAACAACGCCAGTTGTTTCCTCTATGCTGATGACATTGCCTTGGTAGTATCGGGCAAGGACGTAGAGCGGATCCGTGCCCTTGTACAAGAGGATCTAGACAACATCAGTGAATGGTGCTATGAGAACAAGCTAACCGTGAACACCACCAAGACCCAAGTGTTATGGTCATACTCACAACGCTCCACCCCCAATCTAGACGGGATAGACCTCTACTTGAACCGCGCAAAATTGGAAGTGGTCCCTGTCTTCAATTACTTGGGAGTGAAAATAGACAGATTTCTCTGCATGTCTCATCACTTGAAAAAAGTGATCAGTATGGTGCAGTCAAAACTACCAGGTCTGCGGCGCATACGAGCGGGTACTAATCAGCATACAGCTGTGTTAGTCTACACCACAATGATTAAGGCCACCATGGAATACTGCAGCTTCACATATGGTGGTGGCCCAGTCTGGGCTATACGTAAGCTGCAAACTCTTCAAAATGATGCCTTGAGGATCTGCGAGAAGGTACGAGATCCCCGTGGTGTTAACATCGACCAACTTCACACTCGCAACGGTGTACCAATGCTGGAAATCGCTAGACGCAAGCAACTACTGAGCTACCTCCACAAGGCCTCTAAGGATGTGGACAATATAGTGGTGCCTACAAGAGCCCTACGGGCCAATGCCAAAGTGAAACTGAAATGCATGAGATCCCGGAGTGATGTCTACGACAAGAGCCCACTACTACGCGGGATGGAGGACTGGAACAGACTACCCCCAGAGACTCAGAAACTGAAAGACAGTCGGAAATTCCTTAGTGCCTTATAGTGTAGTAGATGTATCAAATGCTGAAACTCCTATAATCCCTATGATAAAGAACTTGTAAATAATTCTAGACATAACATGAACTCTTTTCCTATCCGATCCTTCTCTTGCAGGAGGTGACTTGGCTGCTAAATGAAAAACTCAATGTATTATATGCAGATTTTTCAGCCAATAAATATATTTCAATTCAATTCAATTCAATTCTGGGGGGGGGGGGGGGGTCTGAAAAATTCAACCTGTTTTGGGCCAAAAAGGAAGTGCGTTACTATGCTTCAAAGGGCCCACACGCACCGATTTTTGACACGTAAGGGAGGGAGTAAAAGATTTCGATAACCCCCCCCCCCCAACCCATTGAGAACAAATGATTACTCCCTTAGTTTGTCTCAGGCACCACGTTGCTGTACTGAAACATTGGCCATTAGTTGTACTGTAAATGTGAAATCGAATTGTGAAACAGATCTTTGGGATGAACTCTGGAGTATATTATATGCCTTTCGGAAGGGATATACAGGAGTTATAGTGTGTCTTCTTGGCCAATGGGAGGAAACTGAAATATATTATGCACCGCCATGCCATTAAGATCGTATTCATATGATAGAACGTATTCAAAAGTGCACTGCCTATGGGTATTCTACTCTGATGAGTTTCACTTCTCATTTTAATAAATTGCAGTTGGTTTGCGACTATTTCCTTAGACGCGGATGTTTTTAACTAGGTTTATCAGTAATAGTTTTGTCAGTGAAATATAAGAGTGTACAGCAGATAATCATTTATATCGATAAACACATTTATAAATGATATTTCAGACATACGGTTGACTGTTTATAGGTAGCATCAATTAATTGATGTAGTCAAGAGGATATATTGTAGAACACGTTTTTTTTTAAATCAAATCAGTATCAGTGAGATCGGTTCTAGGCAAAAGAGTTGAATATGGTTAGTTTTCATATTAGGCCACTCCAAATAATATCATTGTTTCTCGTCACCCCGCGCATCCCAAAAATCGTGTTTCTTTGCAAATTTCAATGGAAAAGCATGATAATAATACAGATATAGGATATTGTATATCAAATTGAATCTTACAGTGCTACGTATGTGATGGGATAGAGAAAACGTACATATTCAAAACTTAGATAGATCATTTATCTTTTAATTACTTATGAATGTAGTTCGGCAACAGCCTAGATTTCCCTACCTACTGGCATAATTTAGCACAGAAAAAAAGCGCCCTCGTTATGTTTCTCATTGTTTAGTTGTGAGCAACAATCATATTAATTGGAGAGGCCTATAGCCCAAAATCCACGGCGGCAGGATCCTGCGTTAAAACGGTATCGCCCCCCTGCCGCCGCTATTTCGCCGCTATTTCGCCCTGCCGCCTCTTTTTCGCGCCTGTGCCGCCAAAGCCCACGGCGTTACAGGGGCGAAATTGGCGCGGGTTGGCCGCGAAACCATTTTAACGCAGATTCCTGTCGCACCCTGTCGCCGTGGATTTTGGGCTTTAAGCCTAAAGTCCACGGCGACAAGAACCTGCGTTAAAATGGTATCGCACCTCTGCCGCCGCTATTTCGCCGCTATTTCACTGTGTTGCCTCTATTTCGCCGCTATTTTGCCTGCGTCCACAGCGAAACTAACGCGAAATGGGGGCGACAGAGGGCGATAGTGTTTTAACGCAGGATATTGTGCATTCCTGACGCTGTGGACTTAGGGCTATGAGCCCAAAAATCCACCGCGGCAGGAAGCTGCGTTAAAACGGTATCGCCGCTCTGCCGCGCCTTTTCCGCGTCTGTGCCGCCAAAGTCCACAGCATTGCACCTGTTCCTGCCGCCGTGGACTTAGGGCTTTACACATATTGATGAATGGCGGGGGGGGAGGGCGGTGAGCGTTACACAAAAGCTCTACACAACATTATTTGTAATGCACCTCATTACTTACCTTTCATGTAAACACATTAAAGACTTGTATATATATATGGATTCATGCCATTGATAGCTTAAGTCAGGGAGCATATGCTCCCTGCTTAAGTCAATGTGGTATTCCCGACAGGGTTTTCTACTCTTCAGTCAGTAATATGTTTTGGAATTTTGTTCTCGAACTAGCGGACATCTGAGTGCTCTTGCAGGGCGACATCTAGTTTCTCCCATATCGACATGCCTCTATAGTCTAGAGAGACTGGCAAACATCTCCAAACATCTCTGTTAGCGTACCATACTATACATAACCTCAATCAGACCAAACGTACCCTGTTGTGTACGTACCCTACGACGATGACTATCGCTAAGCGCTACTTACCTTGTGAACGGCATCACCTCTGTCAAGCTTTGGTCTGTACAACATGCTATCCGTTCACGAGTCTTCCACGTGTATTCTCGTACGTAATAAACGTTACTTCACAAATATAACAATGGCGAACGAGGACGGGATCCAAAGAACTCACGCATAAAACTCGATTTTCTTGCTGTCACTAAAAGTGATTCTCCTGCAGAAATCGACTATAAGCTAAGTAAAAAGGCCAAGAAGCCATTCCTACCAAAATTGGATGAACTCCCATTGATACACTGTGAAAACTTGGTTGTGAAAAGTGAAGTCCCTGAAACTGAAAGTAGACTCCAGATCCCAAAAGTGAAAGTGAACTCCATGAAAGTGAAAGTAGATCTCTGAAACTAAAAGTGACTGTGCATTGTGTAGGCTAGGCCCTATATCTACAAGTGTTGATCTACAAATGAGTGACTCTGAAATAAGTGATCTTGAATCTGAGGCTGGGAGTCTACATCTAGAAAATATGGCTGAAGCTAGGAATGTTGTGAGTGCCATAGGAGAGTTTAGTCCCAATAAAGAAAAGTGGGCTAATTATCAAAGAAGGTTTAATGCTTGGATGAGAATAAACAAAATCCAGAATGATGAAAAAATTGATGCCTTCATATCTATGGTGGGACCTGAGGTTGTGGATCTTTTGGTTGCATTGTGTGCCCCTGCTGAAATTGAGACCAAAACATATGCCCAGCTAACAACATTGATTAGTAACCATTACACCTCAGGGTCCAACGAGCTAATCGAGAGCTTCAAGTTTGATGAGCGGAGACAGGGTGATAATGAGTCTGTCGCAGACTATATAGTGGCTCTAAAAAAAATCAGTATACACTGCGGGTTTGGGGATGAAGACCAAATCAAAAAGAGGCTAAGAAACCGCCTGGTTACCGGGTTGAGATCCCCTGCAATCAAAAACAGACTGTTAGGCTTGGGGGCAGGGTTGACATGGGAGAAAGCCGTAGATATCGGCACGTCCATGGACACGGCTAGCCATGGTAATCAGCTCATGGGGCCTACCCATGAGGTCAACCGGGTTCAACGTGGTAGCTACAAGAACAAAGGAAAAGCCCGCACTAGAAATAAGTGTTATCGTTGTGATGGCGACCACGAGGGCCGGTGCCCATTCGAAACGGAAAAGTGTTTCAACTGTGATAAAACTGGACACATTGCAAAGGCTTGCAAAACGAAGTCTGCTCAAGGTCAATCTCAGTCGAGAGGTAGCTCACGTCCATACCGTGGCCGCGGAAGAGGTCGCGGGCGAGGCCAAGGCCGTGCACATTACGTCGATGACGACGAAAAACAAGAGGAAGAGGTCAGTTACGCATCACTGTTTGAAGTTAAAAGCGGAAAATACGGAGAAATAACAGTGAATGCCCATGTCGAAAACAACGAAATGACATTTGCTTTAGACACGGCATCGGCAGTTTCGATTGTCGGTGAGGACGACTACAAAGAATTCTTCCCCGATTTTGAGTTACGCGAAGCTTCTATCAACTTAAAATCGTACACCGGACACAAAGTTGAGCTACTCGGTGAAATCGACGTCCATGTGGAGTATGAGGGTCAAAAGAGACAGTTGCCGCTGGTGATCGCGAAAGGCGTCCGTACACCGTTATTCGGACGGACCTGGCTAAAAGCCATACGTATAGACTGGGAAAATGTCTTCGCGATCCATGCAACGCCCCTAGAACAGCTCCTGCATGAGTATCAGTCCGTGTTCAAAGGAGAGATAGGAGAGATAAAGGGCTTTGAGGCGACAATTGAGTTAAAACCAGATGCCACGCCAAAGTTCAAAAAGGCGCGTTCCATTGTCTATAACCTCACAGACGGTGTAAAGAAGGAGCTAAATAGGCTTGAAGAGAGTGGAGTTTATCGCCGCATTGAAAGAAGTGATTGGGCATCTCCAATAGTAGTGGTTCCAAAAGATAATGGACAGATGAGGTTGTGTGGTGACTACAAAGTAACTATAAACAGTGCGGTTGTCGATCAACCATATACGCTACCCACAGCTGAGGATATATTCGCTACACTGGCGGGTGGTAGCCAGTTTACGAAACTGGACCTGTCTAGTGCCTACATGCAAGTGGTGGTGGAGGAAAAGTCAAGAAAGTACCTGACCATCAACACTTTGCAAGGACTTTACGAAGTTACTAGGCTTCCCTATGGGGTAAAGACAGCACCACACATCTTCCAAAGGATCATGGACCAGGTCTTACAAGGAATTCCTGGTGTTTGCTGCTATATAGACGATATCCTGATAACTGCTCCCACAAAGGACGAGCACCTAAAGCGCCTCCAACTGGTACTTCAAAGACTAGACAAGCATGACATCCGAGTGAAACGGGAGAAGTGTTCCTTCTTGGCTCCCGAAGTCCAATATCTCGGACATGTGATCAGCAAGGAGGGTCGTAGGCCCGTACCAGAAAAAGTGAGCGCAGTAAAAGACGCCAAAGCACCAGAAGATGTCTCAGAACTTCGCACATTCCTCGGGATGGTCAACTACTATGGTGGGTTCGTTAAGAATTTGTCCACAATTCTCGCTCCGTTAAATAATCTCCTGCGAGATGACGTCCCCTGGAAGTGGTCAAAGGAGTGCGAAGGGGCATTCGGGAAAGTCAAAGACGCCCTTACCAGTGAAACAGTGTTAACACATTACGATGTGAACAAAGAGCTTCTCCTTGCGACAGACGCATCTCCTTACGGAGTTGGTGCGGTTCTGTCACACGTTGACGAGAACGGAGAGGAGCGACCGATTGCCTACGCGTCAGTGACTCTAACGAAAGCTGAGAGGAACTACGCTCAAATAGAACGCGAAGCGTTAGGCATTATCTTCGGAGTTAAGAAATTCCACAAGTACCTGTATGGTAGGTCATTTACACTGTTGACCGACCATAAGCCACTGACCAAAATATTGGGTCCGAAAACGGATGTGCCAACGTTGGCAGCACTGAGGCTGCAGAGATGGTCTCTCATACTGATGACCTACAACTATGAGGTCAAATATAAGCGATCAGAGGATCATGCCAATGCCGACTATCTGAGTCGGGCACCAGTGGACATAGCCAAAGAAAATATGGAAGCTGAAGTGAACTATTTTAGCCACACTGACAAGTTACCGATCAACGCCAGAGACATCAAAGAAGCGACCCGAAAAGATCGGATCCTCACCAAGGTATATGAGTTCACCATGAATGGTTGGCCGAACCATGTTGACGACGATGAACTGCTACCATTCTATACCAGACGACACGAGCTGTCGTGCGACCAAGGATGTCTTCTGTGGGGAATGCGAGTCATCATACCACAGAAACTGCAGGAGCGAATGCTAGAAGAGCTACACATCGAGCACGTTGGTATAGTGCGCATGAAAGCACTAGCTCGTAGCTACCTGTGGTTTCCCGGCATCGACAATGCTATAGAAGCATTAATAAAAGCATGTAAAACATGCCTGAGTCTCAAGAACGATCCACCAGCATCTCCGATGTATCCATGGCGATATCCTCAAAGGCCATGGGACCGACTGCACATAGACTTTGCAGAGTACAAATCTGAAATGTTCCTAGTGGTAGTAGACGCACACTCAAAGTGGTTAGATGTAGTGCTTATGAAATCTACGACCGCAGAAAAGACTATAGAGGTACTGGAGCGGATGTTCGCCCATAACGGGTTCCCAAGAGAGGTTGTGAGCGACAACGGCCCACAATTCATCGCGGAAGTGTTTCGCGAGTTCCTGCATAACAAGGGTATAAAACATACCTTGACCGCTCCCTACCATCCAGCGTCCAACGGACTTGCAGAACGAGCGGTGCAGACCCTGAAAAATGCCTTAAAGCGGCATACATTGGACGAGAAACCCGGCATGACTACTCACAGAAAGCTGTGTAGTTTCCTCCTGTCGTATAATTCGACGCCTCACTCGGTGACAGGGGTATCCCCATCCGAGTTGTTTCTCAAAAGACAGCTTCACACGCGGTTGTCGATGATAAAACCCGACCTTCATGTGACGGTGGAGGGAAAACAGGACAAAATGATAGAATATCGAGACCAGCGAGTGCCACAGCTAAGAGAGTTCGAGAAAGGAGAAAGAGTACGTGTAAAGAACTGCCGAGGCACCGACGTAAAGTATGTACCAGGATCCATAGTGTCTAGGAAGGGTCCCGTACAGTACTTGGTACGAATCGGCCGTAACATCCGTTACGTCCATGTCGACCATCTTCGGAAGTCCGGCGAAGCCATCGAAGATGACATTGATGACGAACAGCTCAGGCCTATGCAAAGGCCAATCACGGATATCATAAGTGATATACCCAAAGGTGGTAATGACCCTGTAGTTGTTGAAACGCCAGCTACGGCCATGCCACAGGAAGATGTGGTTACCTATGAGGAACCACCTAGAGCTATTCCACCCCAGGTGGTTGCTACTCCACCGAGAGTGCCGTCTCCAAGACGTGTATCTGTGAGACCTAGAAGGGCTCCAGCAAAGTTCAATGACTATGTGCCTAAATAACTGTTCTATTCCAGAGACTGATATATTTGTGTTTCTGACACTAGTATTGTTCATGTTAAAGTAACATTACATAAAGATAAGAGTTATCGTTATCAGTAATCTCAAAGAGATAAAAGACTCCTTATACTATACTACAGTAATATCATAAAGACTCAAAGACTTTAAGTTCATTGACACCAATAAGGTGATGTCTAATCATATGTTTATTCCAGCATATATATTAAGTGTGGAGGAGTGTTGTGTACGTACCCTACGACGATGACTATCGCTAAGCGCTACTTACCTTGTGAACGGCATCACCTCTGTCAAGCTTTGGTCTGTACAACATGCTATCCGTTCACGAGTCTTCCACGTGTATTCTCGTACGTAATAAACGTTACTTCACAAATATAACATACCCCAACCTCATCATCACGTTGATCATGGAGTGTATGGTTTATACTTTTGCATAAAAACGGCACAGGTTCGTCGTACCCACACTAGGTGTCTGCACTGTGCTGTCTCCTGTCAATCCCTTGTGGTAGTTCCTTTTTCCACATGCAGGGGGCAGTGGGTATTTATCTAAAACTGGAGATCAGTGTCATGGAACGAAATTGTTTTGTGAACCTTCGTCCCTCCCGCTGCCCTTCCTCCAAGGTAAAAAAAAAAAGTGTTGAAATGTTTTCCCCAGCACCCAATCCAGCCCTTTTGTTCAAGATCACTCTATGTTTACCTTATCAGTGCCATTCATAAATGTCTGTTTTATCTTACGCTCGGATCTGGCGTGTTACTGTTAATCATTTTGTCTATAGTTTTTCATCTATAATTTGATATGAACAAGGCAATATTATACACCAGTAGTTATAAACAGTACATCCCTTCTCCTCCTACAATGGTCATCGTTTTATTCTCTCAAGACTTTTATCTTTCATGAAATAGACCCCCCCCTACCTGTTTCTTCATTACTGAGTTTAGTCGCCTCTTGATGTGTTGTTGTATCCCCAAGCTACATTGCTATTGCTGGTTGATGGAGCGGCCCTGGACTAGTTCATGTAAATCTCTTTCCATCCCTACCAAACTCAAGTATTGACATGCCTGATGATATAGTCATATATGTATGTATGTGGACTCCATATGTAATTCATCACAGGAGCGATTACTTATACTATACATGTTATTGATCATTGGATCACAGCAGATGGCGCAACCAGCAATTCACTTGCTTCTTCCATTATCGTCCAAGTTTCCGGGGTGGGAGTGTGTGCATGCATTATCCATGCAGCCGACTAGAACTTCTGTTTTCTTCCTGTATTCTTCATATCGACCCTATAGAATAACCAAATACATGTGCGTGTTGGGCATGACATTTCCTTTCCAGATATCGATGATCCTCATACGTCATAGTGCAGAGGTAAGGAGATTTAGTTATGTGCTGCAGCAATATTAACCAAGTCAATGAGTGACCCTGGAATAACCCCAGAATACTGATTTCTGTATACGACGTCAGGCATGCCCTGGAGTTGATTGATTTTGTGTATAGCAGTAGACAGTTTCCATGAGTAGAAATACGAATAGGTCCGTTGTACTATGTTGCGATGTCTTTTGCAAATACTTCATGATTATATTAGTTGTTTACTATATATATTTGAGTGTCATTCCGTTGAGAGTTAATCGGTAATTATCAAGCTGTCTATTTATTGCATTTGATGCACATACACCTAAGGCATGTATTTGAAGGTTTAGTGTTGTTGTTTAGGGATCTGTTCTTTAGGGAGAGTGGGTCATGTAGAAAATGTAGATTCAGCACTCTCTTCTCTTCCCCAGAAGGTTGAACCCTTGTTGTATTATAGATGCCATAGCGTTCAGACGAAACTTAAGTTAATTTATTATTGCATAATAGCCCATACCTAGATCAATTATGTAATTTGCTTTACGCTAGCAAAGCATGCAACTTTAGCTTCTAATCTACACTGAAACTAGTACGTCTAGATCGTAATACTATGTCCATGGAGAAAAGAAAATTGAATTATCAGAATTGTTGATGTTTCGTAGAGAAAAGGAAGTTATCACTCAATCAAAAATACAAATCATTTATTTTTTCATAAGAAAGGGAATGCAGATTGAATGCACTACAATCACCAGAGAATAGGATTTATTTCAGTTCAATACATGTTCAATTAGACAAAAATAGCATTTTTATTTCAAGATATCATCCTTGGATGATACAGGTCTGTGGCCATATCACTCTCAGCCTAACTCCTATGTTGGTACATTATTATACATAATCATATTTTACTAAGCTTTGTATGTGTATCAATCCCTCAGGTCTCTGTTATTAGAATGGCATTGTAGATGAACATAGGATGTGTCTATAATGTATCTGTAATTAAAATTGTAATGACTACCAAACAACTAAAATACCAGTAAGAAGAGTGGGCCTAGTTTCCACCCATCAAAGCAAAAGCATATTTTCCCTGATATCTTCAATAATATAATATATCTCTATCCCTTATTGAACATAAATCAATCACAATGTATATGAATCATGTAAGTACATAAACTGCCAGCAGGGTGAAAAATAAACGTTGGCTACGAGAGTATGATGGAAGCGAAGAAGATGAGGAGTTTTCTTTCTTAAAACCGGAAGTGGACCCATAACGGAAACGGAAGTGAAGTCTGGTGCATGCGCAGGTTGAAGTCAGTGGGAAGTGATGACGCGATGGGCAGTGTGGTGTGGAACCATCGGAATCGACAAGAGCCTAAAACCAAATTGAGACATGATTAGAACGGATTGTTTCTAACTTTATCTAAAAGAAGCCAATGAAAACATCAGCGTTTAACTGTTACAATACGTATTATGGCTGCTGCAGAATTGCTTTTTAAAAGCTCGAGCTTAATGTATTTATTAATTGAGGATTGACTTTTCCCTTAGTATTATTTTTTTATTGAG
This sequence comes from Harmothoe impar, assembly GCA_947462335.1. Taxonomy (NCBI): domain Eukaryota; kingdom Metazoa; phylum Annelida; class Polychaeta; order Phyllodocida; family Polynoidae; genus Harmothoe; species Harmothoe impar. Next base: position 57,297,242 of record OX381713.1, on the reverse strand, counting down.
TGATAATGTGATAATTGAATGGTAATTTATCCTACCGGTATCCAGTTTAGTGTGGGGGAAAATTGATTTTGTTAATCCAGATCAAGGACAGTATGGTGTTGGTGCATGATTCAAAGCATAGCCTACTTCACGTGGATGTAGTTAAACTAAAAGTGTCCCCCGTTAGCCTCAAGTGATTTATATGTTGCTTCAAAACAACAACAAATATTGAAAACTGAAATTTCCAAGAAGAGTTGACTAGCCAAACATTCCAAGGATCTCCAACCCTTTAATTGGCACTTCCCCTTTATTCATACAAGGCCCACTCCTATAAAATGTCTGACCACCAACACAGAATAAATGTGTCGTGCAAGTGTCACCCTTTCTGCATGGCCTGAGTACTGTTATCAGTGTAAGCAGCCCAGTAGAAAGGATGATCAATGCATCTCTGCACGGAGACTTCTTTTTGTGTGGCTGATCATATAAGTCTTTGTCAACCTACCTATTTCTTTTCCTGTGCCCTCCTACCGACAAAGGGGAATGGAATGTCTGAAAGAGAGAACACATATTCCTCTTAAAATCAATGTTTCATGATTTCTCTGATTTCTCCAATGTATGAAATTAGGGATGCTCGGCCAAGGACGCTGAGTTGTAGTTTAAATATGAGCTCCTAATATAATCATCTTTAACAATATAATATGCATACAAGATGCTTTTACATGAGATTAGTTCGGAATAGACATTTCATCAGCCCTGCCCACGCTAATATGATAAGAGAAAATCCAAGGAGAGAACGGACATTGACTGAATAAAGAACAGTAGAACACTGAAATCAATGACGTCATTGTCCACTGAAGTCAATGACGTCATCCTCCACAGGATCGATGACGTCATTATTTATCACAGAGAGAAACGTGAGAACCAGTTGTGCACACAGTGAGACGAAAAGTGTGAAAAAGAAAAAGAAAATCTTTTATTTCATGCTGTTCAGTTCCTTTGGAAGTTGCATCAAAAGCACGGCTTTCAGTGACTATTGTTTTAAGGCGCCGTCCTCCCTTTGTGCCACTTTAACGGTTGGAGTCCCCTTAAGAAATTTACAAACTAGGCTGTTCCATCAACCACAGCTACTGCTAAATCTAGATGCTCAAGCCACCTTTCTACCAGTATAATATTATATCCATTTAATTTATCCATTTAAGGTATCTTTTTTCTTACATGCATTCATGAATGGCTAATGACTATTCCAATACATTAGAATTAATCAAAAATTAAGTTCCTTAAACTACTTTGCTACTTTTCTACCCATTCGATTCATAAAAGAAATTATTGATAGGCACTTTCCAGAGCTCTACAGATCGAATGGCTGTACTAAAATATAGATTACTGTATACTCTATATATCATATGTTTAGTAACTTACATGTATAAGCATTTCATAGACTAATCAAAGGCTACAAACATAAGCTAATAGCTGTATTATGTTTAGACCAGACTAGAAACCACTACTCTACTTATTTCATATTGCACCAGCTGTCTTAGTACAGATTGCTGCAGGAAAGCTCCTTCTTCTTTTGAAGTTGGGCTTTTCTGAGCAACCAATAACTAAAAATCACATGTCTTCTTGGATGATGATCTGAGGCCTCATACAAAGCAAAATCTAATTTATACTATTATATAGATCCATGATTCACACCTAATACAGATAGCACAAGATTATACTTCCATACCTTCCATGTTCACAGAGGTTTGTGAAGCGGAGGTATACAATAATCATCAGAAATATCTCAAAGATGAAATATAATTATCAAACAATAGTCGATGAAATCTTGAATTCTTCTTTACTTGTCTAGATTTGAATATTCGTCTACTGCGACAGTTTCTTTGTCATCCGATGGCTATTGGGTTGCATTTGGCAGCATCCAATGACAATGAAATATTGCTGACAAAGAACACATTTATGAATTCAGAAATTATTTACATTCACTACATCAGATAGATCAAAACCATGTATAGAAAGTCTAGAAGAATTCAAGAGTTCATATTTCATACAGTTGATAATCATTGCACGATTGCATACAAGTTGTAAATGTGTTGAACAAGTGCAGAGTGCAGAAAGTTGGTGGATAACAATTTAAGGTGTAAAGAGAGATAACAACAAGATGAATCATTCTTGTCGTCGGTGATCAGAGGTGAAGAACAACAACTATTCTTTTCCTCGCCAATACTTACCATTAGTAGACTGAAAGGTATTAAGTAAAAGCAAACATTTATCTTCATGCTTTTAATATCTTTACACAGCTCATCTTTGGTTATTCTTTGTGGCGTGTCTTATCCTGCTACCTTACTATGCAGTTCTCTAAAGCAGTTAAGCAATTTTGATCAATGTATAATGACAATTGACAATGTTGTTATATTAAATCCATACCATGCAAAGCAGTGATGGATTCAACAGCATTGTCATCTAATACTTAGTTCAATTGAAATGAATTTCACATGCTTGAGAAATTTAAAATAGTTTGAAGGTGTGTTTTACTGCATAAGCAAACCTTTCTAGATTGGACCAAACAATTAGTAAAATGCAATGATGATTAGCGAGCCTTATGGGGAAAACTGTATCTTATCCTAGTTTTTAAGCTCAAAAGAATATTCATGCTAACATATTGATATACAAACCCATCAAGGATCTAATAATGATTCTCCATTTCAGAAGATAAAGGCTTAATCTGATAGAAAGAAAGGAAGTGAGAAAGAACAAATCAAAACAAAGAGAGTTGTGCCTGGGTGCAAGAATTGCTCTTACAGAGTAAGCAAATTTCCCGAACATAAACAGTGATAAAGCCTCGAGTCCATGGCGGCAGTAATTGCGAGAATCGCCATGGTTGCGACAGAGGGGCGTTATGGTTTTAATGCGGGATGTGGCAAATTCCTGCCACCATGGACTTTGGGCATAATGGTATCGTAAGAGAAACATTATTTTAGAGGTGAAGTCATAACAGTGATGAATGATAACAGGAAATAGTTCTAGGAATTGTATGGTGGTCTGTGACGACATAGTGCCATGGGAGGACAGGTGTGTAATAGAGCTAACTAAATATTGAGGATTGTAACCTGAATGTAGCAGATTGTTCACAACGATGTTCTTATCAGGGTTAGGAAAGAAAGTATCGTTGCTATCTATCAACCCACCCCATCCCCGACCAAGCATTATCAGTACGATATAACCCAACTGCATATTGGCACTTTCTCCATGAAGCAGCAGGAAAATAGGGCTTACAATTTTTCTTTTCTCCTGTAAGGTAATGTATTATTAGAATGTATTATCACAAACCAGGTTCTCATATAATTAACTAATCCACCTTAAATCAACATGGTAGGTTGGACCCCAGTTCCAAAAGACCTCATACCTGGATTATCCCCCTTCAATAGAGATTGGGCCAAGTACTATTCTAAGAGCTCAACCTTCTCTCTGCTCTCAACCTTCTATCTGCTAACACTTTATTTGATCCTTGCTAGATTGAGTATATCCACTTGAGCAGACATACCATGTACGCCTACTTAGGTCTTGAAGGGTGGGAATACCCACTGTTGAGGACAAAGCACTACACTCAAGTGCAAGTGCCTTCTCTGTCAAAACAGGTCATGAAAACATAATTTTGCTCATGTAGAAATAATTGCAAGTGTGCCTATAATGTATATACAGTGTGAATGCTATATAAACACCTGTGTTGGGTTCTAAATTTGGTTTAGGCCACAGCAAGAAAGAGTAACCCAGGGATTAATTCATAGATTTTGGATGACTAGTGTATCGCTGTGTAAACTGTGAATATTGGGGGGAAAATTGGCCTTTTTGATTGTACTATAAAACGAAATGTTCTAATAATAACGATAATGGTCACTATAAAAATTATTTTACACTTCCTATCTGAAAATCCAATGATAGCAAACGAAAGGGCCCTAGCGTAAAAATCGCAATGCGCGGTAGCTAAGTATAATGCATTCTTGTAATTGTATTATTTTAACCCAATGAAACACTGTAATTGCAAGTATGGGGCATATGTCCCTACTGTACGCAGTGTGTTGTAACTAGCTTACAAAACTGACCTGAATTGAGATTGTTTCAGTGAGATAAACATTAGGATGACACACGTTTATGTTGGGATGCCGCCACACCCACTGAAGTGTCACCACATCACTTGGTATACTTGTGTTTGGGTTCAGGCAATTCTACAGTTGTATGCTCCTCTAACAGAATAAGAACATCTTGGCCAACTTCAGATTAAACTTCTGTATCACGTCACAATTAATAAAATGGGTACTAACTACATGTATTTCGTAGAGGATGCGTTTTGAGGTTTAAAAAGTTGAATTGTACCTATCTCCTTTTTAATGTAATGGGATAGGATGGTGTATGTAAGTGCACGTGAACCCAAATGGTTAATGATATGGCCCTAACAGCCTCTATATAATGCTGGACCCCAATACAGACATGTTACATTTGTCAGGGACAGGTATGGTAGAAGTCCATGTTGAACAGATTGATCTTTGATGAGTGCAAATATAGCGTGTGCATGACATAGACCCTTGTGGGTGAGCTATATAAACAAATTATTGACAGGTGATATTGGTCAAGGCACTAGCCAGTGCTAGTATATAAATTGTAATGTAGAATAGTACTCATATTCTGAACAGAGAAGGTTAGGATATCTATATACATTATAATACATTCCTGTTTGAAAGTTGAGGGACAATCTGATAATTATATTGATTTCATTCCAAAAGGGGATCTTAAATATCTATGGTAGAGATGTTTTTGAACTATTTGTTTCTTACCCTTAAAGGGGTATATAGAAAAGAAGAAAAGTAGTGTATAAATATGTAACATACATCAAATTTGTGAAAGGTAATAAGTATCCATACCATGATCCCTCTTCTGGAGCTTCTGTTCCATATCAGCCAAATAACGCAGCACCTTCCTCAGGTTATTCTCTGAAATGATATCAACAATGTTTATGGATAAATTCAGGCAGAATCTATAATCGGTATTTCATCGTCACTGCGTGAATATTTGTATTTCAGCAACTTTAAGATGCCTTAATGGACGACTTTAAGCTTATTGCTTTAAGTATATTTAATTCATTTAAATACAAGTATTCATGCAGTACGTAGAGTATGTGATAGAATCAATTCTCAACAAATTTTATACCTAACACAAAACACGATATTTCTTTGTATTTCTTTGCGTTTTCTTAAAGCCAGGATTCCAATGTGTAAACTGATTCTATGAATGATAAAGAACACGCTGTAGCAATTTCTTTGCTCAAAGGTGGTGCAAATTGGTTGCAAAATTCACTTCAGTGGGAAAGCATTAATAATTAATTATTGCCTGAAAGATACCAACCTGAAGCAGCGGATGGTGCGTTTACATCTGTACAAAAACAAAGGATAGTGTTGTTACCTCATCCCAAATAACTAATATCCCCACTGAGAATAATGTATAAAACTACCAAATAAAATCCAGTTTCATAATCCTGTATCAGTGTATTCCTATGGTGGTTTAGAACTAATGTAGGTGTTCTCGTCATAAGCAAGTTGCAGGGGCAGATCGGTATAATTATATTAGAACCATGTTGATTTAAAATAAAGATGTATTTAACGGAAAACAAGAAAATAGGCTGGATCTATCTACACGTATACCACTCATAGTTGGTGGCATATACAATATGAAATTATAACTCCGATAGAAATAGGTGTGTGTTTGGGGGGGGGGGGGGTGAACTCTCATAACGTTATTGGCAATCCCCCAATGCAGATAGCAGGACACCATCTTAAATTCCTGAATACTCCCTCTCCAAACCACAAGAGAGTTCTACATAGAGTATTTATGTGCTGAATGTAGAACAGCAAAGGTGAATACACACACAACACATGTTAATTTACAATGTACGTAAACATAAATTTAGAACAATGCAATCAGTTCATAGGCAGGTTAGTGGCAGAAGTACAAACTTACCAGAGGAAACTCTCCTTCTGTGGAGAGCCCTCTCTAAGAGGTTGCCATAGTAACCAGATGGGAAAACATCAGCCTGACGAGCTGGAACATGCAGAAGACGCCATGCTAACTAACAAGGTAACACACAAGGATGAACAAGGCACAGACATATAGTGTATTTACATTATAAAGGGATTCAACATAGATTGAAGAGGCCAAGCTATCATGTTAGCTTATCACTAAGGGTATATGGGTATGTTGATGCATCAGTTGTCAAAGGACCAAAGAGAGGTTTGGTCTCCTTATGGTATTATCCGGTGGGGGTTAATTCTCATAATAACACTCTTTGATAACAATGTATAGACGTGGACAGTTGCTGTGGGATGTTGTTGCATTAATCGCACAGTCGCGGTGAATGGAGGAAATCGGAGACTGAGCAGCTCTAGCATAACTCCTCATGAACTAGTTGCTGGATAATAACTATTTTGTTTTGCCATGAGCTGCTCGTGTCAATCATCATGATTATAATTATATCTGGGAGGATTGTGTAGGCAATTTAGCAAGGAGGTCGTGTTTATGTAGGTTATCAACTTTCAAATCTGTTTAGTTAGTGTAGGCATGCAGTTTTCGTCCTAATGTCTTTAGTCCACAGTGCTCCAATTGTTAGCTGTGGATGGTGGACACAGCATAATCTGCATAATTATATAACATAGATTGGGAAGAGTGTCAATCCTGGCCTATATGAGGGCCCCAGACAGGTAAAATCGGCAAGGGGACAAGCCCCTGTTTTTGACCCTTGTGACAAGGCACAAGAGGATGCTGGAGGCTGGCAACAAGGGACAAGACCTACACAATAAATCAACAAGGGACAAGACCTATTTCTTATATTCAACAAAGGACATTGGCACTTCTTATATTCCACAAGTGACACAGCTACCCCGTCTGGGGGCCCTGTATGATAAGACATGTGAGCAGTAATGTGTCTAGATCCATCTCTACAGGAGAGTGTAGTGAGACACCATCAATGTTAATTGGTGCATAGGAGGGTGTAAAGTGGAACATAAGGGGGTTCACGTGTAAGGTGAGCAGTGCTGGATGTGGCTCTATGGTGATCTACGTGTAGGTACCACTTTGTGTAGAGTGAGGTGCAGAAAGTGCATTTACCAATGACATAGATATAACCACAAACTGTGCTTAGTGCTGACAGTGTGGTGAGCAGCTCATCCCCCTTCAGATCTGCTCACCAACCCCTCACTGCAGTGTTCAAGAAAACCCAGGCAGAGACTTGCTGTGTCCCTGTTGTCTAGTATTCACCAAAATGGCAACATTAATTCAACTTTCTTGGAATTCCAGATCGTAAAAACTCCAGTTACAATCAGTTTCACAGAACCTCTGGAATTCGGGTTTATTTTACTTAAATTCTGTTTAGCTAAATTCAGGGAAACCACCCCCTGGAGGAAAGATTTTCTGCCCGAAATTATTTTACTTAAAAGGTGAGGCTAGTGTGAGGTTTGCAAACTAAACATGGTTCGTGAATTTCAATTAGATTTCCAAATGAATACTCTGCCGGAAAAAATGAATAATTTATTGAATGTTAGAGTACCAGTGATTTCTATACACAGCAGCCTGGTTAGTGATGTTCCAATGCTGCACTGAAAAAGCAAACTTGTCTCCAGACTCTTCTAATGACTGTCATAAAACAAACGAGTTAAAAACTCATCTAAGTGACAAGGAAGCAGGTCTTCTAGCTGGAGCTAAAAGACTCGCCTGGCATGTGCAGCCCAAAACCCGACATTTGCCAGCTCCAGATTCTATTTGTAGGATGGCAACGTGATAAGTTAGACAACTTTTAACTTTTTTATTCTATGCCAGTCACTAAGACGAGTCTGGAGACAAGTTTACCTTTTCAGTGTACAATGTCTATATCACGTCTACAAACCTTTCTCTCCCAGGAGAAAATCTCTCCTATAGGCTATAACGATTTGGGGGAATAAGAAATAAGGCTAAATAATCAGATAGGGATAGACACCCTGGTGGAATAGTTTTGTTCTTCCTACAATACCTCAAGGACCACAGCATAAGGCAATAGCCAGCTACAAAATGTAAGGAATCCATTTTTGAAAACATTGCCTTCTGTTTGATATGGCCAATGCTGGTAATACATATTGCTATTATACTTCTTCCTTTGTAGAACTAAGATGAGATGCTTGCTACAAAGAGGTTACTTTTTCCTACTTCAGATGAGACTAATCAAAGCACACTCATCCGACACCTGTGTATGTCTTTGAACGTACAGCCTTTGTGCACAGGCACGCGGAAAAGGATGCTCTGCAAGAGGGTGCATGCACCATCCTTTTTGCTTGGGCACTCACTCATTATATGTACCTCCCTCACTGCACTATAAATGCCACAATAGGAAGACAGTACTCTATAACATTTTTTGCTACTTTGCAATCTTTGTGTTCTCTATTGTCTTAAGTTGCAGATGTGAGACCTTTGAGGGCTCCTGTTTGGATTCGGAATGGATGTCTTTGCAGCTAGTTTCTATTCTATTAGTACTCCTGTTGGAATATTGCTGCTTTTGAGGAGAATCTCAAATAGTACAATTATTTATATATGATAGCAATCTCATGTGTTCTCTCTTGTTTTACTGAATACATAAACGACGGCACAGAAATTGCCATTGCTTAGGGTATTACCATAGCTTTTAATGCTGATGATGGAAAGCATTCATTCTTCGTGAGATGTTTTTAAGCAATGTTTACACTGGGTAAGTCTAGTAAGTGTGACACTTCTAACATGCATAGTCATCGTATTAGTTTCAATATTCCGAAATTCAAGTCACTAGAAATAGCATTCGAGTTCTTACCATATTCGGCATCTACACCAAGTGTAAACATATACTTTTATAGATATGTGAAAATTTGTGAAATCCTACCAAGACAGCAAACAAGCAATAAAGGATGAAGCACTCAAAGCTATTGAAATAAATTAAATATTTGCTTCGGAAATGTTGAAATAAATATTCTAATTTGCGTGATGTATGCATGAAGCAGTACGTGGGCTAAAACAAAGGCAAAAGGAAGTAATATATGCATAATGATAATTCAAAAGGAGCATCATTCTAAAGGCAAAAGGAAATAGAATATGTGGAGTGTGGAATCCCAAATGAAACGTATTCTAAAAGCGATATACGCCTTGCACTGTAGGGATACTGCGCTACCAACGTTTTGGTACTGGATGGCGCTGTGTGTCCATATTATATTAAAAGCAATTAGAGGTCAATTAATCTATATTCTTTCACCGTACTCATCTTGTTAGGAAACGTTCACACAGTTATCTATTTCCCTCACCGATGGCACTTGCAACTATAACATTGGCGTATACATGGTTGGTCAAATGTAGAGGAAATATTTGAGTGATCATGTGGCATTAGTTAATTTCCATGAAGAAGGTGCAATTACGATAATTTATAGGCTTCAGCTTGACGTACAGCGTTAGCTTTGGAACTTGGGAACGCCCTTAGTTTAATGATACTTAAGGTTCAAAGTGCGCAGTGATATAGCAATAGCTACTATAGCTATTGTGCATTATTGTGCGGTGCAGTGATAATAATGCAGTAGCATATTGTGCAGTGTCATAAATGATAATTTTGTGCAACCAACTTACCCTCATTTCCACGCTTTAGTGTTCTATAAGGTACAGGACCATCTTAAGGGTAGAGGAGAACATAAGAAATGAAAATTATCAAAGGAAACAAACAGGGGGAGTACAATGAGTTGGAAAATCTTATTGAGCAAACAGGGTATGAAGGAAAGAAATAATATAGTGGAACCGGCTAATAGCACACATTAAACGACAATGAGCCCCTTAAATCTGATACCCAAAGGGAAGTGATTCAGCAAAACAGAGAAACATGAACATGTATAATATAACATAACATAATTATGTTCTAGTGTATGATAACATGTTATCTCTACAACATTCATCCAAATGATAATAATGGAGGTTGCATTTCTATTGATCTATTGATCAAGAAGGTTTTGTAATAGTTAATCATAGTGGACTGAATATATGTTCGTGTTCTAGCCCACATCATTCCAATTAGTGTTTAGTTTTCTAATGTTCATGCTGATTCAGTCTTGCTACATTGCATTTTGATATTTGCAAAGATATGGGAAGGAAGCATAACATGAAAGAAAACAGACCATCTATAGAAATGTATTAACTTTGACAGTTACATCCATCCACACCTGTCTGTTATTTCTTCCCCTTCTTAAGGAATGGGAATTATATTCTTTGCAGTTCAATACAACCTCTTGTAGAGGTAGGTATACAAGTATCATGACCATCTAAAGAAATGAATACAGCTTTGACAGTTACATCCATTTATGCCTGGCTATCATAAAAGATGTAAATACTCGTTGGTGTATTGAACTTTGATATGTTGTAGTCATGCTAGCGTATGCCCCATGCTTGCTATAGCCATGCAATTTCTGGATACTTTCTCATTAAATTACCATTATATATATTCTCAACTTCTACCATGCATTAGCGGTAATTGACTTCGGCCAATTTATAATTAGCATTCTGTTTTCAAAAGGCCCTTCTCTATATGTCATGCAGAAAGAAAATGTTAATTCATATGCGTGTCTTTTACATGCTCCTCACATTGCCTAACATTTTACAGTACTAAAAAAAATTAATTAACCTTTTAGCTTTCTTTCACTTAGTGAAGATAAATCAAATCGTTAAAGGTTAATGAGTGTATTTTTTTCCATTTCGTTCTAGACAAATCTAAATCAACTGTCAAGATGTGTCATATGTTTTTCAGTGTGTAAGCAAGTGTTCCTACTTCTCAAAACATTGTGTTCTAAGCAAATTGTATTATTTATACCAAATCTTAAGTATAAAACTTCAGAAATAGTGACAGGCTACATATCAAATAGCTATTGCCTTTTTTTTATGGTTTCTATACATATTGCGTTATTCCCTCTTGCTTAAATATAAATTTGTTGATAGATATTCTAGGTCGAGAATCCAACACTATTCAAATCAAAATGATGTTAATGTAATAATGGTTATCTTAGTAATTTAATGAAATCCTGACAGCTACATTAGTTGGTGCATTATAGAATAAACAATCTGTTATTCACTTCATTAGACATTATTTCCTGTACCTATTTACATTTTTGACTGCTATGTTAATGTAAACTAAAACACATTAACATTACCAGTCCCACATACCTGGGTTGGATGATTTTACCCATCCAGATCTCCTCTCTGCATAAATAATATTTGTTTTTGTATAACACTTAGACACCCTTTATTTAAAAAAGTTTCAGTCAGTAAACCTGTGTATGAAGCCATTCAGGAAAGCAACGAATAACATTGGATACGCTGAAGGAGGGTAGGGAGAAGCTCGCGAACAAATATTACGGTTGGCTTATCAAGTTTTGCTAAAACACCTGTATCTCCCTCAATCCCTCTGTTGATTGAGACTGTCCACAGGATAAGGCCATACTCTATGTGCCCTTATCTACCCACATAGGTCTGTTTGGGATTTCCACTGTTTATACTGCTCTACTAATAATTAAGGTATTACGTGTAAAACTCTTATTTGACTTGAATTGAGTAAAAACCTCTTTCTTTGTAAATCAAATTTGCTGGAGATGTTTACTGTTTTCAAAGAATATCTAAAGGACCTTCTACACCATGTAAACAAGTAACACGGAGAATTTAATTGATTTCAAATTCAGAGTGCTTTTTGTATTTTTTATCATAATTATTCAAATTCATCAACGCAGTGCTGTTACCGCAGTAGGTGACATGTTAAAGCGGGCCATATCATAGTGTACCTCATCCAATATAAATATATAACAAATCATATATTTATATTAGTATTAATCATCATTATATAACAATCCCATTGCTGATACATGATGATTAATGTGTGCATTTTGATGACTTCATCGAACCGACCTGGACTAGACGATGTTGGATTGCCTGTAAGAAAGGCATGGCGACATAGTTGCATGTTACAATACATGAAATATTTGATAAGATGTGAGATGCCATCTTGCAATATGACAATACGTGGCAGAACTAACTTATAGCATGACACCATATGTGCTGGAATGTGTGTTCTTGTGTGGTTTGACCTCGTGTGACATATAATGAACAGTGATTGACATATTGTGTAACGCCATATCAATGTGTGCTGAGACTTTACACAGGCAAAATTCACTGTGTCACATTTTAAGATTTTCTTAATAATTACCCTAACCTATAACCTTAGCATAGGGAGTAGTCATTATATATATAGTAACAGTGGTGTCCCTTGCTTGCCCTCCCGCGATCCATGGAGGGCGTCATCCCCCTAATCTCAACCCCGCCCCCTTTGCAATGTGCGGATCTTTTTATTTTATTTTAATTTATTTATTGATCGTTCATAACATATAAACTTATTAATGCCATGGTCTACCCGATCATTTCTGACGGGGATCCTCCTTCAATATGCAAAAAAAACAATGAGTTAGCCAAGTATTTAACAATATTAATTTCTATTCAGAGTAACACCCGCATTTAAACGGTGGTTGGCCAATGTGCATCTTTTGGCCAAAATGCGCCTAAGATCCATGCACCAAGCCCACACCACTTTGTTAAATAATGTGTACTCCCTTAGAAGGTCTAAACTGTACATCCATGGCTTACAAATGGATTGCCCCATCATCTATAGATATCTCATAATATACGTCAGCTTTAGATAAGGTATACATAGATTATCTGATATCCGTATGATCTTGTGACCATATCATTGGGAATCAGAATCTGATGCAAAGCCGACTGCTTATCATTTTAGATCTGATGATTGTCATTCTCTTCATTCACCCTCCTTTAGTGGGGCAGAGAACTGCCTATAGTATTTGGAATCGTGGAAATGAAATGCAGATACAAAATTTGGTTTGGGGACTGTATAATTGTTGTCCCCAAGATTATTGCTCTTAGAAGACACGGTTACATCATGATGGTTTGGTGTTATTCTGACCCCTCTGTAAAGTTGCCTTCTTCCCATTGTATTTGCTCCTAACCAAGAGCATTAGTCTATTCATAGAAATGCATAATATTGCAGCCATTATGGTACAATGGGAGACTACATATTGAGCAGCTCGCCCCCACTATGAGTCTTTCTCTATAGCTCCATGACAGCTCTTTAGTATCAGATTTCCCCCAGTTGCATGTGGGTACTGCGCATGCCCACATTGACCAGCCTCACTTTGAGTCCTGTCATGTGGAATCATGGATTCTGTCATGGTCTTAATGCGCATGTCTGGGAAGAGCAAGAACCGGAAATGAAATTAGGCGTGGAAGTGTATGAGAGAAGACGGGTTTTTTTCTTTTCATGATGGTCACCCACCTATATCCATCTGTCCATGGAGAACCCGGATACAGGAGGGTGGATTTGATGATACAGAGGTATATACAGGAAATAGTCGGGGAATGTATACCATATGGAGTTATCATTGTATACTTTGGGCCATGAATTGAAAAGCATACCAAAATAAATCTGTACATGGATATTTGTCAAAAATAGAAAGGTATTGATATCAAAAACTGAACTGATATATTGTATTGATATCAATTCCGACATCGACAACAGGGAAATAAGAATTGTGAGAAAGTGCAGGCAACATGTCAGGAAAGTGAAAAGGATATTCATTGACTGAACCTAAAATGCAAGGTCGATGTCAAGGAACGACTTGCATTTGTAGTCACCACACTTGAAGAAGGTAGACGACGAAAAGAAATGACCTTATGGAAGAAAATGTTCATTGTGAAAATGGCACGCCAGCATAATTCCATTCAGGGAAGTTGCTGATGCCATTTATAGACTTAACAATTATGAAAATAACCTTGGAAAGTGATAGTGTGGTCACAAGAGGATGGGGAACCTTAATTCTAGGTACACTAATTAGAATCACTTCTTAACTATTTAATTTAATTATTTGGGTAATTTGATACCAATCCCAAGCACCGCACACTATTGACTTTCAAGGGATTGGGTGTAATTCACGATTATGTTGAAGGAGTCCATCATAATCCTAGATGTCTTGAGTAACGGTGTGAAATTGAACATGAACAATAAAGTGAAAAAGGTCAAAGTTGTAGGGAAAAAAGGAGTCCGCCACCGTTACAACCGCTCACCTTCGTTCCTCTTATAGGGAAGGCTGCCATCTGCAAGTCAGGTCACGTGATCGTTATTACAGTGCAAAGGACATGAGACTAAACGGGATCTGTGTCCACCAAAAACGGTTTTTGGGAGTGCTTTCTTTTGGTTTGGGAAACGCAAATATATTAAACTAGTTTAAAATAATTCTTATTTCTATCTAGCATTAGCTTACACCCTTGGGGGTATGTTTAAGCTCACACGCGAGGATAGTGTGGAAATGGTGAACCGCTTTTGGTGGGAGATCCTCTTAAGGGCTGGGCAAGGACTTTACATTTTGGGATATCTTGCAAATCTTTCCAAATACTTGATATCCAGTCCCCAGTGCCGCAAGTCTTAGAATTCACCTGGTTAAACGATTTATCATTCGTAAAATGATCCTACTTTATGCCTTTTTACCCTGTGTGAATTTTGACAACATTATAATAATTATTTATTTAGCATAGCTATATGTACACCTTAAGGGCCTTAGTCACATAAGAAATTCACGGTTGAAATTGGGTATTAATGTTGCTCATACAAAGAAAATGTACAGTGCGAAAATTATTTTTGAATCTTATCACAAACAAAGAATGAAATAAAACAAGAAGCCGATATCAATGTGTGGTGAAAGAGTGACTTATTCTACTGCACTAATTCTGAGGTGAATGGAAATGAAATTCTATTTCGTCCAGCTGTCCTTAACCAAAATATGCATCACAGAGACTAGGAAAAGAGTCAAATCAGCATCAGGCCAGATTCATAATGGCAAAGGTACTTTCCTTTCAGAGTCGACTGGAGTCAGCCTTGCCTGGCCATCTTTTTGAAAGGTAGTCAGACATAGCTAGATCCTTCCACAAAAGGTGTCCTTACCTGAGTCTGACTTGACTCTTGTCTCTCTTTGAGGCTCAGAAATAAATTGATATGAACTATCATCTCATTTTCAACGGGGTGAATTTCGACTTGTTGATCAATAATAATACATAGTTTCTGGTCTAAACTAAGAAGTGTTGATGTAAATAGGAGAAGTGGTAGGACAATGTATCAGCACATCGTAGTGTTTGATCATCATAACATTGCACTATTGAAAGAGATGTGGTTTGAAGTAAGGGAACATAGCCTCCAATCGGAGGAACACGACACACATTTAGATATCCGAATAACGATGCCAAAAGTCTGGAGTCGTATTCGAAATCCTGAGAGTAACAAAGAAAGGTTGGTGATCATAATAGTATCATGAAAGGCAATCATCCGGAGGGTCCCTGGATCATTAGGATACCTTAAGTACAGTAGGGTGAAAAGCACAACAACATCGATGACCCTTTTGCTCCAGGATGGACATATAGGCTACCCTTACCTTCGTTCCTTTTATAGGGAAGGGAACCGTCTGAAAGAAATATTTGTGCAAGAGGTGATGAATGTAGCTCAATAGTAATTGTGTGGCCTTGCTATAGCCCAAACTCCATGGCAACAGGATCCTGCATTAAAATTGTATCGCCCCTCTACCACCACTATTTAGCCGCTATTTTGCTGTATCGCGCCTCTGCCGCCCTCATTTCGCCTCGGTGCCACCAAAGTGAACAGCGTTACAGGGGCGAAATCGACGCGGCAGAGCAGCGATACCGTTTTTTAACACAGCTTCCTGCCGCCGTAGATTTTGGACTTAAGAGTTAAGTCATGTCTCCCTGTTGGAGAAATACTCGGTAGATACATGGCCTTTGTCTGTCTGTAAGGACTGACACAACAAGTCACATTCAGTGTACGGTGTATGATGCGTATGTAGTAGTTATAGGACGAGTACCAAGCTGTACGCGGAATACAGTGAAGGGAGCCTTATCTATATAGGTGCCCTTCCCTGAATACCACTACAGCTTGGTACAAGTCCTATAACTTATTTATACCACTAGCTGTATGCAGTATACAAGAGGTGCGAAAGGCTTTGTTCTCTGTGCCCGCTGTGGTATAAAACCCCGTATAGCCATAGTGGTTAACAATAAGGAATTGCCTCTTACATCTCAAGGATCTACCTGATAACCTACGTGTCACATTACCTACATCTCAGTTTTTTACCTCTCTCTACAATGGGTACATGTCCCTTGTAATGTAAACCTATATGTGTATGTACACATTTGAAGAACAACACAATGGCCAATTATATATCGACCCTTGTAGAGACACAAATTGGAGGCTTACTATAAGTAATGTACCTGGATCTTAGTTCTAATACCCTTATTACTGTATCTGAAAAGCAATTGATATTAAACACCATTCATTTGAATCTGGCCATATAAAATGGGTGAATACAATGCACATGTAACCGTACACATTTCAAAGATAGAAACGCTACCTCTGTTGCAATGGTGATAATTATAACGTTATATGTACAAGTGAATTGATTCGTGTATTTCTGATAGAATGGCAATCAATATTTTGAAATGGTTTCTGCTTTCCCTGTAAGGTAGGGTAATGGGATATATCGTGATTGAATACGTCTCTTACATGATATTGTCTAAATAAAGAACTTCATGAAACTGATATCTATAATAGTGTTAGAGATGTGCTAGCATATTGAACTGTATACCCTACCTTCATTCCTCTTGTTGTATGATGTTTGGCTATCTGTAAGAGCAGAAAAGTGAAGTCATTATTATTTCAGTTGTACATGTATAATATATACATCCCTACCGCAATATTGAATTTTATTAGCGTAGCCCATGGATTTTGTTGATGAGAATATGATACCTGTAAAATGTTAAATTTCTATGAGTATGGGATCCCGGGCGAAATATTGAATTATTTTAGTGCAGCCTATGCACTTGTTGGAAGTATGTGATACCTGTAAAATTTTAGATTTCCATGAGTGCATAGGGTGTAGGAGTAAGGACTTAAAGCAGGGACTGAAGAAAATTCAGAGAGATGATGTAACGGTAAGATGATCCCACCAATGGGGTCTTAATTGGAAACGTCATCATAAATCCCCATCCCCTAAGATAAAACCCTTTGTACCAGATGACGCATTTTCCATGTAACTCTGTGTAATCTATTCTGGTTAACCTTTCCATAATTCACCCTTCATATTCCAAACATCAAAGGTTATTTGTACAGTAACATTTCCCTTATGTGTACCACCTTTAAGGAGAATAACAAAAGCTTTAATCATGGTCCACATTACCTATCTACACCTATTGTTAACTCTATGGATGACCTTAAGGGGACTACAATGAAGAAGCACACATCCCCTCTCAGGGACATAATGAAGATAAGAGCACCTGAAAGAACTATGACGTTGAGGCATTATCCTCACCAAAACCACTTTATGATGATACGAAAGCTCTGCAAAATGCTGTAATGGCAGAGGGAGTCCCCTTTGTTAGGTTTTCAATGGGTCACTGTGCGCTGTACAAAATAGTATACTGTTGTGTTTTCTGTGTGCAGAAAAGTGGATTTGCAAGATAACTCTTGTTTTACAGAAAGCCCCTCCTTTAGCCCTTTATAAATAGTAAGTGTTGATTGTAATTCAAAGTATCTTCATTATGTAACAGATGGCAAAGGATAATGATCATGACAACTGTAGTCTACTCCTTCAATGGATGTGGCTCTGTATAGGTTCGTTATGGATGAGTCTTCCAGTGCGCCATTTTGTCAAGCAGCTGTCACTATAGATAGTGGCCCATACGCGGACTGATTATAGTTTAGAATAGATATTTCTGAAACTGATCTATTAGCATCCAGATCTTGAGAAAGGAGCAATCAAAACTTATAAAATTCAGAGAGTGTTGAACTCACGTCCAGATTGTACCATTATTTCTTACTATAGTATAGGGGGCTATTATCCGATCACATATATCTAATTTCTAGACTGCTTAGAATGCTAAAGAAGAAAACAATAAATACATCATGCATCGATAAGAAACAGTGTAGTAGGAAACACAGTGCAGATGTTAATTTACCTTGTGGGACTGTTGCATAACTCGTTCAATAACACTAGTTCAGAGAGGTTAAAGCATATTAAAAGTCTTGCATTTTATTTATTTAGTAATGAATATAAGTTAACTGGAGGATTATATAGTTGATATCATGCAACAGTCTCTCAAGTAGTTCAGTACAGTATATAAAAGTAGATTGCAAGAAAGATTTACCTGGACGATCTTACGAAAAGGCAATTGGTCAGGCAGTTATAAGGTCAGAATAAGGTCAGAATTAGTAGAGTTGAAGGTCAAGCTATGATCATAAGTGACCTTGATACTAAAGAGTGTTAGACTTAATCACTAAGGATTTGCAGGCAGGTTAGTAGTAGCGTAGTGTTGTCTAAAATACTCCTGCTATAAGCCTTCTGTGGCTGAATTTGAAGTTGCCATGGAATGGGTCCTAATGGTTAAATTTCAGTTGTTAAGCAGGGGTATATATGACCTTATCTCTAGGCAACTGACCTTCCGTCCTTTGAATAAGTTCGTCGAGGACTTCATCCAGCTTGACCAGGGTGCGCCGCAAGTGTTCCTCATCTGAAAGCAAAACCAACCATCAAGCATTATATAAACTATACCTCCGTGTACCCTTGGTGATTGTTTCGGCAAACCAAAGCTGCCCAGATCGTTTCTGATTGGCAAATCGTTGTTGGGCAATGTGGGAGTTGTAGTAACTAATGAATTATTAGAGTTGTGGTTAAAGCTCGAGGAAATCTGTGATCTGGTGACGAGCTAGTGCATGGATGGTACAGTATCTGTGAATTGAAACGTTTTATCATATAACAAGTAGCCATTGGCATGTATAGTTACCATGCATGTACTCCAATCAAAATTCTGGCACTATCTGCGAAATAGGACCTCATTGCAGGGTGTACTAGTTAAAGTCCCCTTTCCCAGGTGATGTCACAAATATAAATTGGAACATGGCATGTATCAATTACCGATGTGCCAATACAGATATGTAACCCGTCGAGGTGGGCCTTAGAAATCAATTGTAGGTATGTAGCATGATCTTCAAAAAGGGACGATATTGTTAAGTGCATTAAGATCTCTTCTCCCAGACGATATCGCACATAACAGACCATTTTAAAATACCTTCGCTCGAAGACTCGTGGGCTCGACTTCTATAGCATTTCCCACACAGAGATTCAGTTCACGACTGCATGAGGCTCCTTTATGAATTGACGTTTACTACCTCTTTAATTACTGATGAAAATTGTCGGCCTATACTGCTTCACACGTGGATAACTAGATGATAATTATAAATCACCCTGAGACCCTTCAAGGGGTATGATGACTCTTGTATTTTCTATATGCACCCTTCTACGGCATACGCCCTCACTTCCTTGACAAGCACCATATATCTGACCGATATGGACACGTGACATGATTGAAACCGGAAGTGTTGGACCTATTTCCGGTTTGTGCCAATATGGCGGTGACAGGAGTAGAAGAGGAAATCACTTCTGGTGGCGGAAGTAGCAGGATATGAGTGTTGGTCATGAGAAGCCCCTTAGGTAGTGACAGAATAGAACCAATCGGCTTGCTGCATACTGGTTCGGCCGCCAGAGGGCAGCTTCCATGGGGGCAATGCTTCACTGCTGGTGTTTCATTCCTAGTTCTATGTATATGATATGTGCATGTCCCCACTGGGTTCAGACACCTAGATAGGCAGTGTTCTGGGTAAAACAGGCTGGGGAACGTAATCCATTATCAATTTTGATGCCATTGTACTCCGGGTGACCCGGAGTGCTCCAGGCCCAGTGTACGGGGGCGGCGCGGAAGGTGGATAACGTTGGGGGGGGGGGGGGGGGGGTAATTGTAGTGAGTAGCTAATGGGGGTCTTTGGACCACAGGCCCCCAGGAAAATTTTGGAATTTGACTCATAAAAAGAGATTCAAGAAAAATTAATTTCTTCTTTGCTATGTAATGTATAAAATTAAGAAAATGGTGGTGGCTTTATCTCCATATATATAACTTTACCTGCCCTAAATAAACCATTTTCTGTCAGGAGGTCAAAGATGGCACCCAGTCAAAGATGGCACTCGGTCAAAGATGGCGCTCAGTCAAAGACGTTCACATTGGCTCAATCTCATGAGACACAGCTCGCAGCGTCCACAAAGCTCATCCACCATACATTCCACAGCTTGTAATAGTAGGTAACCTCCCGGGGTAACCTTACCTTCTGCTTGTGCAGAGGGAGGCTAACGGAGACATTTATCAGCATTACAGCAGGCTGAGACTGAGGCTGGAGGAGTAGAGTATGACTGGGCGATAATGGGGGATTCCATCCACCCTCACAACGTTTAATGACACTTAGCGCCCATTGTGCATTCCTACGCAAGTAATCAGGTCATCAGGCGTGGGTGGCCGAGGATGGAGGTGCCAGAGTGCAAGCTCCTTGGTTTGTATCTGCAGGGGGGGGGGGGTGTACTCCCTTTATATTTTATACAGGGGTGTGCGGCTGGCAAGGGTCCTTTTGGCCAAAATCCCCTTCGGAAGGCTTCACCAAGAGGCTGATTTTCACCAAAGAGCATGTGATGTCTTGCGTGGTCTTGGGCACCATCGCAACCAACCTGACAATCTAGCTTTTTCTCATGAGATTGCCGTTTGACATACCATTTTCCAGTTACCAGTTGGTTCTGATGGACCTCTTTAAAGCCTCGCTCCACTCAAACTTCGCCATTTAACTGTGCGGAAGGGGACTATGGTAACCTCAGTTACCAGATCCCCCTTAAGGGATCCCCACTGTAACATAGAGAATCACTAGTGGTGATTACACTGTGTTTATAGCAGCTTGGGTATTGCATAGTTCTATAGTTACAGCTAGTACCATACTTTATCATCTGGGACACTAAACATATCATGGAAGTGTCTAGAACAGCACCGGGGTTGACTTTAAAATGCACC
This sequence comes from Harmothoe impar, assembly GCA_947462335.1. NCBI lineage: Eukaryota > Metazoa > Annelida > Polychaeta > Phyllodocida > Polynoidae > Harmothoe > Harmothoe impar. Next base: position 57,276,194 of record OX381713.1, on the reverse strand, counting down.
AAATCATGTAAATTTTGTCAAAGTTCTCCTTGGGGGCCATGCCCCCAGACCCCCGATAAATTTTGCTGTGTGTCGCTTTTAACACTCGGAATCGCGCGCCCTTCTGAACTTCACTTGGATGGGCTGCAGCCCCCCCCCCCCATGTCAAGTTGCTTCTGACACCCCTGCAAATTTGGGAGTGGATAATCAACGCTACAGGGTCGGCATGATGCATTAATGCAACACAGAGAGTAACTCCGTGGTGCTGAAAAAAGTGCATTGTGAATTAACACACTTTACTCGCCCGAATGATCTAAATGGAATTGAAGGCTGATTTTCATCATTATCTCACTTTATTTAGGCCACAACGTCGTGTGCTCCTCATGCAAAGTGTGTTCTGAAACTTGATACTGTTTCCAAATGAAGGAGGGTCTGTGGTGAAAGGTTAGAGGCTAATGGCAATTCTGATTGGCCTTTGGGGAGGTTGATGGGACGCCCTTAATCTTTCATTCCAGGCAATGATTGCACAATGCCAGGTCTGTCCTCAAACACAGACAGATCTGTAAACTGCCTTAATCCCCAATGGAAATCTGAATGCTCTCATTGAATTCAATTGTGTCGGGTGGAACCGAACTTAACACTGAGATGTTTTGAATATTTGCTCTTATTAACAGTGTAAGGATGACATGATGCTTGCATGATGCATGAATGGAGCGCTGGCGAGTAACTCATCGTTGCTGCTTTGGTGCATCATGCTCACCCTACACGAGTCTTCTATATTGGCCATTGTTTTAAGTGTCCATGTCCAGTACTACCAGAGCATTAGATTCACCACGCCTCAAGAACATAGAAACACAGAGAGAAGAAGTAGAATCACTGCAACTCTCAAATGGGAGTCCAGCCCCCATCACTGAGGTACCTCTCCCCACGACTCTAAAATCATGAGGGAGTCTCAGAATGGGAGTCATTATAGAGTTATTATAGAGTCCTGCTACTGTTATGGAGTCACTGGGGAGAGTTACCTCAGTGATCAAGTCTGGAGTCACAGTAGTCAAAGTAGTTTTAACAGCAATGTGTGCCCTATATTCTCTTGTTCTCCCACAAGTTTAGTATGTGATACGATACATAGTGCTAGAGTATAGGCTATACATTCCATTCTGATCTGTCATGGGGCATTTCAAGAAACATGCTCTGGACTATGTTTCTCGGACGTGAAAGATAAGCCCTGCTTGAGTAAACATTAGATTTAGGCCACACGCTGCTGTATCCTCCATAGAACAATGACCTATTATTGCAGACTGACCCCTTTAACATCACCCCTATACTGAAGGGATGAAGCAAATCTGGGGTTCCACGATATTGGGAGGGATGTTAGCCAGTATCCTACAAAATTGCCTTTATTCTACAAAAATGTATAGTTTTGTAGTTTAAGGGTTGTCAGTCACGCCCTTATCCTGCAAAATCGGCCCTTATCCTACAAAAGGGTGCCCTAATCCTACAAAACCTATGTATTTTGTAGGATAAGGGCAATCAGTCAGGCCCTAATCCTACAAAATTGCCCTTATCATACAAAAAGTATTTTGTAGGATAAGGGCTTAACAAGGGACTGTTATGTCCTGGTCCGATGTTACTTTGAGAGTCAGATAAATACAATTGTTAATTTGACTTCAGCAATAGTAAACCCGATGGTGGATTTTACATCACTGCTAGAATATGTTTTTAATTTGGTAGAAATTTAATCATGCTTCGCGAACAAAATAAGATATGAATGGCAAATGGAAATGATAGGTCTAATCTTTATTGTCCGATATCAGTCTCTAATGCACCATCCTTTATCAATATCTGTCTAATCTAAAAGGTGTCGACCTTGCACCATGTACGTTTAATTGTTCATTTATCAGTGTTTATATACTGTGTTTTCTTAACGCAAGTAAAACAGTGAACAGAGTACCATATAGTGGCTCCAAATGCAGTAGCTATTGCCCTTCACCTTTGTATTTTCACAATGTTGGGTAATCTAAAGTTCATCTCATCATAGTGAACTTTGGCTAAGCTATTTTTGAGAACCCTTCATTGTCTCCTTTATTTCCTCTACTGCTAAAGCATACAGTGCTATGTGATTAATGCCAAACATGTGCGACAACCGGGAGGGACAGGGAAAACCTGTGAAATGTGAAGGCATTATAGATGCATCAAATGTCAAAGCTATAATATGTGACGGCCAATGCCTCTAAGCCTTCAGGGGAAAAAGTAGAGTCTATGAATGTGTTATCAACTGCTTGAGTACAGGTGGCATCACATTAGCTAATAGGTTATATATAGTAAAAGTGCCATTTTCGGCCTAAATATGACATTTAATGGCAGCATGCTCTTGCACTTGGTAAACGATATGACCTTTTATCAAAAAGAATCAAGAATATTTACTGCGGACATTGCCTGATCTTTACTTTAAGAGCAGAAATGTGCATATCAAAGTTTCACATGATATTTTTCACATCATTCTCGCCCACTTGAAGCTAAGGACTGTGGGGGTGGCTAACACACTCTTAAAATGTGCTAATAGATTAGTCCTAAACTAAGTAGGTCCATTATCTATGATAACCTAGCGTAATGTATTATATAGTATCGGCTCTAACATAGGCCTACATACTATCAAATTTTGAGGATTATACACCTTACCAAGATACAATCCTGTAAACTACACCAAACTGGTAACTAGGCCATATTATGTGCATAAATACTCCAACTAATAAACTAATGGGAGGGTATGAAACGTTCAATTAGAAAGCAGCATTTTTGTTAGGAATAGCCTAAAAAGCTGTATACATATATGCATACACATACAGTCTCCTGCCGTGGATAGTTTGTTTTTCTCATCCTCATTTTGTCAGCCGTTCTGCGGGGATGTTTCCTTTGTGAATACTGATGATCAGCCACTATGACAAGTACTGGGAAAAGGGATCTTGGTGCACCCTGGATTTTACTGGTAACACAGATACCCATTAGAAAATGTTTGTGATTGCATTTTGAACATCACATAGTGAACAATCACTCTTATGAAATTAGAATAAATTTAAAACTATGACGTTTTCAATAAATGAACTGCTAAAATAATGTCCTTCCTGGGCAAAATACGAGGTGTATGGTAAACACCCACATTTTGGCATTTCCCTAATTGCTGAATGTCCGTGTGTGACTCAAAAAGGAGGGGTGTATTTGGAAACACTGTTTAGACTTTGAGTTATGAGGGGAAATACAATAGGACCTAGCATTGACCTGACATCTAACCCCAAACAGGTTTTGCACTGAGCTGACCCATTGAGGGAGGAAGTATTTAGAGCGAATACCTCTATCTCAAATAACAATGCCATGACCTAATAAAAGATATCCTTAATTGTGTGGGTGTGGGATTACAGTGTGTGAAAACAACAATGTTGGTGCTTACATGATCAATTCTAGACCTGCTTTGCACACGATCCAACATAACATTCAGAAATCCCAGAAAGATATGAAAAAGACTTTTTACCTTTTGGACTAAATTTGTAAAGAGATAATGTTCATTTTAGCTAAGGTTTTTAACATTATTATCTGAGTGGGACAATTCCTTTTGATAATCCAGACTTTCACAAAATAAAAGCTTTCTCTCTCCTGATGGCAAACCTATGTACATCTGGATTGTTGAGTACACCGGAAAGAAGAAATGGACAGAACACTGATTGATATGAACACCAGAACTTTGTGAAGGTCTGGCCAAACCATTTCCGATGTCTACCCTGAAAATAGAGAAAGCCTAACACCTCATTTGCTCTCGTACACTTAATAACTGCTTATTACACATTTTCATGACCCAACCTGCTCAGATCCTTTGCTCCCTTCCCCTTAATTCCCGCCCATTCACCCATCTCTTACCAATGGGAACCCTCCCTAACATCCCTCCACGTACATGACCCTAATCCAGAACAACCTGTGCTATGAAAAGACCAATTCTGATACATAAAGTGGTATTTTTGTCTGCAGGACCTTCATGTGGATGATCAGAGCCGCTCCTGTGGCTATACATAGATGTACTGGGTCCCTCCCAGGGGTCAGGGTGGGCCCTTGATGACATGGAGGCACGAGGTGTGGTTCAGGTACCCTGTGTGGTCAGTGGGGTATCAGGACTTACAGTGTAGTAGAGTAATTACACTTCCTTTCTGCCGAGCTGCTCATGCTGAGTTGCTCTTTCTGTGAGCAGCTCCCTTTGATAGGGCAGGTGGTTCTTAAACTACACTGGTGACCTGTGTCTCTGCTCTCCTCATAAGGTGAACTTAACATAGCTTTGACCGACATGCACGGAAGCCTGACCATAGAGCATGAATTGGGGACTGTTTTTTTTTTTCTTAATTTCCTGGCGAATAAGATTACAATTTATGACTAAAACGGTTGATGGTATTTCTCGGTACCATAGCATTGTATACGTAGCCCCCAATATGATTGATGGTTTTCTGGGTTTAATGTTCCCTAATTTTTCAGTTTCGACAAACGGCGGTTTTAAGACGAGAGAAATTGAAGGAGGGGTCGCAAAATTAATCCTCCCTTTCAGGCGGTATTGACCTTGGTCAGTATTTAAAAGGGAGATTACATATGTATAGAGAAACTCACGGTATAAGGTACAATGTATAGAGATCCGGGCTCATAGTCAAATGTTGACCTACTGGGAGTTCACGGTTATGCGGGAATGTCACTTCCATTAGTCCGCTAAAGATAAATATACTTGAGACTTGAGTCCTAAACTAAAAGTCTATATGGAAAACACAAATAACTGCCTGGTGCATGCATGAAAACATCAGCAAGTCACGCCTACTCGTGATCTGCCTTTGCCAAGTATACATACTGATTTCCATATACAATTGACAGTCGCTGCATGTTTACCCTATACCCCCGGGGGGGGGGGGGGGGGCAGTCACTCTTTGATGCTAGGTACCAACTGCGAAACTACAGCCCCCCCTATTTGGTCATTTGACAGCCCCTTGAAAATGTGCATTATTTTTACAGCCCGCTATTTTCTAAAAGGTCAGCTGACAGCCCACCTGTTCCATTTATAATGAGGTTATTTTGGAATAATATAGATTACTTAAGTCATGTATGAGATTTAAGGGTTCATTTTCTCTATTTAAATTGTGACACCCCCTGATTTAGTACTTTCCAGTCATTGACAGCCCCTAATTTTTTTACTTTTATGTGATTAACAGCCCCCCTTTTTTCTTGCTTCGGCGCGCGCACAGCGACAGCTCTTCGGGGTCGTTACCGCAGTTGGTACCCATTCCTATACTGAGTACCCCCCCCGGGCCTATACCCCTTCTGCATTTCGTCTTTTTAATGTTTCTATCATAGGAAACTAAGGTAATTTCCTTTCACCATATACGTCTTGTTTATGTATATATAACTACATGTAAATTGCTGAGCAGAATCTTAAATGTCCAATGTATGTGAAATTATGCTTAACCCATTGAGGACTGGATGATGCAAGTTTAATGTTCATGCGTCTTTATGATGCACCGATGCCCTGGTGAGTAACTCGCCAGTGCTGCATTGGTATCATTTTGCCGACGACCATTCGGGAGTGAGAAGAGATGTCGTGAGCGAGTGTACTAGACATTTTATGATCGGCATGATGCATAAATGCAGCATTCGTGATTTCTGTCTAGGGATACATCATTTAACTCTGTAATCAGATAATCTGACAATGCATGAAGGTACTATGCTGTATTTAAAGGATCAAGCTGGTAAATTGTTAAAGCAATGACATCAGCACCAGCATCACTGATCATAGACCATTGAGATTACACATGGTGGCTGGAACTGTCTCGTCGTGTGTGTGTGCTGACACTTATATCTGAAATGGTTTTATTGTCTAGATTATTTTTTATCTCTCACTGTCTTTATAGATGACATAGGTTGTGCCCTTTTTACATTGGACTCCACATCTCGTCTCAATGATACAGAAATAGGACTAACAACTTAATGCTAGAAATGCAATATGCAGCAATGTAGATCTATTCTATTCGTATTCCCTATATCGATCCCCTATCCCAGCGGGCACAGAACATTGAATCAACATTGATAAATGGTTGTCAATGTTGATGCAATGTTGATTTAACGTTGATTCAAGGTTGAACAGAAATGTGTGCCCACTGGGATATCCCCTAAGTGGGGAAGTCCAATCAAGATTCAGTGCGACTCTGAGCAGAACTTTCCGTTTACAGATAGCCAATCTTGCATGTGTGGCAAGTGGAACTGCAAAACTGAAAATATTTACCACTAGGCACCAGGGTGACAGGCACCTTTAATACAGAAGATGGGTGGTGTAACTTTGTTTGGCAGCCTTGGAAAGTTGATAATTCACTCAGTTTAAATTCAGGCAGAGGGATATACGAGCTTTAAGTTCAATGGATCTTATAACTGCTACGATGGTATTTATAATCATATCAATGTAAAGGCAAGAATATGTAGAAAAGGTCATGGAGCAGTACATCCCATGTCAAACCTTTTCCCAATGCATGTATCAATTACTAATCGACTTGGAGAGAAGCCCCACTTAACCTAACAGAAACTGGGACTTATTTCTACATAGCTAGTACCAGCTCCGTGTTTGCTAAACTCACATTATGACTTTCCTTAAAAGCATACTAATCATTGTACAAAGTTAACCGGACAAATACGCCATCACATTTCAGAACTTAGTTTAATTTGCCCGACCGCCCTCGGTAAATAAGAGTCAAGGTTGGAGTAGATCCCACACCTTCAAGTTATTCACATTGATTTTGAATTAAGCTACATTTTGTCTTCTCAGCCACATATCGAGTGGTGTGGTTGCATTCTGAATGACTGAGGTCTACCTATCATACGACCATATCAATCTGCTAATGCAGTTGCACTCTACAGCTCCTAATATTAGAGAAAAACAATGAGATTCATCTTTTGAATTGAGCAGCGAGTATTCGACTAAATCCTCTCTTTTATGTACATAGTACTGTGCATTGGCAGGATGCTGGCAGGTAGATTTGAAACCAAAGCAAGTAATGGTAGAAAATGACTGATAGTGCACCCTGGTCATTTGCCTTTCTATGACAGAGTTCTCCCCACTGCAGACAGGCACCGATTGGCAGTTTGGTACTTGTAATATTAGACTTAAAGCAGCACCAATCCCTTCACCACTTGGACCACTTATTCTCCCTCATTGTCCTATCCGTTGTTGACTTAATGGATTCCCATGATAGGGCCTGTCACGGAGGAGGTGCTGGAGGGGGTACACTGAAAAAGTAAACTTGTCTCCAGACTCAACAAAGTGACTATCATAAAATAAACGAGTCAAAAGTTGTCTAACTCATCAGGTTACTATCCCACAAATAGAACCTGGAGCTAGCAAATGTCGGCTTTTGGGCTGGCACATGCCAAGTGGGTCTTTTATCTCCAGCTAGAAGACCCGCTTCCTTGTCACTTAGAAGAGTTTTTGACTCGTTTTTTTTTTATGACCGTCACTTGGAAAAGTCTCGAGACAAGTTTACTTTTTGAGTGTACAGGAGTGAGACCTGCTGCTGATGCACATGACACTACACAGACTCAGCCCATTTTTGATCCACTGTAAACAAAAGCTACATGATCCCCAGACATAGTACTACACCCGCCGACCCTTTAACCCCCAAACTCTGACCTTATGACCTTGCACTATGACCTGCCTTTGGTCTGGATGGCACCCCAACTGGGGAAAGAAAGCAAGATGTAGAGCATACGGCTGGAACCACTAGCGAAGTGTGATTAAGTTCACAACTAGCAGATTGTCCCTGCCCTCCAGTGTCAAGCTTTAAGTAGAACCAGATTCCGCAGGGGAGCATTTTTATCCTGTTGGGCAAAGATAGTGTTTTGGTTTAGAACATGATTAGTTTGTGTAGGAATAAATCACTATGTCCCAAAGGAACTGGGAGTAATTATCATTCCTTCTGGTTGTAATATAGTTTTTCCGCAGAGAGGAAGACTAATGTGGTCACCCTTGGAACTGTCAAAAGGTGATCATAGTAGTGGGGTGTACATTGGAGTAGGTGTCCCTATACAGACTCTCCATACATTGTAGAATGTTAGGATCCTTGCAAATGTGACGACCTTGGTGGGTGAAATCCCATTATAGGGGTGACCATAAGTGATACAGAGAGTTACTACAGTTATGAGAAAAGGGAGGACCTCTTTCTGTGATATACAGACATACGGCGGCTGGTGAAAGTTCATTCCACTATGTACAATCAAATAGTTCATGAGGTGCAGGCCTCTCTTAGGGGATCCTTTCATAACCAGATTATTGATCAATACCTTACACCAACGGTTCAAAGCATCCAAAGCAAGCAGAAATCCTGTGTATATCAGGTGGAATCCCTCATACCTGTTTAGCTAAGTTTCTGGCGGAAGCTTATCAGACCAAAGGTGGTGTACCAAAGTCCACCACCCCTATGTTCATTAATGGTAACCCCAGCCAACAAGTCCTTTCTGTCTTGACTATTTCACACCTATTCCCTTTCATGGAATTATGTCCCATACTGGACCCATACGGTGCATCTCACTCTTGACACTAGTAATTGATTTGGGAGCGGTACTGCTACCTTTGGTTCACAGAGTTGACAATGCTATGTATGAAAGAGGTTGTGTATAAGAAGTCAGCTTAGATCGATACATTTATTTCCCCATAAAGCTGGACTACATGTGTGGACATAACCATTACACTAATTAACCCGATAAGAAGCAGAATACTGGTCTGAAGTATTTCAAATTGTACTTGGACAGTATTAAATTATACAAAACACTTTGAGTTCATTGATCTATTAAGATGTTTAAGGAAAATGTACTTAAAAGGACAGCGTTATCAATAGAGACATACATGTTACAAAGGTAACATGCTGACTTAAATTAATGGGGCCCCCTTCATGTTACACAGACCACACACAAATTCACTGCTCTCTACACACAAATTTACTGCTCTCTACACACATATTCACTGCTCTCTACACACATATTTACTGCTCTCTACACACATATTTACTGCTCTCTACACACATATATCCACTGCTCTCTACACACACAAATTCACTGCTCTCTACACACATATTTACTGCTCTCTACACACATATTCACTGCTCTCTACACACATATTTACTGCTCTCTACACATATATTCACTGCTCTCTACACACATATATCCACTGCTCTCTACACACACAAATTCACTGCTCTCTACACACATATTTACTGCTCTCTACACACATATTCACTGCTCTCTACACACATATTTACTGCTCTCTACACATATATTCACTGCTCTCTACACACATATATCCACTGCTCTCTGCACACATATTTACTGCTCTCTACACACATATTCACTGCTCTCTACACACATATTTACTGCTCTCTACACACAAATTCACTGCTCTCTACACACATATTTACTGCTCTCTACACACATATTCACTGCTCTCTACACACATATTTACTGCTCTCTACACTCACATATTTACTGCTCTCTACACATATTCACTGCTCTCTACACACATATTTATTGCTCTCTACACACACATATTCACTGCTCTCTACACACATATTCACTGCTCTCTACACACACATATTTACTGCTCTCTACACACATATTTACTGCTCTCTACACACATATTCACTGCTCTCTACACACATATTCACTGCTCTCTACACACACATATTCACTGCTCTCTACACACAAATTCACTGCTCTCTACACACACATATTTACTGCTCTCTGCACACATTCTTTACTCTCTACACACATATTCACTGCTCTCTACACACATATTCACTGCTCTCTACACACATATATTCACTGCTCTCTACACACATTCTCTACTCTCTACACACATATTCACTGCTCTCTACACATATATTCACTGCTCTCTACACTCATATTCACTGCTCTCTACACATATATTCATCTCTCTAACCTGATGAAAAGACATCTTTGAGGGAACTGACACTAAGCAGGGGGAATAGCTCAGCACAGACATAATATAGAGCGACAGACAAAAAGAAAAGGTGTCACACAATAGGCCTAAAAGAAACGGGGCAGGATTACAGGGAGTGACAGTAAAAGTGTACCTCTGACCTAAGACATCCCCTGGTGTTGACATTAGCACTAAAGCTTGTATGGGAATCCCATCACAATGGCAAGGCTAGTGGGCCGATTCTTGTGGATATGATAATAGATACTATGGCTTTATTGAAACTATTGAAAGTGTTATACTTTGATATTATGATTATCCATGTTCTCTGATCAAGGGGTAACCTATCTTTGATATTTATCCATCTAATGACTAAAATATTAAGTAATACTTTATGTATGTGCCATTCCTGAGGAAAATCCACTGTTATTAATCCAGTCGAAAGTGTTCACTGAAAGCCAACTGCCCACACTACTATGATATAGCAGTAGCATAGCAGTTGAGGGTGAGAAGCTGATTGAGGACATAATGCCTCTTACATGTCCCTGCTAACACAGTTCACCATGTATAGCTGAACAAAAAATTTGGACGCTCTGTAACAGGAGGAAATGAACTTATATTCTCAAATCGATGGGTTAATTTTTATCTAAGAAACTCGAAAGTCTCCTTATGTTTTTCTAAATGTAAAGCAAGATCTCATAGAGATGCCTAGATAGACAGTGTCATAATTTTGGGCATCTTATCTCTATTTCAATAGAGATAAGATGCATGATATGCATGATGCATGATATGCCTATACTGATAATTATTACATAATGTATACAGCCCATCGTACCTGGCTGTTGGATATGGAGTACACTGAAAACCCTATGTTATTATAAGTCCTCACTAGTGAGGACTTTTGGGTGATCATTTTGATTGTGTCGAGGGGTAGTACCCTGGTGATCTTCAAAGTGATCATATGTGAGCACCCAGATCATCAATATAATCACCTTTTTGACACCCAAGTTAGGAAGACTCCAAGTACTCAATTTGATGACTGCCTTGAATTTTCTTGTTATAAAATGATATTTACCAATATTATTATGATTAACCCCCTTCCGATCACCAACTTCAATCATCCGGCCTTTTTTAAGGGTATGTTTTAGTCCTCATAATAAGCCAAGTAAAGCAGATATGTATAACAGATGATTGTCAATCCTCACACGTCTAATTTTGATTTCAGACACATAAAAGGTGTCTTTGTGTATAGATATTGATAGTTTATAAAGTTTTGACTTAATTTTCTTTCAAATCACTTGAATTTGAACTGTGGTAATTGTCTCCATATATCCTCCAACTTGTAAACATATATATGACCAATATCACTATAGGTTTTAATCAATAGATCACATCGAGCAGGGGCAATATGTTACATTGTTGTATAGTGGGTCCCTCTAGTGCCGAGAATAAGTCCTCAAAATGATCACCTTACCTTACTACTCTGATCACCTAAGGTGATAAATCGGTATGATCACCTTGGGTCCTCTGTAGTGAGTACCTTCACATAAGCCTGGGTTTTCATCTAGAATCTATATGTAATCTGGGTATCTCCTTTTAATGAACTGCAGTGTATCATACATTAACCCCAGAGCTAAAATGGTATTACCAATAAAAAGTGACTGACCTCATCAGCCCATGTGACAGTATTTCAAATCTGAATATCAGATTTCTCATCAGATTTTTTTTTATTAACAAGTATTCTAGTCAAACGGTATTGTTTTTGTCGCCAAATGAATGTAATGTAATCGGCAAAGCTAACTTGTTTGACATTCAAATTGTCACCAACTTTTTTTATATTAGGTAGTTTCCCAATTACGCACATCATTAAAGGTTGTGCAGTCATTACGAAATCGATCCCGAAACTTTTAAGAATAGATAAGTTCAACTTTTTTCCTGTTTTGTCCCCGGGTCTGTTCCCTCCATGGTAGAGTAGTTGAAGCACATACCTCACGTCTATGACTCCAGTGGGGACTATAACTGGTATGTATGTGGGCAGAGGGGCTCTTCAAGATAGTTCTTCCTTATGTTCCAAACCCATTGGGGAAGGTATTATGCTAATAATAGATATCCTACAATGCCACTTAATTATGGTGAATACCTTTACACTGTAAATAGTTAGTGTATGTACACAGTAGAATCTGCTGTAGAATGGATTTACAGTAGAATCTACTTCAGATTTAAACTGAATTAAAGTAGATTCTACTGTTTACCTACAATAAACTGCACACCAACAGTAGAATCTACTCTATACCTACATAAATGGAAACCAACCTTTTACAGTGTAGATATTGCTATTTCTAACGGGTTTCAAACAAGCAGATACGATATTACAGGGGTTATACAATGGACCCAAACTGATTATGACTTTGAGGCAAAGAAGGGGACAGTGACTACCTAAATAGTTGGAGCATGTAGGCCGACTTGGATAGATTTGTTTTAAACTACACATCAATAGGCATTGAGGGAGGGATGCAAGCATGCCGAGTGATAACGTCCCTTTATGGTAAAGCCTATCTCCCCTCTCCTGCTATCTCTAATGATAGCGTTGCGGCTTGAAGCCCATCCTCAGTCGGGGTTAGGTCTATAGAATCCCCTCTTCAGTAAAAGAGGGGTAAACATTGACACGACCCAGCTCTCGTGAGAATTGCCGCGAGAACGTGGGACCTCGCGTCTCCATACTCCCCGACTAGAGTGTGGGCCAGCACTCCCACTTTGCTATAAAAGGGCACAGAGATCTCCATACACGAGGAGTGTTTGGATATGACCCTTCCTTGAGCATTGTCCATAGAAATGTTATCTTAATTCTGGATGAATAATAGTTATATGGAGTCACTCTTTTGGTGAATTAAGCTGAGGAAGCTGCTGACGTCCGACTTTGACGAGTGGTTCTTAATTGTTAGTAAAGGTAGTGTATTTGGAGGCATGTAGAAACATGGGTTAGACAGAATTAAATAATAGCTAGATTATGTACTGCCACTCCGGGCTGCCACTGCATGCTAATTGAGATTTAAGTGCAGCTTAAAGCTCCTAAAACCAACACAAGAGTTTATCTTCTGTTGGTTACCTACGACCTTCTATATTAAAGAATAGTGGTAAGTGGAATGGTGAATACCCGTCAGAAATAAAGTTAGATATATGGCTCCACCCCATTGAGACCGGTCTCTGATGTGAGAGGCAAATAGCAGTGCATTATTGGGGCACACAGTGGCTACTTTGCCGTAAATCAACCCGATGTCCGCTACCAATCCAACACCAAGTGCCTCTACCGCTTCTATTAACCACACCATCCCCGGCCACTTCTGCCGATTATCATCCTCTTCGGCCAGGACAGTTTTAGTCCTTTATGGACAGCATAGTGTGTAATGTGATGCCTGAATTACCAGTTATGGTGAGTTGATACATAGACAAAGGTTCACGAGTTTTAGTCTGTCAAATGGGTTATTTCACGAGTTGAAGGTGGGGGCTGTATTTCATGAGGCCGTAGGCCGAGTGGAATGTGGCCTCACCTTCAACAAGTGAAATAACCCATTTAACAGGCGAAAACGAGTGTTCCTTTGTATTTATTTTTCATGTTTTCTGATTCAAATTATTGAAATTCTGACGGGGGAGCCTAAAAAGGCAAAAAATAATGGCTTCTCTTTTCGGCCGTTCAAATGTAAACAAACCGCCGTCTTTGATGACGGCACAGACCGTTAAATACGGCCATGGGTTATTTAACAGGGGGTGTGTTATTCGGCCTTCCTTGGTTAAGTCAATAGCACTGCAGTATTCCATGAAAAATAAAGTCCAGATCTCAATACAGCAGTGGGGAATTACTCACCGCTGATGCATTCATGCATCCTGCCGACAAATGAGTATATGGCCTTACTGCATCATGATGTCGCTAGAGGACTAAAGAGAATCTGTTATAAAACACAGAGTTGGACATCTTTTGTATATATTTTGTTACCTAGGCCTATCTCTGTGTTTTGTGCTTTCCAGAGGGAAAGACTAGCTCATTCTAGCTTTTTTGGATAGTGGTGGGTACACAAAGGCGAACAATGTAACATAAAGAAAATGAAAGAAATCAATGCGGATTACGCACAGCTCTTTTAAGGAAGCAAAGAAAATAGCAAGTATAAAACAATGCAGAATTACTGTGCTTTTATCAACAGAAAAGTTAGTTAATATAGACCCCATAGATCCCGGTATATTCCTTTCGCGTTTAGCTTTCGCGTTTAGCCCCTTGTGCGTTTCAGTATGAATCTTTTCCTATATCATGGTGAAATCAAGAGAAGCATTTCTGAAGGCCTATTGACATATTCGATATGTCAACATACTATTTAATCCACAACAACCACATCACATAAAGTTTACTACCAGTGGGTTGTTATGGGTCTACCTTTAGAAGGGATGCTGCACTTGTCGTTAGCACCTCCAAATCGGCTGGTGGAAAATCAACTAATACACTATTAGAAGTAAGTACTGTAGCTTCACAGTATAAAAAGAAGGTATTTTTGGTTGACATACTGTGCAGCTACACTCACCTACTGTAGAACCTTGACACAATAGGCACTACTGTTGTTTATCTATAGAACATCTAAATTATACAAATGTACATATTCAAATATTCACTAGCTAATATTGCTATGTCAATATAGGTGGAAATGCATGTCAAACGGGTTAAAGAAATATGAAAAGAAAAACGTATTTCTGATTGTGCCGAGGTTAGACTCGAACTTATGATCTCCCGTGTGTGGTCTCCTACAGTAGATGAGTGTAGGTGTACAGTATCTGATACTGGAAACCAAAAATACCTCCTTTTATACTGTACAGCTACAGTATATCACACTGTGCAACTACACTAACTTATGACAGCATAAAGGAGCAAATTGGGGTTATCTGGGTAGAAGTGCCTGGTAACCCGGGGCATGGCCATCCCATTGTGGAGGCAATGGTTGACGTACATCCGGTCACAGAGGTGAGTCAACACGTCCTTTACGTCATCAATGTGTATGTGTACCTACCCCTTCCCCCTACTCCCACACCATCCGCACCCTTAACCCTAATCACACCCTCAATACCTGCATATCCATGACCACCTGGCTGACCAATACTTAGCCATATGAGGACGGCATCAGGACTCCTAAGGGAGTGATCATTTTTTAACAAGGGGGGGGGGGCGTGGTGGGTTTCCGCGCGGAGCGTGCGAAATCTTTACACCACCCCGGTCAAGGGGTCAACATTTTTTACCCCCCCCCCTCCCTTAGGGTCGAAAAACGGCTCGCACACAGGCCCTTTGAAGCATAGTAACGTTTTTTTGACCCCCCCAAAGATGGGTCCAAATTTTTTGCCCCCCCCCCCTGGTCAAGGGGTCCAAATTGTTGGCGTATTATAGGCCGAACCTTTTGGATCGAGCGTCTCAACACAATAGGATCAATATCTTCAATAAATGCAGCACTAGTGAGTCACTCACTGTATGGCTGCATTCATACATGCCAACAGAATGGTATAGTAAGTACAGTATGCCGGACAGTATGGGGCCATTTTGCCTTTAAAGGGTTAGTATTGACCAGGTAAGCAACTCTGAAGGGGAGGTGCCCCTCCTCTGGTGAGGTGGTGCTCTCGGTGCTACACTGGAGGCCTTTGCCCTGCTCCAGGTGCTGCTATGCATAACATAGGGTAACCACAGAGAACCCCCACCCCCTGACCCCAGCTGCCTCCAGTAGGTATACCCTGAGTCAGGTGTGTTTGTCCTCCTTGAAAGGTTCCCACGGTGCTGCCCTAGATTCCCACCTGTCATGTTAGGGTCAGAAAGCAGTTCCTGACAAGGCAGATTTGCTGTGGGAATAGAGATGCCTCAAACTATAGGCCCTGTGTAAAAAGATAGTCCTGTGGGTATATGACTGTAAGATGGTACCAAATACACAGGCTATCAACATACTATTTGAAGGATTGATTGATTGATTGAATTGGGTTGTCTTACGCCCAAGTGTACTGTGACACTTGGGACATATCTCAAGTTGGCAAGGAGTCAGCCACAAAAGTAATAGTGGTAATCTGCCTCGCAGTAGTAGGACAGATATTTATATGCTACTTGCCCAATATAGCAGTTACCGCATCTATGGATGATTGAATCTATGAAATGAATGACCGCATCTATGACATGAGGTGAGGGAGAAAACCGCTACCGGGGCAGGTCCCCTACTCTTTTCAAAGGATAGCAAGTGTTCTTTTATTTGCCTGGTCCTACATACCTTGGCTAGTACCATAGTAGGCAGGGCCAGACAAACCACCACCTTTAATATCTTTGAAAGTGAAGTAGTTGTCTGTGAATATAACTTAATCATTTAGAAAGAATCATTCAGTGTCACTCAGCAAGATGATATAATATATTTGCAATGCAACGTTGATCAGTCATTAAAGGTTCATTGTCCATGTCATGTCAGTGCCAAAGAATGTACTATGTGGTAGCAGAATGTGGTTATAGTCACGTTCACCCATTCACCCGGACCTTAATAGTGACCCCTCTACCGGGAGAGAATTGGATACATTGTCTATGTCCCATGACCTAAGTACTAGCTATATATAGCTGAGGTGAGTCGTTCTGAATATGTATTATTTTGAAACATAAGCTTTCATTGAACCTGGTTGTATCCTGTACTAGTATGCTATGTTCCGGATCCTCTGAGTGTCAACCTATATTCTTTATATCTATCAATTCTTCCCTTCATGGGATTTGATATTGGGTAAATCACTAAGATATATTACATTATTGAAATTTACTTTTTATATTGGTCTGGCTAGCAATGTCGTCAATGTAAAGCATGAATTATCATTGTATTGTACTCGTCTTTTAGTGAAGGACATGCAGTTAGTTCAGGGAGTCAATTTAGTATAATCAGTGCCAATTCTCATTCTAGTATACATTCATTCCTTACACATTCGATATAAAACAGGAATTGTATGCCTACACTGTAAAAATATTCCGTATGAAGTTTTGCCACTAAGATGCTATAATGCTGATTGGACATGGTAGCAAATTTGGCAAGGAACCATATTGAGCATAGAGTTAGATATAGGTGGATAAACGGACGGAAAAATACTGGGATAAATGAGTTAAATTACACAAAATACAATTATAACTATTGTTTAGGCACTGTATTAAAATGACAGTGATGTCCCGTATTCTGTTAGAATAACAGTGATTCACTGGCAACACTGGGTGCCGGACTTTCACCATTAAAATTACGGTGAACTTGAAACAACAGTGACTGTTATTTTTACGGTGAAAGTCCGGCACCCAGTGTTGCCAGTGAATCTCCATTATTTTGACGGAATTTTTTTTTACAATGTATCTGGTTCTCGATTAGGATAGTGCATCCCAGCGTTAAGAGAAGAAATATTAGGTTATGATGTGACGCTGTTGTAAATCAAGATTACCACCTGCTAGCATAAACATAGCTGCATCATGTCCACCATAAAGTTTATGGACCACCCACTCAAATAACAACCTGGATAGGAGTTAGATACTGTTATCATGCCTTCTGGCCGTTACTATAGATGAATCACATAATGTTTCCTTTATTTCTTTTGCAAATTATTCTCCCCAGCACGGTTGATTTAGATTAGGCTAGTAGGAATATAGTGAGAACGAAATCCTTCTCAGCAGGACTGTTGCAAATCCTGTGCGTTTTTCTTATGATTTATAATAGTTCTAATCAGGATTTAGGATTATCATTCTGCTTGTAGATTTCGCTTGCCAATCTATACTACACCATTACTACAGCATAATTGGTGGGATTTCTTAATTTACCAATATTAGCGGTATTTCCTAAATCAAAACTAAATGGTATACTCTACTTCTGACAAGAACTCTCCTGTATTCAAACGGGGAAGATGCCTGCAGAAGGTGAGTCCCCAAAAAAAAGAAAATCTCAAAACAATTCAATTCAATCTGATTTGATGTAATAGTATGATACCGCTCAGGATATTACAAGGATATTGGCGTCGAGTAGACAACTCCTACGTTATGTCAGGGGGTGTGCTGAATCAGATGGAGAAGCTGAAATGTCGGATAAAGGTAGGAGTACTCAGTAGGATTGATATTAGTCATAATATACTTTTGCTTTCAGTACACTGTGCATGAAATGTCGTAAACATTAATTATACTGAAAACCGAGACATTAATGGAGATTTCCACTGTCACGAAAAGTAGCCTCATCTTTGGTATCGCAATTAATCTCTTAGATACACACACATATGTATATATATATATATATATATATATATATATATATATATATATATATATATATATATATATATATAATTATAATATATAATATATAATATAATATATGTATGTATATATATATATATATATATATATATATATATATATATATATATATATATATATATATATATATATATATATATATATTCACTCAATCATATCGGTTAAATTTTTTTAACAAACTTCTTTTAGCTTCAGTGATGTTTCAGTGATGCCCAGTGCATTATTGTCAAGCGAGCTGTTTCAGGTCATTAACTATATCAGTGGTTAATTTAAGATTCCTTCCATCATTATCATCAAGCCAGTGCATGACGCAAGTTGCATTACACCCACATATCAAAGTTATTCCAATTGACATTTCAATGTGCAATCAACACTAATTTGGAGTTGTAATATTGAGGTTGTTTGTATCTGATTTTCTGACCCGGCTTTAATTCTCACTATAGTTCATAGTGTAAAAAAGGGTATGTGGGTGGCAATACGTAACTCTTCATAGGCTTTAGATTGCTGGTTACAATGTGTAATGATTATCAGAATGTGGAATGATTAACAGTAAAAGGTGTACACAAGCGCACACATAATACTATTACTATTACTATAGTGACAAAACCTTGACACAAATATGCATTTGTTGGATTTAGAATCTGACAAATGGCAAGATTATTGCTTTAGTAATACACACACAATATGTCAACAGAAGTTGAGTTCAACTTAGATGAGAATGCATCGTTAACTACCCAAGAGGCACACCAGAAGGATTATTGTGTTGCTATTTACAACCAGGACTTGTTCAACAGTCAGATCACCGTTTGATCCACAGTTAAAGTGATAAGATCCCAGTGGCCCAAAAAAGATCCCCAAGAAGTGGGGATGATTTGTCTTGTTCTGCATCGGTCTTGCAGTCCCTGGTATTCAGTTCTTAGTCCCAAGGTACCCTCAGGTGATGACGGTGGGATCAGTAACTAGATTGAACACTTTAAACACATCATTTCTCATAATGTTCCTGAACCTCAGCAGAACGTGCCATCACCACTCGGCAAGATGGCTGAGTGTAAATCACCCTGTTGGCTCAACCCTACACTGAAAAAGTAAACTTGTCTCCAGACTCGTCGAAGCGACTATCATAAAATAAACGAGTCAAAAGTTGTCTAACCTATCAGGTTACCATCCCACAAATAGAATCTTGAGCTGGCAAATGTCAGGTTTTGCGCTGGCACATGCCAAGTGGGTCTTCTACCTCCAGCTAGAAACCCACTTCCTTGTTACTTAGACGAGTTTTTGACTCGTTTATTTAATGATTGTCACTTTGAAGAGTCTGGAGACAAGTTAATTTTTTGAGTGTATACCTAAATTATACCACAATTGGTTGGGAGAACAAAAGAAACTGCCCGCCTGTATAATACGTGCAGAACAATCACCAATAGTGGCATATATGCCAGTTAAACTATAGCCAGAGCCATACACTCAGTATATAGGCTTAGTCAGGACTGAGGACATTCGTCTGCGACTCGTGATAGGCCTTGACCGTCGCCAATATACTGAACACAGGGCTCTGGTTGTGGTATAACTTCTATGTATAACTTATTATGCTATATCTATGGTAACGGAGCTGTTCAAAGCAGGTCTGCAAAGGCATATTGGTGATGCAGGCCGAGGGTATTAAGGCACTGTGACGTCACGTCATTGACGTAGGCTTTATGTGTTGTCATCGATCCCCTGGGACATTTCAGGGTCAGTCATACAAACAATTATCACATTGTTGTAAGCTGGGAAAAGCCTATAGTTACCACAGACTTGATACCCCCATACTTATCCACCAATCAGTTCGATCCATTGAGTGGTTTGTATCCAACTGTATTATATCCCTAATAGCATTGAATTACCCTCTATATTGATATTGGCCAATTGCATTGCTTGCTTCATAACTCTTGGAAATATTTTGTAAAGACCATTAATGTCCTTTACAGAATATGCCTAAAGGTTAGGTATTGTTGTCAAAACACACTTGTCTCTACTTGGCCGTTTATATAAATGATTTATATATAAGAGATTTAATGAAACGTAGAGAAGCATTGAACTTGTTAATAGATATCACACAGGTACGGTGTGCCCCTTTTTCGTGAGATAAAATCTTTATTCATAAAGAATCCTATATAATCCTTTCATTCTAGGATTTCCCTGAATACCCTATGGTTCCCATAGTGACCACTCCATGCGATCTTTGACTTAACATTGTATCCGAATGGCTACATTCTGAAGTACACATGGTGTAAAGACCATGACGCATTCGTCTATAGCATTGTATGATGATTAAATAGGGTAAATAATTGCTATTGACTAGGCGCCCAGATAGATACTTTCTACGGGGGGAAAACAATCCCTAACTGGTCTGTTACCTCACTTTCCTGGAATACAGTACTGCTGAATAATGATATCTAGTCATTAAGATAATAATAATAATAATAATAATAATAATAATAATAATAATAATAATAATAATAATAATAATAATAATAATAATAATAATAATAATAATAATAATAGTAGTTGTCTAATAATTGTTGATCTCTGGTTAGGCTACTTTTGTACCGACCTAACAATACTTCCTTTTGAAAGTGATCCCTAATTAAAGTTGTTGAATGACTACAGGGAAATTAGCTAATATTTCATCATCCCATGTTACAAACTGTCAAAAACTAACATAGGTTCTTGTAGAGCCAGTCCAATCATGCATCACAACACTTATTAGTGAGCAAATTGTATTTTATCACTATGCCTACCCCCTATCCTGTGATCCTGGGCTTATTAGTAAGTGGCCACTTCACTCTAATCCTCCCCAGTGCCTGCCACTAAGTCATCCTACATCGTTACACACGGACTATTTGCCAATCTGGCGTGGGATTACCACCGATAGGGTATAGGCGATCTGGATGAGGCTCCAGAAGGACAAGCCTTGTCATATCTCTCCTTATCAGTTACCACAGGGCATAGGTCGATGGTATCACCCAGATGCACCTGTACTGTTGACTACCTGTGGTCTAATTCGTCTACCTGGCCTCATCCCACTGATAAGCCACCTGTGCAGGATGTGCCCCAGAGAGGGACCAGAAAGGACTCATCACAATGGCAAACTAAATATTCAATTTCAATTTAGGTCTCCAAAATAAATAGCAACCAAGAGTGGTATAGCCTTAAGGTTATAGGTCCTAAAGTGTACTATCCCTATGGAGATATGACCAAGGAGAGATGGTTATGATATGAGAGGTTTGGACTGATTGTGTCGGGATAAGACCTCCCATGTGCAGTGATTGACCTGATATATAAGGAGAGGCTTGACCGGAGACAACTCTCTTCAAAGCTTGTAATAGGGGAGCATGGCCGGAAATGATGATAGTGGTGAGGGTGCATATATGTTAACATAATCAGTATAGCAAGGGGAATCTTTGCAATAGATATCGAGATGCATGAAGCAAGGATTTACACTAGTTTCATGAGTGTGTCATGCCCTTTGGTTGCTGTTAGTCTTAGAGTTACTAGAACCAAGGGATTTAACACCTTTGAATAATTAGTAAAGCCACGAATAAGAAACACCCCAAAAGCTATTTCATGTTGACCTTATTGTTGAAAGATTAAGACAAAGTTGATAGCCAAGACACTGCTGTATCCTGGTTAGTGTTTGAGCCACGGGAATCTTAACTTCCTCAGTGTCTATGGGCAAAGAGGATGATGCTTTTCAACTTTCTGCCTTTGTCCCCATTCAGTGTAAACTCTACTGTGAACCTTATTTTTGCGACGGTGTGCTATGGAGACAGCTATCCTGCAAATGGCTTGGATCCTGTTGCCATTCTGGCTTCTTTCCCTTTTGTAGGTTCCTTCATGCTTATGGTTGCCACCGAGTGAGCATTTCCAATATCTCTATCATCAAGCAATAGCTTCATTTCAGCATTCCCCAACACAGGTCTCCATCTATATCATATAACCATTATTCCAGGAGTGTTTGCTATCATTAGGAATCCCATAGGGAGATGTGGAGGTAAAAGGGTGAGGCCTTGAGCTATGTAAAGAAGTGCCACAGGTTGGTTTGCCTTACTTGGAACCCTTCGGTTTGTTGTTATAGGAAACACACATAAAAAGGGGTTCTGTTGGTTTATGGACTGTATCTGTAGAGCTTGATACGTGCTAGATGACACTGACATGCTGGGAAAGCAGACTTCTTCCCTGTAGAACACCGCTTAATACCCCTATATAACATGGGTTCACCAAGAATGATTATTCTATCAGATGAAGGTACCCTGTAAATAGTTGGTTGCCTCTTGTAGGTGTACAGTAGAATCTACTGTAGGTGTACAGTTTATTGTAGGTAAACAGCAGAATATGTTATAAAGCTACAGTAGATGCTGGAAGACTACAGTAAAATCTACTTTATACCTACACTTTCTATTTACAGTGTAGGCATCAAAAAGGGTTTCATTTCATTTCATCACTGAAGCAGAACCGACAAGACTGCATTGGTTTACATAGTTTAAAGATGGTGTATCAGCTAAATATTTAGAGATTTTTTAGTTTTATCATATTACTATTGTATATCCTATCCCATACATCTTCCCTAACTTTTAAAATGATTGGCAGTGTCTTAGTCTATGAGATGAACACATGCAGTACAATATCTTTTACTGTAGGTCGACACTAAAACTGTCTATGTTGTGGTACTGCATGGCTCAGTGCTTTCTCAAATCATGCATTTATACACAAATATATTTAACATTGAGCACTGCATATCAGCTAAAATAATAACAAAACCCTTGACATTAAAATTATATCCATTTTGAAGAAAAGATTTGGGAAGTCTATTAGCTGATATACCATCTTTAAATATGAAGCAGAGACAACTGGAAGCTAGGATGTGAACATTTAAAGTGGCATTCTCACCGAGCGTTTCCCACTCACAATTCTAGTACTGTTCTAGTCTGCTATGTGGTAAGTGCGAGTGGTGAGAATGCCCCTTTAATACACTGAGAGTAATGCAAAATCTCTATCTGTATTTTTTGCGACATCTGTACTAGCTTATTTATCAAGTACAGTGTGGCATCATGTTGAAATGGATCGAGCTACATGTACACCATAGGATCGGGAGGTCAGTTCCTAGTATGAATAAGTATTTTACTCAATTAAAAACATGCATGGCTTGTAATTCAATCAGATGCGATGGTTTACAAACCGTTCATACTATGATCAGATTCCTATTCTACTGTTGTCTGAATGGTCTCATTATTTTGTTAGCCGACACATGGAAAGGATGGCCCACAGATCCCCATGCTACTAGCTAACAGGTCAAAATACAGTTCATTGGAATGAATAATATCCTGAAGTAAGTCTAGCTATCAGTTGACTTGGTGGTGATCTTCTCTGGGCTTGAGGAACTGTGGTGGTGTTGGTGGAAAAGGGGGAGAGTATTATACAGAGACAAATCTTTATGGCAAACATCCACAACGTCTAGCACTATATACAGGGTACACAGGGTATCCTGCAAAGTTTCCCAACAGGTACCTGCGCCTGCAAAAGAAGTAACTAAGGGCACAAGTGGACATTTCTCCAGCAGAAGATATCTGAAATCTCCAGTTATTTTTGAGTTTTTTCTTTAAAGAATGGTCACCTACCTGATAGCTGATCGATCGGTGCTGCGTTTGCAAACCACACGGCCAGTAAAAGTCCAACAATACAGGCATAAAAGAACTGCTTTGCTTCCATGGCTACGTTTGTGTGGGGGAAAAGTTTCTCCTCGCAAAGTTTCTTTTCCTTTTGGTTGTTCAAGAAGTCACGCTTGTGGGATGCCTGTGTGTGTGATGCTGTGTGTGTGTGTTCCGTGGGGACTTGTGGTTTGGATCTCTGGGGGTCTGGAGTTTATATACAGAGGTGGTGGTGGGTGGTGGTGGGGAGGTGGTTCCGTGTGGTGGTGGATGGGTGGGGGTGGGGGGAGGAGGTCGAGGTGGTGGTGGAGGTGGTGGCTTGCAGTTGACCCCGATCTGGATTCCAGAAGAGTTTTGTTACGCCGTCTCTGGTTGGCTATTGTACTACTCAGAGGGCGGCGCCTGACGCTGCTGTGGATGCTCCTTCCGTCGTCTTCCCGCGCGTTTCCTCCAAATTGTCGTCTGCTCTGGTCGACGGTCACGTGACTGGATGAAAATGTCGTCTGTTTCTGGGAGTGTTTCTGGAAACAAACACAAACAATACTTTGAGGCACCCAGTCAATCACTGCTCATGTTATCAATGTAAAAGGGATTATGTATAGTTGACGTCACGTAGAGGCTATGGTAGAGATAACATGGGGTTATCCTGTGGTGTCCGACGGTAGGAAAACAATGTTAAAAGCATCTCAAGGGGTATTAACACGATAATTATCGTGATCCTCTCCCAATCACAAAATCACAATCTGGAAAGGTACCAGTAGCTATAAGCCTTCGTTCATGTCGATTATCTGTAATCTATCAAAGACAAAGTGAACCCAGACTTTTAGCTATTTGGTAGCTATAGTAGTTGTAAGTGTATAGTCAGTATCATGTTCAGTTGAATTACAATGTTTATTGGCAACTATTTTTCTAGTTTATACATTGATGGGAAGTGAGCTTTTCCTAGTGTAGAAATGATAGTTGGGATGAAGATTTCCTGGCCGTATTTCACTGTGCAGATCGTAAGACAAACCACTGATAACAAAGCACATCACCATTGAAAGTTGCCTGTAAAGTCTGCCTATAATCATTATAGTATATCCATTTTTGGCAGAAAAACATCGAACATCGAGAAAGTTGTGAGGAAATCTGGTTAGGTGTATACACAGAGATCTGACACTTAAAGGGGTAATGTCAGCACTCGCACTCGCACTCGCACTCCCACATAGTAGACTAAAACATAACTAGAATTGTGAGGGGGATACACTTGGTGATTCTGCCACTTTAAGAGGGACGACACACTCACTGTCTGCTTTCTCTGTGTAGCTGTTCTATGTGAGTGACGACCGTTTCCATAATTAGTATGAGCTGCTCCCCCAGGAGGACAGATACACCTTAAGCTGCTCATCCTCATACTAAGCTGCCCTGGAGACAAGTAACTCAGGGGGCTGCAGGAACATTCAAGTCAATCAACTTCAGGGCATTCTTTTCTGGCTCATACAGTAAGGTTATTATTTCTCAATGATGTTATGGGACGGCTGGATTGGGAAGCACCAAATTCAAGCATTTTTAAAAGGGTGTGAGGCAATGCTGGAGTCTAAAAAGCGAGTCCGGCTGGATTTTATTTCGGACTCCAACCTTTTAAAAGAATGTCAGGCAATCCTGGACTCTCCCTCCAGACTCCAGCCTCATAGAAGGGAGTTAAGCCGTGTTAGGTTCTGGAGAGAGAGTCCAGCATTGGCTATGTAAATCTCCCTCTGACATGGAGTCGGGTAATGCTTGGCTCTCTCCAAAGAGTAGGGCCCCAGAGGGGTAAATTCGACAAGGCGACAAGCTCCTGTTTTAGACCTTATCGACAAGGGACAAGGGAATGCTGGGGGTTGGCAACAAGGGACAAACCTACCCCTTCAAATCGACAAGGGACAAGACCCATTTCTTAGGATCGACAAGGGACATTGGCATTTCTTAGGATCGACAGGTTACACAGCTACCCTCGTCTAGGGCCCTAAGAGTCATCTTGGCAACATGCCTGACTGGGGAGAGAGAGTCAAGCCAAAGCCATTCCATTCTCTGTGTAAGATCATGATCACCTTCCCCTGTATAGGCCCTTCAGTTGTGGAGACAGCTGTCGCGAACCATTACCTTAAGCTGAGTGACAGAACTGGGTGCAAAGTGCACGTATCATATCTACTTGTCATCCCTTCTGTTGATGTATTAGATGTGACCAGCCAGACAAAAAGGATCATTCGCGCACACCCGCGCGCTACATCCCTTCTGCGCGGCCGCTAACTGATATCTATATCTGGCTACGGCTCCTTTTTAGCCAAGCCCTAATGTCTCTGTAGGTTTGTCTATGTTGTTATGTGTTGATTTGCCCTTGTCAGATCTCCATGATTCTATCTGTTCCCTTTCCAGTTTCATTATTTGCTTTCCCCCATTACAAGTGCCCCACTACACCCATGGACAACTTTTTTAGAACTCTTTCTTATCATTGTCTTAGTGAGTCATGATGTGATAAGAGTGTCCATGGTCAACATGGCTCTGTACAGCCAATTGAGGAGTACCTTTGCTGTATAAATTCGACTGATTAAAGTCCTGTGGACGGTGACCATTATTTAATATAGGAGCGCCGTATAGATGTCGCAACACGTTATTTTATCCTAAACTGATATTCTTTGGCTCCCTATACGGCCAATCTCTCAGTCACTATAGTGCCTCACCTAGTAAGTGAGGTTTTAGATCCTTGTACAACTAACCTAGGTTAGTTAATATTGTCAGCATGGTCAGTACTGACCGACTCACCTTAGTCTTTCCATTTTAGGCCATTCAAGTCCTTAAGGTTAAGTAAGGCATTAGTCATGATTACATTGCTCTACCTCAGTCATTATTGAATAGCACTTGTTCATGCCCGACCAATGTCCATATGACCAACCTGGGATATGCACTACAGACTAAGGGCCGGAGCTTTTAGAGTATCTGTGCAGTCCCACGCATCCTGGCCTGCACGATGCTGTAAGTGCTATACTGGACATTCATCCTCTCCAGACCCATAATAATGCAATGGAATATGGAGCTCCTTCTCTGACAATGCCTCAGGTTACCAACAGGAAACTACGTTATATATAGTGCACTTATACATGATGGGTTTACTGTGATTGAATGATGGAGAAAACATACCCAGCGAACAAAGAATCTGAGTCAATTTGGAAGGCAATCCAAAAGCACCAGGTTTTTACAGGACATGCCATCCCCTTTTTATCATTGTCCATAATACTCCCACCTCCATTTGTGTTTAACTGTTGGACAATGCGACCCCTGCTGTTTTCCACTGTTTTCCTCCTCTTGCATGTTTAACCAGTTTTTAATCAATGAAATAGGTGCCATGTCATAACATGTGGATAGGGAAAAGGGTGCTTGATTATTATTGACGTACAACTTGATAGATTTGACACTGGTAGAGGTTCATTATTATATCTATGTGTACATACTGTCTTCTTTAAGAGTAGCTCTTGGTGGGGTTTTCTATAGGTTGCCATGATATTGTTGACCAGCTGTCCATTTGAAGAGGACCTTGTCTTCAGACTTTTGTTACCTCATCCTAGAATATCTTTGGCTAATGTATACACAAAAATACATGCATAGAATGGATCGAACTGTATTTTGATTATCTAACTTAGAACAATTATAAAAGAAAATGGACAACATTCATGAGTGTAAAATTACTTTCAGATGTACGGAAACCGACAAGGGTCATCCCCCCCCCAAAAAAACCCAACTTTTTTTAGCTGTCAACATGGAACATTGGTGCCGTCAACTGTTAACTATCAAAAACATAGCTACAGTTGACACCAATAACACCGATTTCAATGTTGACAGCAAAAACAAAAATTCGAGAGATTTGATTTATGAAAAAAGAAATTTAATTCTTGAAGTGTTTTTTTTGGGGTGACCCCTGTCGGCCTCCGTACAGATGGGTTTTGTTTATGACCGGAGTGCCGTTATGATAATGTGAACCCATTCCTTATAGGAGTTTTCACATACAGCTGTCTTCGACTAAGTAGAAACCCAGTCTTCTCCCTTCAGTCTCGCGTCAAAGGTTCCAAGGACGGGCGACCCTCGACCAGCGGCCACTGTTATGATGTTTAGTTAAGGCCGGAGTGGGGCTCCCTATGTCTGCCCCTCACACACTTTTACATAAGGGACCGCCCCAGTGAAGTCACCATCAGCCCTGAACTATGATTAAAACATGTTCCTATACACCAATTTACTCCTAGGTTTGCATGATTATTGGGCAGATCAATGGCTACATGAGGGTATAGGTTTAGTATTTTTGACTTTCATTTAGCTTTTTCTAGGATTTATTGCATTTAGAAACATTTTCCTGAATTTCTGTGTCATTTTAGGGTAGGTATGTCGGTAAGATAAGAGGCACAGTAGGTGGTATCTGTCACCTCATCCCTAAATGAGCAGCTCAAGTCTCCTGCTGTGAGGGGGTGGTGGGGGAAATAGGGGGATGGTAATGAGGATTTTATGGCAGAGGAGGGTCAACTTCAAAGGGATAATGAGATTACTGCCTGTATATATTATGAACTGGACAATGGTATTGATGTATTGATATTTCTTAAAACTAAATATTGTATTGAAAGAAAATGGGAATCTGTATCTCCTTGACTTCAGCTTTCCAACAGTGAATTTCTTTTTCAAATATTCCTATTAGAAGCACCAGCACTCTCCATGGTACATGTACACAACCTGCGTTCCCTCTTCTCAAAAATACCCCCATTCCCACTGACTTTAAGACAGAAAAACACCCCTTTTTGTGGAAAAACCCTGACTTTTTGAGGTAAAGAAAACACCCTTTTTTGACAAAACACTGACATTTGAGAAACCTCTAAAATTACCACCCTTTTTCAAAAATCCGCGGAGTTTTCTTCTAAAAAAGGACCCCCTTTTCTCAATATCTGGGACATTGGGAGTGACTGAGAAAATACCCTTTTCCCATGTTTTGGGAACGCAGGTTGTGTACATGTATCATGGAGAGTGCAGGGACTGGGGTGGGGCTGGTCAGGTGGTGTCACCCCGTGGTCAGCAGGCGGGAGGCAGGGGGTGGGGAGAGGACAACACACCATACACTAAGTAGGTCCCCTCCCCATATTAGCACTAGCTGTTATTACTAAAGTGGTGAGGCCAACCCTCCCCCTAGTGTAGAGCCCCACACCACATGTCCGGGGATGAGATTACAACCGAGTCATGGTGACTCGGTTTGGTTAGCCTTGTCGCTAGACTGCCTTCTCTAAATCACACATCAGATATCCAAGTGGTACCCCAGTCACTGCATTACCATTCTGGAAACAGCCATAAAGCGCCATAAAGGGTGGCAGGAGACAAGAAGAAAAAGGTGGCAGGAGGCTGGGTCAGTTTGTCGACCTCAGTAGGGAGTGGAGGCTGAAACCCCTCCTATAGTAGGCACTGAATCTGGAATCTGCTGGCGAGGCCGACAAAGGGCCTGCACCCTCAGAAAAGTGAGTCATTGCCGCTAAAACTACCCTCACCTGAGAGTCACGCAGTGCCTGACCCTCAGGTGAGGGTAGTTTTAGCGACAATGACTCTCACTTTTCTGTGTGTGTGGCTAATGGGTTCTCTGTGGGAGTCTTATAGCTGTGGTCAGTGGTTACAGTGATATCTCAAACAAACCAGACTTCACACCCTATAGACCTCATCCTCCAGTGTATTGAATTGAAGTGTTAATGAATCCCTCCCTCCTGTCCCAAAGTTTTATGGCCTATAATGACACCACCAAAGGGATGAGACTAGCCTCCCCCTGTAGGTGTTAAAATTATCACTAACAAAGGTACTAAGGGAGTGATCATTTATTATCAACAGGGGGGGGGGTGGTGGGTTTGGGGGGGGGGGGCAAAAAAATTTGGACCCCTTGACCGGGGGGGGGCAAAAAAATTTGGACCCCTCTTGGGGGGGGGGCAAAAAAATTTAACCTGTTTTGAGCCAAAAAGCCCGCGCGTTACTATGCTTCAAAGGGCCCGCGCGCGAGCCGATTTTCGACCCTAAGGGGGGGGGGGTAAAAAATGTTGACCCCTTGACCGGGGGGGGGGGTAAAAAATTTCGCCCGCTCCGCGCGGAAACCCACCACCCCCCCCCTGTTGTTAAAAAATGATCACTCCCTAATACCCTCACAGTCAGGAGGCTCGCCAGGAGATGCCAGATTGAGTATATCTCCCGTACATAAATAGCCTGGGCCGCACCTCTGCCTGTCTGCGCCCATCCTTAGTAATCAGAAAAGAAAATATTGATGAAGCTGATTGAGTCTTGATATCTCATGCTTTATAATACTCCCTCCTCGTTTGGAATTTGTATGTGTCCTTCTTTCTAGGGATCTGTGCTTAAGGATGCTTAAGGATAAACCGTTTCCCATCTCTCAGATTGTTGTATCGAGTGTTAATAACATAATGGATATAACTATGTTACCCTATTGGGGTTATACAATTTTAAAATGTTGCCGTTATTATATGAAATCACACTGTATTATGCAATATTTTGAATTTAATTTTGTCATATTATTGTATGTCTCATATTAACCGCTATGGTTTTAACAACAACAGTTATAGACAGACGGTTATGTAAAGACCAGACATGGAACGAAAACAACTCCTGCCTCATGAACATGACAAGGGTACAAATAAACATAAACTTGAATTTCATGCACGCCATGCTAACTGATGTCATGGTGTAGGGGTATTGGTAGATGTCTATTCTGGTGTATGACTAAATATGCCGAGAATATGTACACTGCATAGTATTCAACCCCCAAATGATGAAATGAAAGCTGCTGGCCGAAACATATTTAACGATAAATGTGAATTCCTACCTGCACTAGTGGATTGTGGATTATGATGAACATCACTATCGAAACCACCTGTTATGGTATGTTACAAATATAGATTAGGCCCAAAAACAGGTTTGTTTAAGGTCACCCGACCGACCCTATCTAAACAGGGCCGACCCTACATATCTTTATCCAATTTTGAAGAAATTTGTATATTTTTACACTTTTTTAGGTCAATTTTAGGTTTACAAAATTTTTTGAAAAAAATCTTCCCATTTTTTTCACTTTTTTGTGTCGATTTTTAAGTATGTAGAAAAAAAAAATCCGACCTACCGACCCTGGAGTTTCTTCCCATGTTACCTGAAACAACCCTTTTTTTTAAATTTGGCCTTAGATAGAATTTTGTGGATAATACCTTTGTTTAAAATGTGTCAGTAAAAAAAAGTCCAAGTGCTTCCAGGTAACATGCGGTGACAGTTCCGTCTATTTTTGGCAGCTCTGGGAACCACGAGGGGGGCTTTCACAAGACAGGGTAGACAAGTATGAATCATTTCCGGACAGATAAGTTGTGCTTGGTATTATAGTTGAGGGAGTGCTACTATGTACATGCCAGGCCGAGTGATGATAGACTGGCTCACTTCTCTAACCATTTAAAGCATACCCAGTAAACAAAAACCGTTATCCAACATTTTATAACGTTATATAACGTTTCTCTAAGGCTCCTTATTATGGCCTAACGTTATATGAAGTTTTAAAACGTTATTTTGATGTAAAACGGCGTTTTTTTGTTAGCTGGGTAGTACTTACACACAATATGCCAGTTTCCTCGCATGATTCATAAAGGCAGCACCAGCGAGCAAATCATCTGTGCTGGATTTATTCCATTCATGCATCATGCTGACGCTCCTGGGTGAATACTAAGTCTTGGGCATTCAGGTGTTATGCCATTATTAAAGTGCTAGGTATACTATTGGATTAACATCTAACATTGGAACCCCTCCATGTATGTTGTCTTACTATAAGGGGATTACGAAACGTAAGGGGAAAGCCCCTTTCTTATATATAAATCATAACGTAGATTTCAATGGGATAGGCCAAAGAGCTGTATCCCCGCCAACCATAGAAACCGTTATTTTAAGTCAAAATAACGTTTTAAAACTTTATATTACGTTATGCCATAGTAAGGAGCCTTATATAACGTTATAAAATGTTGTATAACTTTTTTGTTTACTGGGATAGTGTTGTGTATGGTAATTAAAGTTGTGCTGACATCACTAACGATGTTCTAGCTTACTAGAACAGTGTAATGTAAAAACGATGACAGTGTCGCTTTAATAAATAAAATACTGCATAGATATAGCATTGGTTTATTTGTCCAGCTTTGTCTACAGAGCAATGCATTATAAAACCTAACATGTATGAATGCTTGGATAAATATTATTGTCCTCTTAAATATCAGCATGAAACATCAATACTATGTAGGCTTTAATTGACACCACCTTATGATAATACTTATACAGTAACATTATAATTCGCAGGGTATATTATACATTCATGCAAGGTCCTGAATTCTGCCATGTATAAATATGGTAGCACTTAGTTAGTCATGAATAGGCAATCAATAGGCTAGCTCCTCTACACCCACAGTCGTACCTGAGGCCCCCATTAACCACTCACTACCCCTTATGCACACCTACCCCCTCCTTCCTCCCACCCCCTCACCTATATATACATGCACTCGTGGTAGTGCGCCACACCCAGAATATATATTGACCCTTTAAGGATAACATGATACCTCAAAATTCATTTTGATATTTGATTATGATACAACACTGCAGCACGGGTGAATAAAGTATTACCGTTCCATTGGTGGATCACGCCCACCCTTGAGAATGCATTAATCCTGCAAGGTCAGCATAATGCATAAATACAGCACTGGTAAGTTATCCCCCAATGTTGGATTCCCACAAACATGTACAGCGCATTAAAGCAGCATGCTGCCCTTAGAGGGCTATCACCACATCACACAAACACCTGTAAGCTTTGGTAAATGTCCTATAGTCTGGCAAGAAATCCTAAAGCTACAGTCTCAAGTGGCTAATGTTGATTGTGGATATCTGAAGGAGTGCATTGGGATTTTGATGGAGGAGATGTTTGGAGTAATGGTGAACACCTGAGTGGGGTATCGGTATGGTCAGGTGTTTAACTCTTTAAGGACAGGTGTTGCTGAAAGATGACATTTGTCGAAATGATGCACCAATGCAGCCCCGGCGAGTGACTCGCTGGTGCTGCATTGGTACATCATGTCGACCCTTCGGGAGCATCTCAATCCTGTAGGTTCAGCATGATGCTTGAATGCAGCACTGGCGAGTTACTCACCAGGGCTGCATTCATGCATCATGATGACCAAAGGCATGGTGCATTAATGCATCATGCCGTCCTTAAAGGGTTAACCATGGAGGTGGTGGCTGGACGTGTACAGGTGGACATTGAGATTGTGAAATTAATTTGGTTCCAGATCTAATCAGTGCTGAATATGCACAGGTGGGAGTAATAAATCCGGTAACCCTTTAAGGATGACATGATGATTAAAAGGCTTCCTGCTTTACTTCTGTCTGCATGATGCACCAATGCAGGAGTGCATCACCCTGGTTATAGATCAACATGATGCGTGCATGTAACACTGGTGAGATACTCACTAGTGTTACATTTATGAATTTATCATGCTGCCTTAAGGATAGACAAGCATTAAAGTACAGATCTATGCTGCTCTTACAGGCTTGAACAATGGAGAAAAATGGAGAAGTTTTAGAGAAATTTTTATCCGGCTTACAGTTACACGTTGTGTTAAGAGTAACATATGTAGAGGTAGGGTATTATCTATTCTATTTATAAAGCAAGCTTACACGACATTTCTATGGTGATCCATAGATTTTTTTTTATTGGCGCTGAATAAGTATAGTTATTATACAAATGATACGGTGGTGACAATAAGGGAGTAGACCTCCCCCGCGAGTGGGATCCAATTCTTTCTGCCCCCCCCCCTGCCCCCAGCTGGGTTCCAGTCTATGACGGCCGACCCCTTTGAGCTATAGAAGTCACGGGCATTTTCTCTAAAAACTAATCTTTTTACTGATCGGTACTGAACGGTGGTTGTAGTTGATCTGCCGATGGATAGGACCCCCAGATCATTATACCACCCCCCCTAACCCTCTAAGGACAGACTACTGCACTAGGTCTTTGTGTCAACCTGTATC
Organism: Harmothoe impar; assembly: GCA_947462335.1. NCBI lineage: Eukaryota > Metazoa > Annelida > Polychaeta > Phyllodocida > Polynoidae > Harmothoe > Harmothoe impar. The sequence goes on along the minus strand of OX381713.1, from coordinate 57,242,140 downwards.
GTGATACATGGATGCAGCCTTGCGAAATTACTCAGCAGTAAAGCATTAAAGTGGCATAATCACCGAATTCTAGTACTGTTCTAGTCGAGTGCGAGTGCGAGTGCGAGTGGTGAGAATGCCCCTTTAATTCTATGCTGCATGACGACCGAAGTAGTCGGCTTGATGCATCAATGCAGCGCCAGCAAATTACTTGCCCGTATACATGATACATCATGACTAAATTTTTAAATGCGCCTTGACACAATATTCTGCCCCTTCTAAATTAAATGGTTATTTTAACTTCTATGTGTAGTATTGGAAGTCAGCACATGGAGACATACCTTCCACCCCCACTGTGTAGCACTGTTTACTCAGGGTATACACCAGCCTCGAGCTCTCCAGGCGGCTGTAATGGGCCTAGACAATTTTGTATCAAATAATTGTAACCTAGTTCGAAAATGATCCAGGATCCTGGATCATTTCTTTATGAGATAGCTCAACCACTGATTGGTCAGCCATAGTCACATGATCATGAATGACATAGATATATTGTGTTTGGCCTCATGGGTTCGAATCCCACCTTGGCAAAATGTAGATTCTTTTTTTTTACATAGCCTATTTGAAGCATAAATACCCCTATACTGGCATAGTAATATTACATATTTAATATTTAGATAGAGAAGATAGTGTAATAGAGGTGCATTGTACAGATATCAAAATTCCTACCCGTTGTGCCAAGGTGGGACTCAAACCCATGTTGTCCAGATTGGTGATATCAAGTACAACCCAGTACATAAGAACTCTCCCAGACTGTATACCTGCAGTCGGGGCCCGAGACTGGGTATACACCCTCAGTGTTGTAGACCCCACCTACATGCAGACCTCTTCACCCCATGTCAGGCACCATGGCAGTCTTGTCTGTGTCCCTGTTTGTCACCTTACTGCCACCAGGTTAACCCTCTAAGGGTCGTATAATTATTTAACACGTAAAGCCCATTTGTTGTTAAGATACAATAATGCAGCCCTGTCATGCACCTCGTCGGGACTGAATTCGTGCATCATGCTGATCCTAGGGGCTTGATACACTGCTTAAGGGTCAGCATTGTGCTTGAATGCAGCCCTCGCGAGTCAAACTCGCGGGCTGCGCTCATGCATTATGGACTATAACAACCAAAGAATAATACAAGAAATCACTGTGCGACCCTTATAGGGTTAATATACTAGGATGTATGCATTAGGTAACTCCCTCGGACATAAATAGAGCCATGAAGATTGCCATCAACCGCACCTGATCAATATGATTTGGTTTTAAATTCCTAGTGCCCTCTATTAAATTATTTCTTAACTTCATGTAGAAGTTTTACGATTTTACAGCTATGGGAGAAGCTACTACCCAGCCAATATTGCGTACAGTGGGACCCACACATGTTTTAACTTGGGCAAGCTGATTTTCCCATATCTGGGTTATGGTCCTTTTTGTCCAGAGCTACAGGTGGGGGCCCAGATGGGTCAGCCCAGATTCAAAGTGCCCTCCTTGAGCCCAGAGTTATTTCACTTTAGCACAAACTATAAAAGAGTACAATAAAATGGTGATTTCTGGAGGAAAATCAGATGTCAGCATGCTTTAAAATATTTACAGTGTATTCATGAAAAAAGAAGTTTTCATATGGGCCCCGGGGAGCAATGCGGTCTGGGTATAAGCAGCCTGTCTAAGGGTCATCCTTCCTTTTTTTGTATTATGATACAAGACTGTGTGCAAACACAGGCTCATAGATCTATATATTGTTCTGCAGCACCCCTGCTAAACAATTAAGGTACATCTAGTAAAATCCTTTTGTGAAATCAGAGTTCTATCAATAGCACTGTGAGGAAGGAGACTATGGTAACTGCAGTTACCAGATCACCCTTGATCCTCACTGTAGCATAGAGAATCAAAAGTGGTGATTACACTATGTTTATAGCAGCTTGGGTATTGCATAGTTGTATAATTACAGCTAAGTACCATACTTTTTCATTTGGGCCACTGAATATATCATGATATTGTCTAGAACAGCAGTATAAAGGGGTTTATGAATTAGGTGGATTGTGGTAACTGTTTTGGTCTACAAAAGTACTATGGTAACTGTACGAGGGTGACTAGGGAAATTGTCCTTTCCTTTTGGGCATAACCAGTATTGTACAATGGGTTTGCGTCTGCCCCGTACCAAACAGAGGTTCATCCGCCTAATCAAAAAAATATGTAGAATTCATTCAGATGTACAAATGCCTAGGCCTCGTTTCATCAATTCTGTAAAGTGTGTAAGAGGGTGCTCTCATATTGATGGCTCCTTGTGAGATGGTCCATAATTTGAGAAAAGGAATTGCTGCTCAGTTGGCAAAAACTGCATCGTAGCTCTCTGATAATTCTTGAGGAGAAAGTAGATTAAATCAGCAGAGGCGTAGGAAGGAAATCTTGATTAGGGGGGCCCAGGGGGGCCCACTCCGACCAAATTTTAAGTATTGGTTTTATGCATGATGTATCATATACATACTTATATCAGATTGTATGGAAAAGTAGTATTTGAGCCCCCTTTAGTTCTATTTGGGGGCTCAGCCCCCTCTGCATCCATTTTTCCCTATGTGGGAGAGGTAAAAATTGCAAATTATATTACAAGTCTTGACAAATTTTGGGGGGGCCCAAACATATTCAGGCCCCCCTCCTCAGTGATTGGGGGGCCCGGGCCCCCCTGGCCCCCCCTTTTCCTATGCCACTGACCAGTTTCTATAGTACTCGTTTAAGCAGTTACCATTGTATTTCCCAACCAACAGGACCCGTTACCGTAGTCCTACACAAACAGTTACCATAGTAACATGACCTATGAGTATGTAGCTTTTTGTGTAAAGAATTTATGTATTTATACCACAAATACAGTAAAGGTGTTAGCATAGTTTACTCACCGGCTGCCATGTTGAATCTGGTAACCGCAATTACCATAGTTTCCTTACTGTCAATGAATAGGCTGATGGGTAGCCCTAAACTTTCCTTATTATGGCATGGGGCATTATATAACAGCCAGCCTTTCTTAGGCAGTTCTATTGAGAATTAACTACTTTAATTGGTATGTATTTCTGAACATACAAAACAGCATTGACCATTTCAACAAAATTAATGAGAAATATTTTATTGACTCCGTTGCGTAAAAAGACTCCTACATCAACAAAATTTAATCTGTTCATGCATATACAATATACAATAATACATAAATCAACCTGCTGATAGTGATCTGAACTTGCACCTGCGATTCTGATGAATTGCTTGCTCTTCGCCATATCATATTTTTGAGGTGACTTTGTTTGAAGTAGATAGGTAAGGGAGTAGTTAGTCATGTTAAAGTAAGTTCTTGGAAAGGGCATATTTTTTTCATTTAGTCCCGTGAAACCCAAGGAGGGCCCTTCAACAAGTTTCAATAACACATAATAATGCAGGTCCGCTTTGATGTCCTTTGGTCTGTCATCTATATTGATAAGGATTTGCTTTAACCTTCTGTTCAGAGACATTTTGTGTTTGTGATAACCAGAGTATATTGGAAACCTGACTCTTTCAAACCAGATCAAATTACACATTACATGTATTACATAGTTGTTTGTGTAGTTAGATGTTGCCTATGTTTGCAGAATAGATATCATGTTAGTTATCAGGATTGTGGGGTAGTGCATTAGGAATACACTGCATAGTATGCATGGCCCTCTAGTGTGTATAATTCTGTCCAATTCTGGTTAGTGTAGTGATGTGCTAGATGACAATCATCTATGCAGCAGGAAGTTTGATAGGTGGAATATAGTGGAACGCGTAAGGCCATTTGCAGGGTAACTGTCTGGGGAAGTGAGGGACTCAGGGGTAGTCAAGTTTTGAGGAAGTCAACTGCATTGGGCATAACGTCTTTGCACATCTTTGAACAGGCTTAGGATTTGGTACTAAGCTTGCCAAGCTAAGTATTGGACAATAGTATAAAGGCACATAACTATATGAGAATAGTAACCTGGCTATGCTCCTAGGCCCTCGCAAAAGGGGACTCCAGACTAACTCTCATCACTGTTTACATATCAGTTCCCAGCCCCCATACCAGAGGCACTCACAGTTGTGGTGGTGTCACGCCTGGGGCGGTGGGAATGTTGTCTTACCAGGAAAGACTGACACCAATCTCTACTGTGTACTGATCTGTACAGAACTCTTTCGTTATAAGCCACAAATTGACCTTAATGATTTTCAAAATATATCTTGGGGGCCATACCCCAGACCCCCTGCATATTATTTAGTGTGTCGCCTACAACGCTTTGAATAGTACACCTTTCTAAACTCCGTTCTGTTTGACTGTGCCCCCCCCCCTCCCAAATCAAGTTTCTTCTCCCTTCATACACTCCTGGCCACACCGTGGAGGAGGAGGCCCAAAGAGGGCCACATAACAAGGGTTGGGTGGGGCTACAGCAGTATCGGAAAGAGTGGGTGGGTACTTTATGTATAGTATGTGGATGGGACTGGGTATGAATGGACTTCCTCCAATTGCGGATGCAGGGGGTGGGGGTCCCTCCATCACATGAAGTATTAAAGTAATAGGAGCAGCAATAGTAGCAGTGTGATACAGTTGGTATACAAAAATAGTTGTATGTGCGTAGGATTTAATCTATGGCGTACATAACACTACATGTATTTCATTTTATTTATATCTGTTCATCAAGCAAATACAGCTCGAAATCTCTCTTTGTCTGGGTAGTAAACGTCTATAGCACTAATCTAAACATAGTTCAATTACCTGTCACAATAGACTTAAACTCACAAATACATCTAAAAAGCAATTAAGGAATACATTTAAATGATTTTCTAAAGACTCCAGAGGTTTCTCATTGCTTTTTATTATCACTCCTACTGTTCAACAGGGCCTTTATTTGAAGTTTTCTATAGGATGCTATTGCACAGGGAATGCACTGTAAGTAACTGATGCGTGTAACTTTATATCTCAGTGTTCCAAGTGAAGTTTGTGGAGAGAACTTTTCCTATACAACTACACACATGTAAATTTGTGCTTTTGTATCCAAAGGTCTCCTCTTGTTACTTTAGGTCGGATTCTAACTCATCCTTCGATTAATCTAGAAAAGGTTTCTTCAGCTATGAAAGAAAGTAAACTGATCTACATAAATTGCCATGAAGCTCTAAGAGATAAAGACCATTTGTTCAGCATGTTATAAATACCTTCAGATTGTGTAACTGTCAGGTACATTGTAGGCGTGCAACTAACATGATAAGTACAGTGTGTAGCATTCTGTATGCGGGTTATAATGTGGTATATTTCCATGATGGAGACAAGCTGTCATATTGAAAGTAGGAGTGCTAATTTTTTGCCCACATCCCTGAAGTTGACATCTCGTCGGTCCCCCGACCCCTCTAAGCCGTGGTACTAATGCGCAGGCACTTTGGCTAAAAAGGGGTCCAATTTTCCTCCCTCCCAAGGAGGGGTCCAAATTGTCCCCCCCCCCCACGCCCCCAAGCATCGAAATGTAGCATAATATAAACAGAAATATCTAACATGAATCATACCACGTACTGTGACATAGGTGATAGATTATTTGGCCCAGCACAGCTGCCTGTTGTTAAGTCATCACCGAATGCACTGATATCATGACATCAGTGTGGCCTACCCTACACACTCAATGCTTAAGGATTTACTACCACCCATATGCATCCCACAGCACTATACCACCCACTCCCCTACTGATGTACATACCCACCCACATCTATAAATAGATACCTGCGGAATTCCCTATCCCCCACACACCCCTTACTAGACATTAAGCACCATTAAATGGAATTTCTACTGAGCAAAAAAGACTAGCCCCACCCAGTCATTGGGTACTAATCTTTCACTGATCTAATAGACACTTTAAACTGGACCCACAGTCAACAGAGGACCTCGTCCATGCTAGGGAAGACCCATAAAACTATTGCCCAGTGTGTAAATCTCAGATCTGGTGTACACAGAGCAATGCCAGTAACAAGTGCCATTTGACAATAAACCACTAAATCCTTACTAAGTTCCTCATGCCTTTGTCTTTTTTAAAGCTATTAAACTGATTTCCTTGTTTGACCGATTCTTTTTTGTACAAGAATGGCGCAGTTTTGTGTTTTGGAGTCTATTTATATGGCTCTTGTTCAAAGATACAAGCCAGGATTGGGTGTTTACGTACTGTTAACTATATGATGGACCTTAGTGTATATAAACAAACCGTAAAGATAACAGGAATGCTGTGGTAGACCACCCTGATGCCTGACATCTTTCGTGTGTAAATCCTATCATATCCAGACCCTTCAAATAGGTTTATATTCACCGTGAGTATGATATACTCCAGACACTTTCATTGGCTGTGACTATATTATGACACCTCTGAGTTGTATAAGGATTTTATTGTACTAATAATTATATCCCTTCTTTCTAATTTGAGAGGATGTGGTATAAGCCTATTATTAGTACCATTTATATGTACAAATGTATCCTTCATTTTCGTTGGTACTAAATAACATATATATGTGTAAAGGCAAAGGCCCATTCTGAAATTGGAAAATACAATGGAAAGGGGAAGAACTAGACCTGATAAATTATGTAGCTTTTGTGTTTGGATTCTGCAGTTGACGCGTCGCACCTCCACAGTCGTTGCAATAGTTACCAGTGTAAGACTGATGGTGGCTACACAGTGTTTTCAGATATGTTGTACCCTTTCATAGGAGGAGGGTATATGCATGGTTGCATAAACCCCCTACCCTACCCTGCTATTAATAAATGACCACTCCTTTACGCATTTAGGACATTATTATTGCTTTTAGAAAAGGTAAAACACCTCTTAGTGAACACGGTAAAGGTAAACGACGTGTACGGCAACGTGTACGTCTACAGCAATGCTAGAGGATGGGTTAGACGTTGCCGTACACGTTACAAGTAGGCAGATCTAAACCTCGCTAATAGCTGCACTTCAGGAGAAGAGGGGGGGGGGGTAGAAGACTTTCAGCGCACTTGCACATAGATTCACCAAACTCACCTCTGCCATATGATAACTACCATACTAAAATCGATCACGGGATTAATAATGGACATAATTTAACTCACTTTGTTTTTATACACTAAGAAGCCAACCTAATGGGAGGAGGCAGGGAGGGGTGGGGCCAGCTGCGGTGCCTACCACACCTCCCATACTGTAGTCACATCAGGCCTTAAGGTCCCTTAAGGTGCCTCCACACAATCAACCCCTCCCTCCCCCTCCACATCCATTTAACTCTATAAGGCTCGCATAGTGCTTTAATACAGTAAGTCCTTTATGTCATGATGCATGAATGAATGCAGCCTTGGTGAGTAACTCGCCAGTGCTGCATGCAACAACGAATGCCGACCATACTTATAGGTTGATACACTCCTGAGTGGTCAGCATGATGCATTCATGCAGGCCCGGCGAGTGGAATCACCAAGGATGAATGAATGCATCATGACGACAAAAGGCAATAAAGCACTATGCGTCCCTTAAAGGGTTAATACGGCACCTGGTTCTGACCTCACTGTGTCACATGGACATCTTTACGTTGAGCATTCTCTAAATTGCAATCATTACTGAACTTTGGTGAGGACCTTTGGCCATTGGAATTTTTCCCAGGCTGATGTGAATTTGAAAAGGGTTCATGCCGGGTAGGTTACATTTATTTTTACCAATGCTCCTATAAGGCATCAAACAATGTGTCTGCTAATTGCAACTCGAACACAATATATATTTCCAAAAAATAAATACATGTAGCAAGCTGTATGATCCTGTATTATACAATCTGGAGCATAGACCGCTGATTTGATTTGATTTGAAAGATATCGTATTCGGGGAATTGATTATAATTATTATGTACACCATCTGGGTGAAAGAATAACGTGTGCATTTGAATACAACAACAGTGGCACAGTCAGAAAATGCATGGTAAAATGTCTGATGAAGTAAATTTAACAAAAAAAGATATCCAAATATAAAGTCACATAATATTTAAGGGTAGTTGCATGGACTATTGTCTTAAGAAGTGGAATATATATTACTGTCTATATACATACGTTATTATTGTTATCTGTTATTGCGGGACATTTGAAAAGCACGTATGCTTCAGTTCACCGAATCGTGCTCAGCAAGAAAAAGGGCCGATCTCATTCTCTCTTCTCCTTATAGTCAGGAAATTATTTTGTCTCTTTTTGTCCGAGGCGGAGCGTTTACATACACAACACTGCAAGATGATATAAGTTTTTAGCAACATGGGGGGAGGGAGTTGGTAAGTTCACCCCACGTATACCACCACGGTGTCAGACAAGTACCCCTGGACATCTACCCCCTAGGACATCTACCCCCTAGGACATCTACCCCCTAGGACATCTACCCCCTTGGACTTTTACCCTCTGGACTTTTACCCTCTGGACTTTTACTCCCTCGGACATCTATCCCAGGGGGTAAACTATATGGGCATCCGGACGGGATGGATGTCCCCAGGGGGTAGATGTCCGAGGGGGTAAAAGTCCTGGGGGTAGATGTCCAGGCGGGTAAATGTCCGGAGGGGGGCAGATGTCCAGAGGATACTAGTCCTAGAGCCATTATAAATAGAGGTGAAACAGCGGGGGTATATTCTTAATACCCCGAACGTTTTATTCCCGAGAAGGGTCTGTATTACCCCGCACGCAGACACACCCACGGCCTGTCTTGTTGTTACATAACACCCACTCCGTTTAGAAATAATTGTTTTTGAGATTGGTCATTTCCACCATGTATCACCTTTGTTTGATGGATCATTTTCAACGCCCATCACCCGTCAAAGAGAAATGTGTTAGGTGCTGGGGCAGAACATTACGTCAACTCAGTGAGGACTAATTCAATCATGACCATGCCCATCATGGTAATTGAGCACACTTGTATTATTGAGGAGGTTAATATTTCTTAATGTTTTGTGAGAATTGAGCAATGGAATTCCTTCTGTAGGTTGATTCTCTGAGCAAGTGAACAGCATCAAGGAGAATCTGAGGCTCATTATGTTTTAACAGGGCTTTAATTATTTCCAGAATGCTTGCCTTTGAAAATCCAGACAACTTTCCATCAATGTTCTACCCTGGGGGGGCCTATATGTATTGCCGTCCTCCTGAGTGGGCATGTCTAGAAACAGGTTATGGGAGGGGAGTGTAGGCTGATTTGGGGGCCGGGCCCAAAAAATCCTGACCCCAGTGGGCAGGGATCAAATGTGGTCCACCCCTTTTAGGGGACAAAGCGTGTGTGTTTCTTCACAAAATAGGGGTCAGAGACAGAGCCCCGGGGCCCCAGGTTGACTGAAAAACTGGAACCATGCGTGGGTGGAAACTCTGTGTAGATTCACCCCCAACCCCCCATGACCACTCCCCAATATTATTCTTTTACTCTGACCGATAGGTCACTCTGGCACTTCTCAATAAAAGCTACGATAAAACATAACGAAACTGTGCTATATCCCTGGGCTATAAAAATACAATAGCTTTTAAGGACATTCAACGTTATCACATTGACATCATGTTATACACCACATACACGTAACTGGCACAATCAAAATGGCAGTTCTCGCCTATACTAAGACACACAGCATTCTACTGCTCAAACCCTCATAATATGTAGTCTGTATAGACCTACTCTCGTTCCCAAATCCTTCCGAAGGAAGGCTCTGGTAACTGCCAAATGTTGGGATTTTGCTGGGTCTGGGCAACCCCTGCTGGTAGCTTGGAACCAGCGAACAGGAACAGGAAATAAAACCAGAAAGGCTGATGGTAAATCTACCTAAAACTACCATCATACATTCTGGTTCCATTTCCTGTTCCTGTTCGCTGGTTCTAGCCTACCAGCAGGGGTTGCCCAGACCCAGCAAAATCCAAAGTTCAAGGTCATTTGGCTGTCCCCAGAGCCTTCCTTCGGAAGGATTTGGGAACGAGAGTAGTATAGACCTAGCATTGCCTGATGTCCCTCTTTTCTGGGTGAGGGAAAGTGGTTCTGGTGGAGAAATAACAAAACAGTAACTTTCTGAGAAGTTGGCTGTAGCCTCCTCCATCTCTATCTTTCATGGAACGAAACTGCCGCCGGGGAAGGGATATGTCGAAAAGCATTGACTGAGAACCACCCTATATCAGAAAGGTATTCATCAACATTTCATGTGCGATACTCTTTCGAAAGTAAGACAAGTAAAACGATATGTAATATATGAACTGTCAAGACGCCTATATATGGTTGGTGTGGGCGAACCAGCCAATCCAATGCGGTGTTTCATATTTGGAGATCAGAAAGTTAATGGCTTTAATCTCAATGTAGATTATGGCTTTACGTACAACCAATCACATACATTGTATCAACCTGACCAGTAAATACCCAATCACCATCTTTCTCACAACGCCCATGGTCTACCCAATCACAGATGCAGTAAGCCATACCCTCCATTTCTTTATTGGTTCTGGCAGAGTCTGCCGTTTGAACCGATTCATTGGGACTCCCATTAGAGTGTGTCTATGTGTCTATGTGTCTATGTGTGTCTATCAACTGTAGGCATTTCTAGTATTAAAACTTACTATTTGAGAGTAGGCATATTCCCCCAGAACCATAAAATATGCAATGTAAGCATATGGCACTGTCATTAATTATAGACATACAATAAAGGTATACTATTTACATCGGGGGTACATGTATTTATGTAGCCTGTGTGAGAGAGAGAGTGAAGAAAGCACGGCACCCCCCACTCACCCACCCACTCACAGTGCATATGAATATGGTCGACATTTGTTGTATGATTAATAGTCTCACAGGTGGCCGGCTACGTGATCCAATCAAATAGCACGTGCTCACACTAGATACAGCCCTCTCAGTTACAAGTGCTATACTTATCACCTTCTTACTGGTAGTACTGTCCAGGCTCGGTTACTCAAACTAGATTCAGGAACCTTAAATTAACCTATAGAATGAGGAAGTTTGAAACTATGTGGTTCTGTTCAGCGTTCTCTAGTACAGAACCAGGTTGCCCCTATGAGAAGAGGATCGCATTCCCCACATGGCCAATTAAACCGACCATGGAGCTTTTTTTTAATGTTCTGATCCAATTATGCTCAGTTTAGAACCAACTGCAAAATGAGTGTATTTAACAAGCAGTGTTTATTTCATGGTAAATACGGCAGTCCCATTGATTTAACCAAGGAAAGTCGCATCCCACACCCCGGGTAAGCAACCCTCGCCAGTATTTCATGCCCGGGATTTCATGGCTTGTGAAATCATCATAATTCATCATGTACCATGTAACCATACATTGCTTTATGTAACACTTACAAAATGGCATTTTCTGAAGAATTGTATCGAAATTTCACCTTAGAATATACTGTCATATGAAATGAGGATTCTTTCCAGAAAAATTAGTTATATATATGAAAGGTTAATGAGAAAACTTGTTCTACTACTTTCAAGGACCATTGTCACATTATATAAGGCGGCCTTTGAGTTATTGGAGTGAAAATGAGCCGTATCTTATGAAGCATGTGTGTTATAATAAGGGGCAGGAGATCATTTTGCTATGCCTATTCTTATCCAATTTTGTTTTGAAGTCAATATATAGGGTAATGTCAAAGTAATCTCAGCGTGCATTATTACTTTAATCACATATGGCACAGACACATAAGTAATTATAACACAGGCAAGTGAACAGCTAGCTGTGAATATTTCCGAAAGGATACACCTGTAAACACCGTAGCATAATGCTTCTAGGAATTAAACCACGCTGTTGTTTTTAGAGCAATTCATTAAGAAGACAATGCCTGTCTTGTTAATAATGAAGCAAAGTTACCCAACCCCCTTTCATGGATAGTACGCTCATGTATGCCTCTTATACTCAACGGAAATAGTATGGCACCCCCTACTATCATCTATAATAACATCCCTCCATGTAGTCCACCTTCTATCTATGTCACAACTACAGGGTATGTATCACAGTCTCCCGTGGTGTCCTGACAGAGAGTTTTGCTGTTACTAAGAGAGCCCGATAGTGAAGTGCCGACATATGCGCCCTCTTGTGGGAGTTCGAGCAACTACTACAGATCTCAGTCTATTCAATGCTGACCACAAACGAAGTGATGTTATGATGACTTCAATGCTCAACTTCACATGTGTTCTCTTTAATAGTAGACACTTTGAGAAGAGAAGGGTTGATTTGAAAGGCTCGTGCATCCATGTTTCTAATTAGTGATATGTAAAGATATATAAGAAGATAAGTCCTACGATTACACATATCTGGCATTTATAAATAAAGTGAATGTAATTATGTAACTCTAAGCGCTACCTCTTTTACCATCAATTGCTGGATGTATAAAAGTTAAAAAATGGTATTAAAGCATATCAAAAATAAATGTTATTTGTTAAACTGTTCATAATTGACATGTGTGAGTCAGGCAGAACAGCCTGTACATCAGTCAGATTGCATGATTGGTTATTCTTTAAGGGCAACATAGTGCTTTAATACATGATGCCATCTTGTTGACATGATGCATTCATGAATGTAACCCGCCCATGCGGCATCCATGCATCATGTCAGTCATATGAGGTTGATACATCCATGATACACTCCCATCGAGGTGAATGCATGGTGCATCTACGCAGCGCCAACAAGTTTCTCGTCAGAGCTACAACTTTATTTTCTCAACCTTCATGATACCACTGTTTGTGAGCGGTGATAGCAGAATTCATGAGATTCCGTCACCTCTGCTCACAATGTCACCGAGGGATTGACCTATATCAGGGTGACATGGGAGGGTCCCCCAGGGTCTGCCTTATGTTTGGGATATCACTGAACATGAGGCTACCTCGATCCAATATCTTATATCAAATGTGATATTTACAGATAAACTCTTTCAAGAACTGCATAGTGATTTAATACTCTGTGTCCGTCTTTTTGTTTGCATTTAGGCCAAATATAAAAAAAAGGTTTGTTTCAGGTAACATGGGATGAAAATGTAGGGTCGGTAGGTCGGATTTTTTTTTTTAAACAGCCCCTCGACGATACTAAAAAGGTGTAAAAATGAGGGAAAATATAAAATGTGTGAACCTAAAATTGACCCAAAAAGAGTGTAAAGATATAAAAATCTCTTCAAAATTGGATAAAAAAACGTAGGGTCGGCCCTGTTTTGATAGGGTCGGTCGGGTGACTTGAAACAAACCCCCTTTTTTGGCTTTATGCATGACTGCAGTCCGTCTGGGTAACTGGCCGGTCCTGCATTAACCAATCTCTTTAGACATCGTCATAATGTTATATTCTTGTTACAAGATATATGTATATTTGTACTATAATAGCTATATTATAGTTATATCTTATTAGTTACACACTCACTCTCCTCTCGTGCATCAGACCAGTATATATGTCTCCAAGTCCTACCAGGCGGTTGGGGATTAGCCCACTGCTGACAATACAGTGGGGTCAAGGCCAAGAAAGGTATGTTTCAGGCAATCTTAGGTAATGTAAATTTTGGACACAAAAAGTATACAATTATTATGCGATACATTTTATCCCGCGAGTAAAAAATGCTATGAAGAGACATTGGACTATCCGAAATTAAGGCCTTTGTCCGGATCTCTTACCTAATGGGGTTTTGAGTAATTGAATATCAGGGGTGAGTTGCAGTAATCAGACACCCAACCAGAGTGGTAAACATCTTAAGTTACATGGACCTCACTCCATAGCCTCTATAACATGTTACCTGAGTCGATGTACCACATTTACTGTTATGTATTGATATGACACACATCGGTAAATAATTAACATGTCGTGATAGTTCAATAAATGACTTGTGAACTGTGCGGCCGTATCAATTACTTATTGAAATTGTAGACTCCATTAGGTTACATCATGCTTTCAATAAGCTTTGCTAATAAGTGTGTATATGGGGGGCATCCCTTTGTATCAGGATCAGTATGTTAACCTTGTTTACTTTTAAGAGAGAGGAAAGCTTTAATTTAATATGCATAGCCACATGTAAGCCTGTGGAGTTGAACGGGAAGAAAGTCTCTCATGAGGCTGTTCTTTCAATAAAACAATCCAATTCATAATAACTGTATTCTATATCACTGATTGATATGCCCGATGCGTATTTGTCCATACATACACTGAAAACGCAATGGGGTCTAAAATGTTCATTACTGAATACATATGGATGTTCATGGTGATGCTGACCTGCAAGAGTACCCTGGTGCCCACTATAAGGACATACTTATATGTGATCACCTAGGATGGTCACGGTGATCACCCAGGGTGATCATGGTGATCGCCCAGGGTGATCATGTATGGTCATCTAGACAATTCATTGCGGACTAGTAATCTTTCTCTGTATAGTGAGTCATAATTTAAACATAATTCCCTCTCCTCCCATCATCAAGACAAACGTGAGAGCACTTTATAGACCTCATCATAGATACAATAGGGTCATATTGTGTGTATAACAAATAACAGCCACTGCTAATAATTGTGTCTGTGGTTAATGAGGAAAATTAGGTATATATTGTACTATGTTTATGCACACCTTTTCCTTTGACCATTTTGCCATGATTTTGTTCCCAATCACTGGAATCTCTGATGTTCCAGATACTCTTCAAAGTATTCACCATCACCCTCAGAAAAAGTAGGTAGGCATACCACTGTCACCAAAAGCACTCTCACCTGAGAGTCAGGCACTGCCTGGCTTTCGGGGGAGAGTGCTTCCGGCAAGAGTGACGCTGTAAATGCTGGTAATGCTGTAAATATACTGTACATTGTGCTGTTCAAATACAGTAAGTTTTTACAGTGTACCTTCCTACTTACTTCGGGATTAATCAGCAGATAAAAAGGGGTGGTGATTTTTCATTGATGCAAAAATGATGAAATTCAGTCTCCCCCTCTTTGTTTGCTACCATCCTATACTATAGTTTTTGCAGTGTGCCATGCTGAGGAGTCAAAGACACTCACCCACCTTCTCTATCTTCACTCTCTCTCGCCTTCCCCACCCATCACTCCCCTCCCCTCCCCTCCCCTCCCCTCCCCTCCCCTCCCCTCCCCTCCCCACCCCACCCCCACCTCTGCTATTTGTAAAGGTCAAATCCCACAACGCGAAAAATGGGCCAGAAAGTGTTGATTATTGACATAAAAACAAGGGGCAACTATTGCCAATATTGTAAATTACAACACTTGTCACATGATCTTATGCCTCTCCAAATCCCACAGTGGTGAATAATAGGCAAACAAAATGTTGCTTGCAGGACTGGCTATAGTGGATCTGTTTGAGGTGAGTTACTTCACAGTATGATTTGTCCTCACTATTTCCTCTCATTAGCCTTAATATATTTGGAGTGTCCCCTCTATATAAGCCAAATCATTGACATATTCCAATAAGCATTTTTCCAATAATAATTTTTTAGGCCTTCCGGGGGTAAATATCTAACTCATTTAATCCTTGTGATTTCCCAAATCACAAGACAAAGGCAACCATTTCTCACCGATTTGGGCCTGTCTTAGCCAAAATAGGGCCCAAAATTGGCAATTAGACCAATTCACAACATTTTCTGACCCTCTCTCGCGTTGTGGGATTTGACCTTAACATCATTCAATCATATAAACTTTCTGCCGTATGATGCGCCGGAATTAATGTCAGGCGTAATTACCTCGTACAAACGATAACGGTGAAGAAAGTTACGCCCCCTTCTATCGCCTTTTGCTCATAATCTAAAAGTCACCATCCCCATAATTACTCTCTAAATACGCGAAATGCAACAGTTTCCAGACAGTTAGCATTTGAGGGGGTATATAATAAGCACAGCAAATATCAGCACACAATACAATGAGGACAAAACCTAGTGGCTCTTGCCGCAGGAAAGGTGTACTTATAGAAGCTGTTTGTAGTTTTTTCCCTCACCATACTGAAGTCCCACCCTGTCACTCTGTAGTGGAGCGGATAATTTTGGCGCGTTTTGCGGCGGCGCGTAACGCGGTTAGTGACGAGAATCTAATTGTCGTCTGCCCCACGCCCACGGCGCCAGCTCTGCGCATGCGCCGCTGACGAATTAGGATCCGGTGTCCAGGTGGCGCTCGTGAACTGAATGTTTTTGTTTTCAGTTTTTTTTTGTCTGAAGTTCCTCGGCAGGTACTGGCTGCTGGATATGATGGGGGATAAACGGAGGCAGGAGACGGCAGCGGGGTGGGAAACAACTATCGTTTTGGGGCTGCGGTAGTGTCAGATTGGTTAGGAAAGTGGGCTATTCAAATAAAAGTTCAAGATTTCAAGATAACGATATGTTTTGAGGATATGCAGAGACGCATAGAAAACCATCCCCCCTCAAGGAATTTAAGTTGGATGAGTGTGTTGAAACTTCACATAAGTATAGCTACATGGAAAACTAAGATATTACAAAATTGCAAATCGGGAAAGGTCACCCTGTATTTCCATATCCTGTATTTCGTAATGTGCCTTGCAGTGCCTTCAGCTTTGTAAATATCATAAGAGGAACGCATTCATATTAATCATTTCTTCTTTGAACAAACATACTGTAACCCTTTCAGTCCTTGACACATTTTTCATGTAACGCAGAGTGTTCTCATCTGAAAGCCAGTCATTTGCTCATTGACATTTGTTGGGACGGGAATACGACTGTGCAACAACTGAATTGAATTATGAGCCACCAAGATCTGGTTCTTCTTAGCTAAATGCCTCCAAACTTTATTTCCTATCTCGCCAAACTTTACTGAGTAAATGAATTGAAATAATTGTTATTAATCATAACTACGATTGAAGATAAATAATTATCATGTAACTATAATTGAAACCATAAATAAATATTGAAACGGGCATTTTGAGATTTCAAAATCGGAATAACAATGCTTAAATTTTCCTACAGTTTGAATGAAGTAATGCTGCAACCCGCCTCCCCGTCAATTCATAGTGCTGTTAACATTTTGTTGAGGAGCATTGCTTGAGTGAATTGCCCCAGATAATTAGATTAAAATAATGATTATGAATAATAGATATGGAATATGAAAGCAACATTACAATTCAAAGTGACACATGACCACCAGCAAGCCTTCCTCTGCTATATATTATAACAAATACTGACAAATTAGTTTACAAACCACTACTCCAACAGAAAACGCATGCTTTCAGGCGTTATTCGAACATTTCAGATGTAACAGTGAGCTTAGATAAAGGTTTGATATAAAAAGGGGTAGGTTGGTCATATCATTTTCTTTCGAACTCAGGCCTCGAAAGTAGGCCTGCCCACAAACTGACTGGACGCACTTTCTTTTTCCAAAATGTCTACGGTTGGCCTGTCTTTTCTGTAGTCAGAATGGACTAATTTGAAACACACCTTCTTCTCTTTGTCTGGCTTTAGTTAAACAAAGCTGGCAATTGCAAGTTAAAGCTACATCATCACTGGATGATGCAGAGTCTAGCCTTTTCATTAGCAAGATATCGCTGTAAGGAGTGGTCATACTTTGAATGTGCCGGGATGACTGGTAATTTCTAACAAAGGGGGCCAAAGAATTTCGGGGAGAGGAACTATCAAATATGTTCAATGGGAAAAATGTATTGCTATAAACCAAAGGGGGCGGTTAGGGAAAATGGCCCCCTGTAGATGTTGTCGAACAATAATCACTCCAGGGCTACACGTAATAACAGCCATACTTCAATGTTGGATGTAAGACTGAACTAACTAATTAAAGGGGCATTTTCACCACTCGCACTTAACCACATAGTAGACTAGAACAGTTTTAGAACTGTGAGTGGGATACGCTCGATGATTATGCCACTTTAATATTATAAAATACAAGGCAACAAACACAGCTTTGAGGCCGGTGCGCCCCGGGCCTCCAGCAGTCATGCCAGAGGATGAAACATTGCTTGCCAAGAAGGAACATATGCCAAAGAAATGGCATTGAAGGTGTAGGCCTAAATGTCCTGTATAACAACCAGTTTATTTCCATTTCTATTAAAGCAGTTACTTGATATGTTATTTTTCTTTCCATAATACACTACCTGCCAGTGGTATTTATTTTACTGAAAAGACATATTTCGTATGAAATATTTCGAAGTACTCTTCTGCCTTACTATATGTTCAAATGATTTTAAAAGTGTCTTTAAAACATGACAATTTCATGAATCAGTGTGAGATCCTGACAGAATTGCCATGAGAAATCCGCCGTCTTCATATACTACTCACACTCACACTATTATGTTCATTTGAACACTGTGGAAGGAGGGGCGGCACTACTTACTTTCTTTCTTTTGTTTTCAAACCATCCGCCTTTTGTTCGGAATGATTTATGACTGGAAAGGTTGACCAACAAGGGCCTAAGTATATGCCAAAATAACCAAGACAGACTGGCTGGTGCCCTCAGGTGTGAATCCATTTGTGTAAGACTTCCACTGTGATTTAAGTATGTTTAAACTAACTTGCAGAGAAGGTTTAAAATTGAAAAACTGTCCTTAGGTCTGACCTAGAGTAAGATTATATTAAATGAGGAAAAACTATTAAGCTATTAGTTCCAGTCAATCCACTGCTCCTTGCCCTTACATGTGTGTATTCCCAGTTTGCCTCCTCTAATCTCCTTGATGACCAATGTTAATCGCCGATTTCTTTCAGTTGGCAATTAAACACCCACTTAACATTGGTACCTTTGGTTCTGCTCGGACCTTACCTAATACTCAGAGTGAATATTAAATGTCTGCCCGGAGAGAAAAAACGCCATGTCGGGGAGTCAAAGCCGATAGTATGGAAAATTTAAATACATTGTCTTTCATGGTGGCTTCCTGTACCTAGGGCAGCTCTGCATGGGTTTCTCTGACACCTCAAACTGCTGTTGGGGATATACCTTTAATTTGTATTAGGATCCACTGAATCCGCAGGTTTACCCTCAAATAAAACGTGTCTTAAGCGATGTCTTAGGTAGGACGATAGTTAGCAAAGTTGGATATGTTTATCACATTCCGAGTGGTCCAGCTAGGAAAGGACTCTACAGGAATAGACAAAAACATCATCCTAACCTGCAAGGATATCAGACCCCCAACCACCAAGATGCAGAAATTAGCATATAAGAGCAAGAGGACTGTCCCATTTTTCAGAAAGTAAATTAAGCCACCTCTGGAAATTTGGCAATCTACTGAGACTCTTGCTGTTCTCCTAAAGTGCATCCCCATCAAAAGGCAAGGGCTTCATTAGGCATAGATGCCCCCAAGTTACCTTTGAAGGTGCATTGGCATCTCCCATTGCTGGACTCAAGAGAGCTATGCATAGCTGTGTCAACATGAAAGTGTGTAAAAGTGAAGATATATAATATGCAAAGCCTTAGCTTACCTTGGAGGAGGGGTATGTAGACCGGAGAACCTCAGGACCTGTTGCGCTATCTCTCAAAGCTCTCCAGCGAACAGCAACGATGGTCTCCAAGCGGAGGACGGGTGTGGAATGTGCCTGGAGAGCGGACAGCGCGTAAAGACCTGCTCTCAGTACTGACGGGCTTTAAGTTTATCATAACCCCGCCCACCAGCCAAACAACTTCACCGTGAGCCCTAGAGGGGGCGCGGCAGTAGTGGGGGTGGGAGGGGAGGAGGGGGTGGGGGGTGAGGGCTGAGGGGGGGTACAGGTAGATACAGCCTGAGGGTAACTGTACAAAAGGTGCATGGCGTTAAGATGCTGATGGAGAAGGTGTGTGTGGGGGGGGGGGGGTGTTACAGATGGATGGGTGGGAGGGTGGGTGGGAGGGTGGACATCTGAACATCTTGTAGGTGGGTGGTGTGGATGGCGGGGGGGTAACATGGATGGATGCATGAGGGATGTGTCCTAGAAATAGGAACATGGAGAAAATGAGAGACAGAGCGACAGAGATACAGGGATATTGAGAGACAGAGAGAAGAGACAGAGATGGACAGACAGACAGCACGACAGGCAGACCGACAGACAGGCAGACATTGAAGAGAATACGTACGGAGATGGGAGGTAGGGGAGGGGAAGTGGTAATAATTAAGAGGGATGGAAAGGGGAGATATTTCTAGCTTGTCGGCATGACAGTGTGTAGAAATAGAATCTCATGACAACTGTGGGTGTGAAGGCATGAAATACCGTCAGCATTTAGGGTGGATACATCTTTAATAACATCACCTATATACATGCACCTAACCAGAAACGTGTACCCTACCATGGAAACAAGAACTGACCCTCAAAATCATATGGTATCATCACACCACGTCACCACTTAGAAAACAAGACCCAGTTCACCTCTATACTCTCACAAAGGAAGAACTCGCACCCAATACCACCTGACTAGCCCGTGCAAAAAAACACATATATACTTACTTACTGATCATATCTCCTATCATGGCTTCATCCTGTATGTATTGTGTTTGTTTTTTTATTAATTGTATAACCTATCTAGTCATCTACTACCGATGTAAATGGCGATAAGGGAAGAACTTTCCTACCATCGAGATGTATTTAAGCCAAATAAAACAATTAAACTCAAAACTCATATATGTGTGACACGATCTGCGAAAAGGCCTTTAGTGCAGGGTGCACGAAGGTTCCTTTTCCCAGTGACCTACTTGTCACATATAATCCACATGCACATGAATGCAGCATTTCCTAACTGTTCCTTGAGTCTCCTCACTATCTCTATAATGTGAACTACCTGGAAAAAAACCAGTTTTGCACCATCAAGAAAATTA